>OY829539.1:75655254-76085426 GCA_963691705.1 Viola odorata | reverse complement strand
GCTGTTTTGCTCACAATCTCTCAACCCATGCTCACTTTTTTCATGGGGGTTGTTTTGCTCACTTTCTTTTTCTTCAATTTCAAGTTCAAACAACGGATTGTCAAAATATAATTCGAACAAAAGGTTGTTAAAAATTTGAAATTGATTTGGCTCATTGAGCTCACTCAACTCATTCTCACGAGTGTGGTTGCACTCACTCTCATTGGCATGCTTACTTTTTCATGCCGTGTATTTTCCTCATCGCTTACTTTCTTCTCTCCACACTCTTTTCTCTCGTTCATACCCTCACATTTTTCACTCTTTTTAGCTACCATAACTTGGAGCTCGGCCACATCCCTTTCAATCGATTGACAAGGTAGTTCAAAAGATTGAAATGGTGTGGGTTGTTGTCGTGGAGTGACTTGTGTAGGTTGCACCACTTCGGTTCGGACTCGAATGCCATAGTGGATTGAGAATGTTGTTGACTTGGACGAGCTTGGGAGGAGTGGCTGCCTTGCTACAAGGGAAGTGAAGGAGAAGAATTCTTGTCACGTTTAGGTCTTGCCATATTCTTCACTAACCCGGATAAATTTTCCCACCAAGCATCATTCCTAAAACCACTCGGCAATTCATCATTATTCTTTATCTTGCCACTCTCTTCTTTCTTAGCATGATCATTCTCCTCATGCTGCTTGGCTTTTGGACTTACTTCATTATTATTGGGGCAAATGTCACACAAGTGGCTTCTACCCGTACATGTAGTGCAAAATACTTCGCTTGCTTGTTTGGAAGATGTGGAAAGCAAGGATGTGGTTCAGAAGTCTTTCTGGAATTCTTGGAGAGGATGAGGAGGCATTCGGCCTTGATGAGGTCGAATCCTTGGAGGGGGAGAAGGAGGAACTCGTCTTGGCGTTCCATCTTGTTTAGTGCGGATTTGTACACTTGAGGAAATGAAGTGTCTGGGTTCGGGGCCATGGCCAAGTCTTTGGGGTGCAATGGAACCAATGCCATAGCTTGAGACTTGAAGACTGGAAAAATCTTCGTCGTCGTCATCTTCACTATAACTTGAAGTTGAACCACGGATTAAGAGACGAGGACTTGAAGTCTCTTCTTGGTCTTCATCCTCACTACAAATTGAACTTGAGCTACGACTAGAGACACGAGGACTTGGAGGGTCTTCATTGTCTTCACTCTCGCTACAAGTTGCTTCACTTTCACCTTGATACTCATCCTCACTACCAATGCTACATTCATCACCGATTTCATCACATGGTTCAAAATTCTCATTACCATCAAATTGGCAACTAGCATCATCACATGATTCATCACCACTATCGTCGTTGCATTGAGAAGTATCATCGTCATAATACTCTCCTTGGTCACAAGATTCAAAATCACTATCTTGTGACATTGTGCCTGAAAAATTGAACAAACTAAAGATATATATAGATGTTAGTAAATAATCTCTCCCTTACGTGTTTAAACACTCGTGTTTAGGTGTTTAGGTCACTCGAAAAATACGTGCTCACAAACACTCAACTTCGCGTTCTCCGTGTACCTGCACACTTAAACAAGGGTTAGAAAAATAATTCTCTCCCTCACGTGTTTAACACTCGTGTTTAATCACTCGCAAAAGATAGCCTCACAAATCGCTCAATACATCCACTCACAAAGCTTGCTCACCACACAACTCCTTGCCGCAAACAAACTTATGACTTAGGCCAAGCGTTTCGTTCACAACTACCTTCACAAATGCTCAAGAGATTAGCACAAGAGGAGGAAAGATTATGCTCAACAAAGACTCAAAAGATTACAAAGGCTCAAGAGAAGGCTGAAAAAAAATTTCAGATTTCCAAGGAAAATTCAAAATTTTAATTTTAGGGAAAAACTTTGAATTTCCGTTGGAGGGAAGGAAGGCTGGAATTATTGGGTTTAATTGAGTAAAAGACTCAAGGAAGGATTTAGAAATTTATTGAAAAAGACTTGGAAGTTTAAGACTTAAGAAAACTTAAGTTTAGGACTCACAAAATTTAAAACTCAAGTTGAGGGTTTTATGGTTTAGGACTTGAGTTTAAGACTTAGTTTAGGACTTAAATAAAAAGAAAAGGCTGCTGGACCAAGGGGAAGGGAAGGACGTGGTAGGCTTGGGGAAAAGGTTGTATTTAGTTGGAAATGGGCAATTTGGTTAGGATAGTTAGCTATTTAGGTCAAAATGTCAAAAGCTAGGGTGAGGTGGCTTGTTGCAATAAATGCAAGGGATAACTCTTGGATTATGGAGGGGTGTTGGTCGGCCAAGTGTTCCAATTCCTTTCTTATTTGATTTTTTTTTTTTTTTAAATTAGAAACACTTGGTTCAACTTTTGGGTAAATAATTTTGGATCAAAACACCCAAATTACCAAGAACATCAAGAACATCAAGAACACAAGATGAACTTCAAGAACACACCCAAATGATTTTCGTAAAATTTCGAACTTTTGACCTAGCAAAAATGATCAACACAATCACTCAATTGCCCACTTGAAATAGTTTTAGAAAAAGACACCTAAAACTCAAGATTTTCAAGAAAGAAAGTTTCTAACACTTTTGACGAAACTAGAAAAATTCGCTAGGCGGCCAAAAGCTCCGCTACCACTTGATGTGATCCTGCCTAGGGTTAGTAAGCCGGATAACATATGGAGCTTATGCAGGATCTAGCCGAACGAATCATCTAGGGAAAACCATGACCACAAGAAAGAAAGGACACGAAATATGTATATTTAGCGGAGAAATTACACATAAGAGCGATGGAAAGATGAGAGTTACCGGGGAATTAGAAGATGGATGGAGGGAACGGAGATGAGCACACACAAGGTAGCGAACAATCACACCAATGATTGCTTGATCAAGATATACTCCGAGGGCCAAGATTGAGACTCGTTTCTATGGATGATCAACCAAGAAAATATATATTTCATTCACTAAAATCGTCACAACCAATACAAACATGGATTTCCTGGAGAGAGATCGGGAGGAGTAATCTCAAACTCAAGCGATCCCTCTCAAGGAAATTAAAGTGTTGAGCTCATGGCTTAGTTGACAAGAGAAAGGAGTAATCTCACTTTACAAACATCAACCAAATGTCTAAAGCTCCATGTGTATAAGGGAGGAGTATTCTCACTCAACAAAACACACATAAAACTGTCCAAGCCCCCTCACAAATGAAAGAACGAAGCTATTTATAGTTCGTACAAAAGATGGGCTTGAAAAGCCCAAAAATGCCATTTTCTCCCATGTCTGGCGGTATACCGCTCCAGGAAGAAAGTCCCTGGCGGTATACCGCTACATTCGCTTGGAGTTGCGCGAATTAACTTAATTCCTGGCGGTATACCGCCCCAGTCATGGTATTCCTGGCGGTATGCCGCTAGGCTCGTTCACACTGCGCGCTAAAATGTCGACGACCATAACTTTTGATCCACCCGTCCGATTGGCCTGAAACTTATCACAAACAAAAGATAGCATCTTGAAGTTTCCATTAAGACCATTTTCTCTCGAATCGGACTCCATTTTCTCTCGAATCGGACTCCATTAACTTTTTTTTTTTATCAATATTCATTATCTCCCTTCTAAAATGACAACTATTTTAATTATTTTATAAGGACCTTTGAAAATTTAATATTTTTTTATCATCAATTAACCATATTTTCTCTCATAAAAGAATTCTTAGAATGAATCATTGTAAAAAAGGTAACAGAAATTTACAGCATCTAGAATCAATCAATTGGGAATTTAATAAATTAAACTTAATATAAGGGTGCTTTATTTGACGGGAAGGAAAATTAGTTTGATCAGATAAAATCAAAGTTTGCGCAGCCACCAATAAAATAAAAGATATGAAGTCGACCTCAGTTATCCGTTTCACATCAGGAAACATTTAGACAAGTTGTTTTGGTCCTATAAATAGGAACTCTGCTTCTCACATTTCCTCGTCCAAAAATTAATTACAGCAATATCCTTCTAATTAGCTAGTAATCAACCTATACCCTAATTCTCCCATCTTAATCATAAATTTCTGCAAGAAAAATGGCAGTTCTCAGTTTTGACAGTGAGCACACCACCTCAGTTCCAGCTGCTACCTTGTTCAAGGCATTTGTGCTCGAACCCGAGACCCTTCTCCCCAAAGCCGTGCCACAAGCCATTCAAAGCGTTGAGATCTTAGAAGGTGACGGAGGAGCTGGAACCATCAGAAAGATCACGTTTGTCCAGGGTAATCAGTGTTTTAATTTTCTTTTCCGCAATAGTTTCCATCTGCATTAGTAATTCTTCTTTTCAAGCCAAGTAGTAGGAAGAGTACAGTTTCATAAAAGACTCATATTGTCTCTATCTCAAAGAAATTGTCCGTCAGGGACTGGGCGTTCTACAACACTCGACACCCCTTGATGCTTTATAGGATAAGGTGTCGGTGTTATTCCTCATTGTACCAGGGAGCTACACATGGATCTCACACATACCACTGATATTTTACCTTATAAATTACCAAGGGTCGGTTCCCTAGCGTACCCAAGTTTTTCTCGACAAAATATTATATTTTTTAATCTTTTATTTATAAGGATTCGAACTCTAACATCTTAGTAGATCTCTAATTCCTGTCCACTAGCTGTACCAACCAATCCCCGATGGCTTACAGATTTCTAAATTTTAAGAAGTAAATGTAGTCCAAATTATTTTGATTTCAGGAAAATGGGGGAAGCACAAGATTGAGGCAGTCGACAAAGAGAACCTTAGCTACACCTACAGCTTGATTGAGCATCATTCATCATCTACATCTGTAGTTGAGAAGGTGGTTTACGAGACCAAGTTCGTGCCTACCGCTGACGGAGGAAGCCTCTTCAAGAGCAAGAGCACCTATCACGCTTCTGGCGACATCAATGAAGACGCAATCAAGGCTGCCAGGGAAAAGGCTGCCGGTTTGATCAAAGCCGTTGAGGCCTACTTCATCGCCAATCCTGATGCCTAAATTACACGTTCTTACATATTAAGGATTTCTATTGTCTCCTCCCTGGCATCAATTATTATCCTTTTCAAGCTGGGAGTTCGTTCTTGTTTATGAAATAAAGTCTTGTTATATAGACTGGTGTAATTTTCTTTCTTCGCTGGAATATTGGATTGAAGAGTGTGGCAATTGTATTTGTATTAATTGATGTTATTTTGCAGTAAATTAATTTGACGGGAAAAATTGTCATATTTTGGTGTAATTTTCTGTCTCATATTTTTTTTTTCCTTTTATTCATGAGTATTTTTTTAGGATAGCCGAATCTCGCCCGACGGGCTCTCTCTAAAGAGATATCTCTCCTAATATGATTTTGCTTCATTTCTAAAATTTAAAACCAATACTTAATTAAAAATGAACAAATCTCTCACCCAACGGACAACATCTATATTTCATCTCAAATTTATTTATATAGTTTACTTGTCGGCTTATTTTGATTAGGGAAAATATTCTACGGTCCCTGAGGTATATATAGGTACTTCCACACTTTAATTCATAATGTTTCAGACTCCAAACTTTAGTCCTTGACATATCGGGACGCATCAAACTTTAGTTTTTGTTTTCAGAATTTTCGTCTGAAACCCTAACGGTGCATTAAAAAATATTTTTTATTAAAATATTATTAAAATTTATTGAAAAAACAAATTATGAAAAAATCAACTAAAATGATGATTGATTTTCTATCTGATAATATTTTTTCTTAAGTAAAAAAATTAGGAAAAATAGGAGAATGTAAACAATTATAAAAATATTAATTTATTTGAATTTTATTCAAACAAAATGGAGTTTTGATAATTTTATTTAATTATTAATAAATATTTTCAACAAAAAATCAATCTCAAGTTTTTTTAGATTTTTTATAACCTTTTTGAATCTTTTATATATTTTTAAAAATTCTTTAATTTTTTATATTTTCTGTAATTGTTTGAATTGTTATAATTTTAACTCTCCTATTTTCTAATTCATTTTTTGATTAATTTTTTAATAATTTTTTAATATAAAAATTATTTTTTAATGCACCGTTAAGGTTTTGAACGAAAATTCTAATGGTAAGGACTAAATTTTGATGTCTCGATATGTTAGAGACTAAAATTTAGGAGTCACGCTATATAGAAGATTTTATACCTTGAAAAATCTTAGAGTATTTTTCCCTTTTGATAATGAATTTTTTTTTATTCGCCCTTTTTATAATGAGTTGAATTGGCGCTAATGTGGCATATATTAACATCTATATTTTAAAGAAGTATACACGTTGCATGTCATAACATATTGTAATTTAATTAGTTATTGTAATATGACGTGGGTTTATAGGTTCGATTTCAAAGACTGCAGTGATAATTTATAATTTTTTTTTTTAAAGTACACATTTTCTAGATCCCAATTAATATTCGTCTCGTCCGCATTGGAGGCTGCCTCCATATAATAAGGACAAGTAAAAATTAGGAAATCATGTTTATTTTAAAAAATGGAAGCTTTATTGTGTTTCCCACTAAATCACTATTTTCACACGTTTTCTTTAAAAAAACTATATATTTTATAACATGATTTTTAATAACTAAATAAGATTAGTGTAGTAAATTTATAAATAAAAAGATTGTGCAAATAAATCACTATAGAGGAGATAAAATTGAACCCGAGATATTTAGTTAAAAAACAAACAAATAAAGTCAATTTTGTACGTTACTGGGCTGGGCCAGACTTATAAATTCCATGCATCCCACGGGCCCCCCGATCTTTTGTGACACCGCGGCGGTTCAACATTTTCTATTTAAAGTTTTAAAAACAGGAGAGATCAGACTTTTTATATTATTATATAAATATAAATTGGTTATATTGTTTATTTATTATTACAAAAGAAATCACTTCGATATTAGTGATCCAGCAAATGATGTAATTTTTCAATTTCGGCGGATATTGTTTTATGAAGATCTTTAAAGTAAGTTTTATAGGATGAATCGTTGTAAAAAAGGTAAAAGAAAATTACAGCATCTAGAATCAATCAACTTGGGTATTAACAGATTAAACTCCATATAGGATGCTTTATTTGACGGGAAGGAAGATTAATTATTAAAATCAAAGTATGCGCAGCCACGAATAAAATGAAAACATGTAATCGACCTCAGTTATCCGTCTCACAACAGGAAAGCACTTAGGCAAATTGTTTTCGTGCCTATAAATACGAACTCTGCTTCTCACATCTCCTCATCCAACATTTAATTACAGCAATAACCTTCTAAACAACCTACAACGTCTCCGATCCTAATCCTAAATTTCTGTAAGAAAAATGGCCGTTCTGAGTTTCGAAAGTGAGCACACCACCTCAGTCCCAGCCGCTACCTTGTTCAAGGCATTTGTGCTCGAACCCGAGACCCTTCTCCCCAAGGCCGTGCCACAAGCCATTCAGAGCGTCGAGATCTTAGAAGGTGATGGAGGAGCTGGAACGATCAGAAAGATCACTTTTGTCCAGGGTAATTAGTCTTTTAATCTTCTTTTCCGTTACATTTTTCATTACCATTTTTTCAAGCCAAGTAGTAAAAGGAGTATACTTGATAAAAGAGATATACTCCTTTTCTCTCAAAGAAATTGTCCATCAGGATACTCTGACACTTGGTTGTCTGTAACCCTGGGTCGACGTATCTAAGTTTTTTTCTTGCATTAGTAATCTATTTTTTATTTACAAGCATTCTCTCTTAGCATATCCCCTAGTCCCTTACAACTGTAACAATCCATACGGCTTATGGATTTCTAAATTTTATAAAAGAACCAAGAAGTTGTGCAAATTTTGATTTCAGGAAAATGGGGGAAGCACAAGATTGAGGCAGTCGACAAAGAGAACCTTAGCTACACCTACAGCTTGATTGAGCATCATTCATCATCTACATCTGTAGTTGAGAAGGTGGTTTACGAGACCAAGTTCGTGCCTACCGCTGACGGAGGAAGCCTCTTCAAGAGCAAGAGCACCTATCACGCTTCTGGCGACATCAACGAAGACGCAATCAAGGCTGCCAGGGAAAAGGCTGCCGGTTTGATCAAAGCCGTTGAGGCCTACTTCATCGCCAATCCTGATGCTTAAAAAGAATATTTTGCAATATCCTAATTAAGGATTTCTACTTCCTCTTTTCAAGATAGTGCTTATCGATCAAGTAATAAAGGTGTTTGATGTAACAAACATTGCAGTGTGATTTCCTTTTAATTCTTTTCTGAATTGGATTGAAGGTGTGGTAATTGTATTAATTGATGTTATTTTGCAATAAATTTTATAAAAAGATGGTGACTTCTTGGTTGAATTTGCTAGTATTAACAGATGATTAGTGTAAATTGGATATTTTTCCTCGTAGACAAGTGATGTCATTCGGCCATCTCCATGTTACAAGTGCGTCTTCATTCGTTACGTTTTTTCCCCGGCTGGAATGGCTCAGTTGGTGATTATTTAATTTAATATCTAAAATATTTCCTATCCTGCAATAATGCTGCATTCCTAGCTCTACTGTTCTTGTTCTGACTCATTCAATTCAATTCCTCAAACGTAAACACAGATGTGACTAAATATTTGATTATTGCAGAATACATCCAAGTCATCTAGAAGGACTAGGATTTTAATTAATATCTGGCCTCCAGTCCTGGTACCTTTTATTCGACCGGCCGGAAAAAACAAACAATTTCCTGAAAAATGAAAATGATGGCCTTTTGATTAAGTCATACGGAGATGAACCTCCATGATCAGGTTCAGGCCTATAAATATATATCACCTCCATTTCTGCATTTCCTCATTGCAATCCTAAACCATTAAGATCCTTCATCTCATCAAACTAGTCTCCTCTTCTCACTTTTCAACTTTTCATAGATATGGGTGTCCTTACTTATGAGGGTGAGCAGACCACCAAAATCTCAGCTGCTACCCTTTTCAACGCATTCGTGATCGAGCCGCAGAACATTATCCCGAAAGCATTGCCACAAGCGATTCAGAGCCTCGAGATTTTAGAGGGAGATGGAGGAGCAGGAACCATCAGAAAGATCATTTTCGCCAATGGTTTGTACTATGAAAAAAAATTTAAAACCAATTTTTAATTTCTTTAGGACAGTTTCCTGATGTATTGTTATATTGTGCATGTAAATTTCAGGAAAATCGGTGACGAATAAGATTGACTCAGTGGACAAAGAGAACCTTACTTACACTTACACTCTGTTTGAAACTGATGCTTCATCCGCATCTGGAATTGAGAAGATTGTTTATGAGACCAAGTTCGTGTCCAATGCTGATGGAGGATGCACAGTCAAGAGCTCCGCAACCTATCATGGCGATATCGACGAAGAAGGGATCAAGACTAACAGGGAAAAAGCTGCTGGATTGTTCAAGGCTATTGAAGCCTACCTCACCGCAAATCCCGATGCTTAAGTTTCAAAAGTTTTGAACTTTCCCATCTTAAAAATGGTTTCTGATGGTTTCTGTTTACCTTTTCTTTCTATTTCCTGTCTATCCAACATTGTAATAAGGGTTTTCTGTCATGATCGATTAGTTTCTTGTATTTCTGAATTGGATTGAAGAGTGAGGAATGTATAATGTCCAATAAATCTTAATATAATTCATCTTCTGCTAAATGGATGCCTTTCAACCCTTTTCCTTTTCCTCTTTTTTCTTTCTAAAGAGACCCGATTCGGTACTCTTATACTCCCTCCGCTTTTTTAACTCTTACTTCCTCTGGTTGTAAATAAATGACTTTCTCGCATCCCAATATTCAGTAGATTTAACACTAAAAATATAAGTAAAAGCTACGACGTTTATTTGGAACCGGAAGAAATATATTTTAAATTCAAGGTTGAAAGAATTTCAGAATTTTTCCTTAACTTTATCATGTTTGTGAACAAATAATTTGAAATGCCTAGACTCTTTTAGAACAAATCCGAGCCAAATAGCAATGATACGTGACTTTTATTTGTCAAAAATACCCAAAACTAAGAACTTCTTGAACTTATTTTGATTAACATTTTAATATATTGCAGATTAGACCCAACAAATATATTGCAATATAATAATCACACTCTTTCATTACAATTCTTCAACCAAACAAGAGATTCACACTGTTTTATTACAACTAGCAAACACCTCTCTTACACGCTCCCCACCCCCACCTTGAAAGGATGATAATCGATGGCGGGCCGGACAAAATAAAACTAGCAAACACCTCTCTTACACGCTCCCCAGCCCCCACCTTGAAAGGATGATAATCGATGGCGGGCCGGACAAAATAAAAGATCCTTAATCAATTAGGATATTGCAAAATATATTTAAAAAAAAGGTTCAATTGAGTTATATATGTGTATCCTTATGCTTCAGGATTGGCGATGAAGTAGGCTTCAATAGCTTTGAACAAACCGGCAGCCTTTTCCCTGGCACCCTTGATCGCATCTTCGTTGATGTCCCCGGAAGCGTGATAGGTGCTCTTGCTCTTGAAGAGGCATCCTCCGTCGGCGGTAGGCACGAACTTGGTCTCGTAAACAACCTTCTCGATCGGAGATGCAGATGATGAATCATGCTCAATCATGACGTACGTGTAGCTAAGGTTCTCTTTGTCAATTGCCTCAATCTTGTGCTTCGCCCACTTCCCTGAAATCAAAATTCGGGTTATTTCTTAGTTCTTGTTTTGAGAAATAAAATATTACTAAATTTTAAAAAATGTTTGTGATGAATCAACTTTAAGCACATCTAGCTCTTTATGAATCAAAGTTTACACGATTTTAAAGAAAATAATTAACACTAACCCTTGACAAAGGTGGTCTTTCTGACGGTTCCAACTCCACCATCACCTTCCAAGGTCTCAACGCTCTGAATGGCTTGTGGCGCGGCTTTGGGGAGAAGGGTCTCGGGTTCGAGTACAAAGGCCTTGAACAAGGTAGTAGCTGGGATTGCGGTGGTGTGATCATTGTCGTAACTGAGAACTGCCATACTGTTTACAGAAACTTGAGGATTGAGATCGGAGAATTGAGGTATAGGTTGGTTACTAGGTGATATTTGTGTAACTGATTTTTGGATGAGGAAAATGCGAGAAGCAGAGTCTGTATTTATAGCACCAAAACAACTTAGCCTAAAAGTTTTTAGTCAATTGGTGGCTCGCAAACTTTGATTTTTCTCACACTAATTATTTTCATTCTAGTCAAATAAAGGCACCCATGGAAAAGTTTGAGATATTAATTAATATCCCAATTGATTGACTCGAGAGTCTTGATTATCTAGATGCTGTGAAAAGAAAAAAAGCTTTTATTTACATTATTTGGTACGAAAAAATTACTACTTTAATGGACATACAACTCATTAATCGTCAACAAAAGTATCAGTAGAATTTGGATCTAAATTCAAATATCATCTAAAAAATAACAAATAAAATCAATATGGCTGTTCATCGGAATTTTCTGAAATTTCAAAATTCTAAAGTTTCGGAATTCCAAAATTTCTAAAATTCATTTCGTTCCGTAATTTTATAGATTCCGAAATTATTACGGAACGGAAGTTCCCAAATCTCCTGAGACGGATACAGATACTGAAACCCCACTCCAGACCCACCTCTCCAAGGCCTTATCTCTTACCAGCAATGGTTCCCTCAAACCCCACCACCACATCCATCCTGATAACAAACAACGAAGGGAAGCAAATAATAAATCAATTGACAACCCAGGAAAATCCCAAATCCCCAAATACTATAAACCCAATACTAGGAATACACAAAGTTTTGCACTTTTGTTATAAAATTTCCCCCTTTCCCTCCCAATTAAATAACCTAAAATCCTAAGATTGAAGATAAAATTTAACAAAACCAAACCACAATTGAAACAATTAAGCTTCTTAAAATTACCGCAATTTCCACCGCCGTGAGTGCATCCCTGCCTCCGCCGTCATGGCACCTCAACAACAGGCGCCACCACAAATCCAGTAGACTTCAAGCGCCAGTCCTGGCGGCTCCACAAGTAGGGACGGATCCAGAAATTATTTTCAGGGGGCGGGCGGGGGTTCGGGGGCAGCGCCCCTGATTTTTTTTTTGGGGAGTATTTTAAAGAGAAGGTAAACGAGCTGAACGAAAAATTGAAAAAATGCTTAAAAGTATTTGTATTCATCACTAAATAACAAATATTTAAATAAACTTAACAAAAAGATAAATAAGAAGAAAATATAGAAAAAAATTAATTATACATTAGAATTCATACAATATACGTACTTTTTACAATTGTTAATTAGGTTTGAAAAACACTAATACCTCGAGACCATAATATAATTTGAAGTTAATTAATGCGATCACAATTACCAAGTTTAGTTTATTTATAAATATGAACCCAAAAGTAAATAAGTATAAAAAGTTAGGACAATTTCATTTAGGCCTCGTTCTTTTGTATTGTATTTTTTTTCCACTTGTACATGGTTATATATGTAAAATGTGTACTTTCAACGCAATAATACCGATAAAGTCTCAAATGTTGTATCAGTAATTCATATTTTTTTGTAATGTTGTGTCCGTAGATCAGTTCTTTATTTATCAATTAAATATTCATGGCTGATTTAGATAATCTGTGGTTCATCAGAAAAAAGAAAATAATCGTTCCTTAAAGTGCTTGTGATGAGAAAGAGGATGGGTATTTATATAAAACGTTATTGCTTATCAACTATATCTGGGTGGTGTAGTTGGTTATCACTTATGCTCACACACTGAAGGTGACAAGTTCGAACCAGGGATCAGACAATTATAATTTTGTTGGTTTTGTGCTTGCACATTAAAAATAAAGTCAAAAATTTAAACAAAAGGGGTTTCCAAGAATCGAACACGCAACCTTGTGTTCAGGAGTGAGACGCGCTACCGTTGGGCCAAGCATTCTATTGATTGATAAAAGGGTAAAGTTTAGTTAAATCTTTAAGTTAATTTTTTTTTTGATTGGGCCAGGGTGGGCGTCAGCCCACCCTGGCCATGGGCTGGATCCGTCCCTGTCCACAAGTAGCCCAAGGCCCTAAGCCCATCCCGTGCCTCACCACCAGCTTCTCCTTCCCCACAATCTTTCGGAGGAGAAAGGAAGCGACGATTGCAGAGGAGGAGAAAGATTGCTGGCGGACGACGTGGTTTAGGGATGTTTAGTGTTTAGGGCTGTTGTTGGATTAAAAAAAGAAAACTAACATATATATATTTATTCTGAACTTTCCTTTTTCGAAATTTATCTTGAAACGGAATCGGAATTTCCGAAATTCCGATGAACATCCTTGCGAGAAACAATAAAAAGTAAAAATTATTACTACGTGTATAGATTTCTTTTTGGAATTAGTCTCAAACCTAAAAAGTAAAATAATAATAATATAAAAAAACTAATAGGGATTGTTGTACCTTAATCAAATGTTTTAAATTCGAGCTTTCGATATATAACTGTTTTAAAATTTATAAAATAAAATTTTATTATTTTTAGAAATTTTAGCCAACTCGAATGTAGAGTAGAATAGTCAAAAAAAATAAATGAAAAAAAAATACAGAACATCATTAACCGGATGTGAATCCAAGTCAAATAGCCATCTGGCGTGTGATGGTATGCTTTTATTTTATTCTTATCCAGGGAGTACTTACGAAAAGATAAAGTTGGCTAACGAACGATATTAATATGGATTTAACGAGAGTAGTGATTGAGAGGGATGAGATAAGGGGGAAAGAAAGTGGCGGGCCCACCCGCGCACTGTTTACCGACATATCATCAAGCGAACGTGGCATTCGATGCGGTGATAAAAAACTGACGGCGTTCATAATAAATCAGATTTTGTTAATAGTATAAATTTGATAGGGTAATTAAACAAACAAATAGTTCAAGTTTGTGATTAATTAAATATTAAAATTCAGGTTGTTTTATACTCCCTCCGGTTTTCAATAATTGTCATTTTTCTACTGAAAATGTGGTCCAAATTAACTGTCGTTTTGAGTCATAATTACGATTTTTGTCCTTTATCTTAGTTTTTTTACCAAACCAATTAATTTGGTACAATGATATTATTGTAATTATACTATAAAACATTGGTAAATTGAAAACTACAGTTAAAAAAATGTCATTTAAAAATTATTCTTTTAAATTTATCTACTATTTTAGAAAATCAATTAATAAAGATTAGATGGAGTATCATTTAACCATTAAGTAAATATAAAATGGAATATTAATGTGTACCAACGTTGATTTTTTTTCCATCGTAACTTTAATAAGTACATCATAATCACAAGTTTGAATTAGTATCCGTTTACTTGTCATGATTGTGTATATTAGTATAAATTCTCACTTTGAATATTTTTAACTAATAATGTGCTGTGTGTATTATTAATTTTATTATTAATTAGGAAATTTATGATTTTTTTTCTTCTAAAAATAAGTCTAGATTTGTTATTAATTGGCCATTATAGCATTTTCAAATAAAGTATTATAATTATATTTGCTATAAAAAATATCTAAAAGATAAGGATGGGTAGTCCAGTAAAAACATAAATTAAGGGCATAGAAATAACAATTTGGAGTGTGAGAATAACAACGTACTCAAAATTATTATTATTATTATTATTCTTACCTAGTCAACATCAATAACTTAATAGTTCATCGGATGATGGTTCTAATAAAAATATCGGTAATAAAAACATATTTTTTCAAACAAAAAATAAAAAAAGTTTTTTTTTTTAATTAGGTCATTTCGTTCGAATACTATCAGGTCTCGAAAGAAGGGTGATTCTGAGAGAGCACAACAAAGTTTTATTTTATTTTATTTGTTTGTTTATTTATTCATTTTGAACGGGTCACGGTCCTCAAGGAAACATATTTGTGAATTCAAGAGGAAGTTACTCAAACACGTCTTCCTAAATATTTTTCTTTTCCATTGACTGTTGTTATCAACGAACTGATGATTATAACGATCTTTTTCTCCATCCAAACCAAAAGGTGGAGGACTGTTTCAAATAAATTTGAAACAACCAAAAAAGAAAGTAGCTTATCTTTTCAAGAGAAAGAGCATGGGCTAGGCCCAGCTTCAGCCCATCATTTATAACACTTACCATAAATTGGCCCAAACAGGCGCGGCCAGGCTCTATGTAAAATTGTATTTTATTGCTGGAAATAGGAGAAAAACAAGGGGTCACTTTATTAAATGCTAGGAGAAGGTGCTAGAGTTTTTCATATCTAGAAATTGAATAGTACTCGAACTTCTAGGTAAGCAGGCCTTATTTGGAGTTATTGGGTCCGATGGGCCGGACAACCAATTTCTGACTCTATTAGAATCCGGACGTGTATGTTTCAAGTTCTTGAATTTACCCCCAAATAAATTTCATTTATGTAAGCTTTGGTTTTTCTTCAATAAGTAATTTCACACACTTGAGCTCGTGTGTTCTCCATTTATTTTATTTTATTTTATTTCCATAAATAAAATTACAAATATTCGATTTAGCTTCTTTTTTATTGCTAAAGATAATTAATTCCATAAAATTGCAAAAACGTTGACAACTCAAACCAAGCCCATAAAAAGAATGAGCTTCTCCTATGTCAATTTGGGCCCAAACAAACATAGCCCAACAACCGTTGCCACCTTGGATTGCGTGCCATGCCTCATCTCGTTGACGGTTTTCATTTTGATTTTACGATTTCAGATGGCCAAGGCGGTTCTTAAGAAAAAGACGCGAGTAATTTGAAAAAGGCGCATCTTGTTCAACAAGACGTGTCCTGAAAATATTGTTGCCCACGTCCTTTTCAAAAAGACGTCTTTGGCGCACAAAAAATCACTGCCACGTCCTGTTGAATAAGACGTGTCCAGCAAAAATGTTTTACGCGCGTCCTTTTCAGAAACGTGTCTTTTCCATCGTTCGGTATTTTGGACTGCAATCATGAGTTCTTTTGATGCATTGCGCACCTTATTTAAAGGAAAAAACTTGGTGTGAATTGAACGGGGCTTCTTTAGTTTTCGTTTTTATTTAGAATTAAATTGATGTAACCCTAACGCCTAATCTTTGTTTAATTAGCAAGTCTGTCTAATCTATATTGCCAACCTTGTGATCACTTCTAATACCCAATGAGGGAATCTGCTCTCCGATCTCCATCAACCTTTTACGACAAAAATGAGAGGTGATTTGTGTTTTTCCAATTTCCAGCTCTTAATAAACAAACAAAACGCAAACGTAACATATATATAAACAACTCACTTTTCTTGTGCCTAAAGTATTCCTTTGATAGTGGATATCCATACACCTCAAAAAGCTACTTTTATTTCTTTGACTCATCACCAACGATGAACCCATTTCATACCATCAAATTCAATCTCCTTCTCTTTCAAATGGTCGGCTTCGGATATCCTAACTTCTTGCACATTACATCTCTCTCAATTATTGATTGCTAGTCATCGATTTTGGTGAGAATGGTTCGATACTTTCATCATTTAAGTAAGAAATCATAAGTTCGATCTTTATATATGAAGAGACTACTTATTAGGAAAAGTTTCTCTTAATGGATGAACCCATTACGAATAACATCAGTTGCGTATCCAATAGACTCAGAAATACATATAAATTCACAACTTAATAAAAAAGAATATCTTAAAGCAAATTCCGCTTGGCTCACCATTTTTCAGAGGTCCTAAAAACCACACCACCCACTTCGTTTCTTTAGGATTTGACAATGACTCCTGAAAAAAGGTGGTAAACCAATGCAGCAAAAATGTTATCTCCTCTCTTTCTCTACTTCCTCCTTCCTCCCTCCTTTCTCTATCAAAGGAAAAAGGAGATTCCTTTCATGGCCCACATCCTTTTTCCTTTCAAATATTCCCATCTCCTTCTCTTACAAATAAATGTCACCTCTTTGATTCTTCTTTCATTCCTGCTCTCCATCTCACCTCTCTTGCTTTCTCTCTCCATCTCCTAATGGTTCCAGAATTAGAGGTACTATATAGATTAGGAATTTAATATAAATCCTTACCTTAATTAGCATACGTTCTGTTTTCTGTTCTAACAATTTCAGTTGTCTCCTTCAATGCAGAAGCCTCGAGTTACAGAGATCCATGTCCGAATGGACTGTAATGGCTGCGTGCAGAAGATCAAGAAAGCACTTCATGGCATCAATGGTGAGCATTCATCAAGTAACTAAGCACAATCCTTCTTCTTTTTTAAATCTGTTTTTACATGTAATTAACTTGGCTACTTTTCATTCTCCGCAGGTATTTATGATCTCTACATTGACTTTCCGCAACAGAAACTGACAATAATTGGGTGGGTGGACCCTGGAAAAATAGTCAAAGCCATTAGGAAAACTAGAAAGATTGCCACAATTTGTTCCCACTCTGAACCAACAACAGAACAACAACCTGCTGCTCCGCCCACAGAACAACCACCTCCGGAAGGTGGCGCATCACCACCTGCCGCTGATGCGGCCGCAAACCCACCTCCCCCGGAAGCTTCCCCAGCTGAAGCAGCACCGCCACCAGCAGAGCCTCCGAAAGACCCACCACCACCGCCCGAGAATCCACCATCGGAGGAAATACCATCACCTTCTGCCACAGAGACCAATTCAAAACCACCATCTGGACCAAAAGATGTCGGGGAAGTTCATGTCATATATCATCATCCACCACCAGAGTATGGGTACAGATATGGGTATGGCCACAACTACGGCGGCGGTCAATGGAGCAGATACCCCGCTGTCCAAGGTATTCCTCCCCAAGAACCACCGCAGCCGCGGCCACAACCACAGCCACAGCCACAGCCACAGCCACAGCCACAGCCACAGCCACAGCCACAGCCACAGCCACAGCCTCAACCACAACCAATTTATGTGGCTCACAGCTACAACACATACAGGCCATCACCATATGTCACAGAATATCAGTACATCCATCAACCACCTCAGCCAACACATTATAGCAGAATGGACCATTACAATGAGGATTATCATGACACTAACCGCAATGGAAACAGAAACATCACTTCTATGTTTAGTGATGAAAATCCTAATGCCTGTCGGATAGTGTAGAAGGATCAATCCTGCCGGTGGGCGGAAATAGGACTAAAAGGACAGAGAAAGTAGTTCAAAAAGAAAATAATAGAATTTGCTTGCTGCACTATTATTTCTTATGAGCATGCCAAAAACTATTGCGAGAGGAATGAGATTCTACGCTTGTATATGCAGGAAGAATCGATTCTGCATTCCACTTCTCGTAGGGCTCGCACACGAGTCCTGCCTGGTATTCATTTCCTGTACAAGAATCCTAGAAAGAATTATTTTTATATATTCTCCTCAGCCTTACATTTTTGACAACCAAAACGCTAAACATCTTTTTTTCCAAATGCTTTCCCCAGATTTCCATTGTTACAACTATGCGCGAATTGCTATGCTCTGATGGATAACAAAAACTGTTGTTTATATTGATACTCCCTCCGGACACAATTATTTGTCATTTTACTGTTCATGCACGTATTTCGAGGATGCTGAATGGCTTGCTATTTGACCCCAAAAAGTTTCGTACTTTTTTTCGAACGTACGTTAAGAAAAAATTCGAAAATTTTTGGGGTCAAATAGTGAGTCATTCGGCTTCCTCGAAACGCGTGCATGAACAGTAAAACGACAAGTAATTATGTCCGGAGGGAGTATCAGACTTGAAAAGTAAGAAGTAACACCTGTCTTTAAATTACATTTACCGAATGCAATTGACTCTGCTTCCTGGTGCATAATTTTTTTATGACAATCGCAAAGATCCCGTGCATCTAATATGCAGATACGCATCTAATATGCATCTAAATTACATTACCGAAGTAAACTGTTGTTTATATTGATATCAGACTTGAAAAATAAGAAGTAACACCTGTCTTTTAATCTGCCAGCTGACCTGCATCTAATATGCAGATACGCAAAAAAAGTTCGAGTTTTACAGTCTAAAACCATCTTCCTACCACAGAAAGAAAATAAACAATCGAGATTGTAATCGTGACATTTTTCCTCCAGCAACAAAGTGCTTCCTCACTCTATACATGCTGACAATAGTTCTCATCACATGCGCTCAGGAATCTGCTGCTGACGATAGTTCTCTGTTGCAGTAGGCAAGAAAACCACTTGGTCCATGTGAAACAAAGGTGGTCATGGTCACACAATCTGTTCTGTTTAAAAGTCCATTGAGAAATAGTCAGAAACAAGTTCAGGATAAACACCCATGCAGCAAAAATCTTTGTAAGCAAATAATGACTTACCGGTTATGATGTTAATTTTAACTATTGTCATCACTACTTAATTCGGATTCGTCATCTTCTTCACCATAAAGACGTTCATCAACATCGTCATCATCACCATCTTCATTATCTTCCCCTTGGTCATAATGCAATGACCTGTGAGTTTTGTTCTGGGCAGCCTTGTCAATCTGCCGCACAAGTACACAGATTATGTAATATAAGCAAATCGAGTTAAAATAAATATAATGAAACAATGCCAACCAGGAGACGCTGCAGACCTGTGCAGTTACAAGCTGCAAACGACCAGATAATTGCAGTAAGGGTTGAACAGCTACCGCTCTGGAAGTCATGATCTACAAAAAAAAAAGTTTCAGACTTCCACTGTCTGCCAGCCAAACACTTCACAACATGGAATCTAGTACGACATATCGTTACTGTACAAATTATTCAAGATCTGGCACTCCAATATAAAGGCGCCAAAAGAGTAATAAATAATTATGTATACAATCTTCATTTTCAGATTGCTTTACCTTATGTAAGGGATTAAGCACCCGGGCCTCTTTTTCTTCTTGACCCATAGTATAATGGCCATAATTGACAACTATGCAGTAGATCCATTGCAGCACATTATTTCCAGCATCTGACCTGTTGAAGACGATCACAAATTGAATTTCAGGCATGTACGAAGTATAAAAAAATTATAATAACAAAAAGCCAAAACCGCAAACTAGAATAAATGAGCAAATCAAGGGCAATCCACAAACCTCGATTGCCAAATAGCCACCAACTCTTCCAGTAACTTGTAGGCATTGCCTGGTTCCATAGACAGAACAGCTTCCCTCATCTGCTATAAAAACATAAAGAGGGGGGAATTGGAATCACAAACAAAACCAAAGTGAATATTTCCACCCTAAAGTGAAGAACATACCTTCTTTTGTGAGATATTGGCTCTGAGATCAATGCCCTTCAAAGCAGTAGAGCCCAATGTACTATCATCTTTACTGCCAAGTATCTGTAATGATCTCAACTGCTTTTCCACACACATTTTCCCGACATGATCTTCTACAATCTCATCTGCAAAGGCCAAACCAGTAACAAATTAGACCACTCAGGTATATAATCAGAAAAACTCTAGACTCCCCAAAGGGAAAATAATCAAAACACAGCAAAGAAACCTAAAAGAAAGTGTATTATGCTCATGGTAGACACTGGCAGATTAGCATTCTATTGAAAGCCTTCAGGAAGATATGAAACGCACCTTCATTCACCATAGACTCAACTTCATACCTTCCATCACTCAAATCAGTCATGACTTCAACAGAGTCATTACTTTTGATCCTTAATTTTTCCTCGTGAAAATCAGAGATCTTTGGGATTGGAAGTAAGGCATCCTCCACATTGGCACGGTCTAGTGCAGTAACTATCAAATTGTAGGCAAGTAATTAGCAACCATATAAGATCAGAAATGAATAACATTAACACAAAATGCTAAAGAGATCAGATGAAGATGATGTTGAGTATACAAAATCTAATAGAATTGTTCTGCACAAAACAAAACAAAACAAAAATCATAAATCAATGTTATGTTAAAACAGAACAAATTTGATTTGAAAAGGAGTTGGTTTTTTTCTTAAGGTCATGCCTCTGCTGAGTGTATGATCAGGTCATTGCATAACTTTGAATGTGTTTTGGAAGAATAAAATATAATGCCAGACAATTGCTGAGTGAATAATTTTATGTATCAAAAGATTGGAATAGGACAAACAATTCTTGCCTCTATTTTGTGTATCAGCCCCCTTCTTTTTGCCAAGTGACCTGGGTAGAAGAACACCATCCTGGGAGCTATTCAACTTTATATCCGCACCAGGTTGTACTACTACATTCTGAAACAAGGGCTTCACTACCATACCGAAGGCAAGAAATACATCGGAAGCAGCGGGTTTAGCAACTCGTAATCTTGCAGCCAAAATCGCGGGTAAAGCACCCTTGTGGTTTTTGGAAAGATATTCACTAGATGCTAAGACTTTTGTGGGTTTGGCATTGCGTAATTCATCAATATTGCGTCCACACCATGTATAACAAACACCAATTTCTGAAATTGCCAAAATGTGCAGGGCTGAATCATCCACTCCCTCAGTTTCAAAGCCCTTGGAATCAACAAACACAGCAGGGTGCTCCATTGCAAGGACACAGCTTGCTGACTGCTTTTTGTCACCATCTATTCTCCATATTGCAATATATTTTTCCCCGATGGCTGAAGACAGAATGTATTTTCCACCTTCAGTAAAGATCATGCAGCGAACAGCTCCCTGTTAATGAGAAGAAACTCTTGACTTTAATGGATGAAAAAAGTTAAGGGAGATAATCAGACACAGTAACCTAATATGTAAGCATCTTCCTGAAAAGCAAAAGAGGGAAGACACGAAATGAATACAACAAAGCAGTACTTACAGGATGACCAGAAAATTTCTTTATCTTTTTGTGATCGGATGAATTGAAAACCTTCAATTGTGCAGCCGCAGTTGATAATATATTCCCATCTAATGTGATATAATGTGCATCAAAGTCACAAGGGAGAAAAAAAGAAGATAACGAATGCATTTTGAAAGTATTGAATTTGAAACCCACACATAAGGAGGTGTTCCATTTCATGATCAACTTAATGCATAGACAATTGTTAGTCTAATGATGTACATCTTGATCTCACATGAATCCCTTGAGTATAAACCACTATTTCTGGTCACAGTAAGCTAGTTAAGAAGTTGAATAGTTACGAAAAGGCAGATACCTGGCGAAACAGCCATGCAGGATATTGGCTTTGTTGAAGCTCTAAACTTCCCCAGCATATTTCCTGTTTGTGGATCAATTTTGCAAATCATTCCATCTGAACCCACAGTGTAAATGCACAATTCGCGCGTAGAAAATGAAATATCATTAACACCCCTGCACGTTTAGGTAGGGATAAGGATTAAGCACAACATCTACAAGTAGCAGTTGCCATTTATTTACAAAACCATCAACAAATTCTGGGAAACTAGGTGCCATCTAAAGAAGAGTGAAAAAGAGGAACTCACCCAGGATGGCAATCGCTGACAGTCCATTTCCGTTGACCAGCAGCCACATCAAGTGCCAAAACATCCCCACTACCGGTTCCTAACACCAACAACGAACTCCCCAGCTTCCTTTTTTTCTGAATCATTCATAGTTCACAACCTAGTTAGTCGAAGAGTTAAGAAAGCAAGAACATCAAATGCATTTGGAATCAAAAATTCAACGCGTGAAAGACCTTTCTGTCTGGAGACAACCACTTCATGCATTTGTAATCAACTGAAAGGTGCCCCATCTGAGGTTTATCATAGAATTTCACATCGTTTGTAATGTCTGAGAATTCAGTTTGCAACTGGCCGCTAACAGTATCCCAAATCTAACAATGGAAAAACAAATCACAATTAGGGAACACTTTCTATACCGGAAATAGAGAACAACAACAACCTTGCTGAGTGGAGGAAAACATTATCAATATATAAAAAACACCATACCTTAATTCTTCCATCTCCAGAACTGATTGCTAAGTAGTCCAAAGAAGGACTAAATGAAGTCAATATGTCCCTTATATTTGACATAAGAACAAAACGTGTTCGGTTCGGCCGTTTCCTCTCACCTGAATCGAGTATCGGCGGTGAGTCTATTATATGCGCGCGGTTGACAGGGTTTTAGGGGTTTTTCTCTGTTTGTGCAGAAAGGCGAAAAAGAGAGGTTTTTGTTTCTTTTCTTTTTCTTTTTTCCTGTAATTTTTTAAAATTTTCTCTTTTTCCTTATTGTCTCATGGGTTGTTTGTAGTTTGGGCCTGATGGATTTCACAAGAACTATTGGGCCTTCTTGATTTTGGCCCTACATTTCAATAAAAAGTTTCAAATTTTCCAGATAGATCTTTAAGTAGTAGGGGCATAGAGGTGTCGAATCCGCACGTCTATTGAAAAAAACTAAAATGTGTGATATTCAGTGATGAATATAAGAGATATTTGTGGACCATCTAGCAGATACCAAGAGCAGTTTTAGGAAACACGGTGAAATTATTGGTAATTAATACTCCTTATTTAATTTTGTCTTATCAGTTACAAGTTACAACTGGAAAATGCTGGTCCACATTCAACAGCCGCTTTGCACCTGCTGTCCAGGGTTAATTTATGATGTTGATTGAAACACAAGTCATCTAAAATCCCGAATTCGATTCTCGTCTATAATTCCATGTATGTTAAGAAAAAATAATGCTTATTCAACATTTTTCATTGATATTCCACATTTTTCGACTCATCCAAGCAGCTTAATCTGATCTTATAAACAAGGAAGAAACGAGTATGAATATAACAAGTAGCAAGACAAGAGAGGGTATTCCAAGATCCTCTTGCGGCTTTCCCAATCACTACCAAAACTTTTCTTACACATGAATGAAGAAATGAAGCTGTACAAATAATCTGCAGATTTCAACGAGTAAAAAAAAAATAGAACACCGCCCGGGAATGAAGAAAGAAATTACTCTAGACATGTCTTATTGGAAAGAATTTGGCCTACTGTAGAAGGAAGAATTTTCAACTTTTTTTTTCTCTTTTCCCCTTGTGAATGTAGTATGATGAAGAAATGGTATATCATAAGGCTGCGGATTTACCGTAATGATCCAGGATGGAATAGCAAACGGAAGAATTTGAATAAGAACTCGAGAGCTCAGGGCAAGGATCAGGGGAAACAGATTCAGAGTACCCGGAAACATTTGAACATACCCAGGGACTTGAGGAGGTAGAAGTTGCCAAGGAGACGTTGAATAAACAAATAGAGGAGAAGGGAGATTCTGGGATTCCTGTAAAGTTACCAGCAATGGTGATGTTTGTACCAACTATACCCCGGAAGGTGATTTGATCAAGTACCGGAAGAGCGTTAGGGTCAAAATTGTCATCCGGGTGTGACCCATGATCACCTATGGCACCAAATGCCATCTTTATGTTTTCCAGCTCAACATCTGATATGATGATTCGTTTAATATAACCACCTCTGCCCTTGGTTGTTCTAAACTCAATGCCACTAAATGAGTTGTAAAAGTGGACCTGCTCCACACGCACGTTAGAAATGCCACCAGACATCTCACTGCCGAATGCAATGGCAGAACCCGAAGACGATTGAAGGTGGACCCTTCTTATGTGTACATCTGTTGTAGGTCTACCATACGCGATACCATATTCATCCCAACCACTTTTGAGGGAAATGGAATCATACCCCATGTTAATTATGCTGTCCTCGATGCAAACATTATTGGAGGAATCTGAAAAAATTTCAAACAAGAAGAGTCAGCAAAATTCTCTCATATCACAACACGAAAAGGCATTTCAGTGACAATGCATAGAAAAGAGAACCAATGCTAAAGGAGCCGTCAGGAATCAAAAGCCCAATAGCATGCTTTGAAACACACTGCCACTGATATCATCATTTCAATAACGTTCAATCATGCATATTGTCATTTAGTGGAAGACATGGAAGAAAAGATGTATTTTTTAGTGGATGCAATGAAGAGTATATGACTACACAAAATGCATATAACCAATTCCACAAACCTGGGACTATGCCGATGGTGTAAGGAGAATTTGCAGGAGCCAAGGCTGAAATGTTTTCTACAAGCACATTACTGCAACAGCCCAACCACATGATTTCAAGTCACTCTATCTGTTGCTTAGTAGGTACAAAATAAAGAGAAAACTTACCAATCAGCTTGCCTTCAGATAAATTACCTGCAATAGACTGGGTGGATATTATATGCAGGAGCATTCAAGAAGGTAAGATTCGAAACTACTACATTTTCTGATGATACGAATTCAATAAGATGAGGACGGCTGTAATTCAAGGAACGGGACTCATACCAATCCCACCATACTGAGCCCTGGCCGTCAATTGTTCCATTATCACCTATCAATTAACAGAGCAAGTCATTTCAGAGACAAAGGAAACAGTAGTCTAAATTGAAACAAATGAAATTACAGGTACACGTACCAGTAACGACCACATCTTGCAACATATATCCATTTATTAAACTTCGATATCGTCCTCCTGGAAATTCAATCCCACGACCATATGAGGGAAGGGGTTCAACAACATCCCAATGCGATTGATCCTAATAAACAAGGAATGTATGTTTAAAATCTCGTGGCTGAATATATATTGTCACAAGATTTTCCTTACCTATTGCTTAGCTGGAAAACGAAATAATGCAACAGAAATAACAAATGTAATTAGTAGAAAGATAAGGAGAGACAGAATACCTGTGATCCAAGAATGACAGCACCTTTTTCCAGGAAGAGTGTGAGATGGCTGGTAAGGTTGAAACAACCAGTAAGCCATTTTCCTGGCGGCACATAAAGCTGAGCACCACCCTTGTCAGCAAACGATTTGAGATAGAAAATGGCATTCTGGAAAGCAATGGTATTCAAGGTTTTCCCATCTCCAACAGCACCAAACTCCAAGATAGACACACTATGTGGTCTTGGGCTAAGAGTGGGTTTTGAATCACACACTCCGCTACTCCCTTCTCCATGAATTCTAATAGCATTGCTCAGCGCAAGCAGCACGAGCAATGCCAGCTGCAATAGGGAAAAACATTTCTCAATGCACTGATTCTACAAGTACCAATCTTTCTGGTGACTAATCAACAGTGGAACAAAAAGAAAAAGAAAATATAACAAATTTAGCAGATAGGACAAGAGGAAAAGCAAACAAACTTCACCTCTTAAGTAGATTCTTCGAATCTAGGGCATTGCGCAATGCTTACAGAAACAAGAATAGCATAAAACAATAGAAAGCAAAGAGACACTAGCCAAGCTACGGTAATAATGCCAATAACGGGTGTAACCAGTTTCCCTTTAATAGGGAAAGCAAATACTTCAAATTCAAAAGTATTGTAGTGGATGAATATTGATTGACCAATGACTACTAAAACAAAGATAAACAAGAGAATTTAAAAGTACACCACTTGAACATTTGAGATCATAGGTGATGAGAACATCCATATGTCTACCTAAACAAATAAGCCACCTTAAATATTAAGGATGAAGTGTGATTAGGTAACTCCTGAAGCACTAAAATAATCAAACACGTAAAAGTAAAAAGGTGAAGAATCCAAAGAACGCAAAACTGTTCAAAGGGGAAGAACAATAAAAAAATAAGATATCAACTAAAGAACTTGCAATCAGATACAGGAAGAAGAACAGTGGGCAGACATATCAGAGCATTTTCTGCAGGGGAAGAGGCAGAACAACAAGATTGGTGTGAACATAGGCACCCATTTCCATAAAACACAGAAACTGAACTGAATTCTGTAATAAGGCCTAAAGCACAAAAATCAATTGAGAGAATCGTCAATAGATGACCAATAACAACCAAACCCATCAAAGTTAGAGAATTTTGCAGATTTAGTGAAAAGGAAAGAGTAGAAAATGAACGGAAAAGCATGACCCAGATACATAAAAGCAAGAGAAAATTAAAAAACGTACTTACTGGCATCTTCATGGAGTCAAAGCGGCGGAAACAGTGACCAGTGAATAGACGACCACCAACTGTAATGTCCAAAGGGCAGCAAAAGTAGGAACAGAAGAGAGAAGGAGAAAGAGAAAGAGGAGGAGCAGAAGAAAGAACAGAGCAGCTTTTTTGGTGTGTAAGAATGTGTATTATAAGCATTAATTATATATAAATGACAGGAGAAGAAATAGGTTTGATAAGTTAGAAAAATGACAGCTTTTTATGCACAATCAAACTTCAAACATGATAACAGTGAAAAGAAGAGAGAGAATTATGGGAGGAGGAGCAGAGCACTAATTAGTTTCCCTCTTTTATTTTTAACTTCTAAATCAAAGTAGAGAGGAAGGGAGGAAGGAGAAACTAGAAAGGTAAATTTGTGCGGCAGTGTTGTACTGTGCGTGCTGGAATAGTTTAGCGTTACGAGGTGAAACGGGACAGGTGGCGCGGGGGAGGGAAATGAGTGTGAAACGATGGGTGTGATTGTGAAGGAGAATAAAGGAAAAAACAAAAAATATGAAAAGAAAAAGGGAAAATGAGAAGAGAGGAGGAGAGGGTGCATGGGTTATTGAGACAGCATGTGGGTTGACAGGAGAGAGTGGGGCCCATACTCAATCATGGCAAAGATGCCAGCCTGGCTTCAATCACTTGACAGAACATAACAGACCAACATAAGAGAAAATAAGTGGTGTTTTTTCAGTTCACGTAAAATAAATAAAACTATTATTATTACTACTAGTCTGGTAGTATTCCTTCTAGAGAAAAATAAATGACTTCCTCGCATCCTAATATTTAGTAGGGAACGCATATCAAAAAGGTCGGATGACTCACTATTTGACCCCAAAAAAATTTGTACTTTTTTTCGAACGTACGTTAATTTTTAATGTACTTCCGAGGAAAAATTAGGGGCAAAATTGTCTCAAATAGTGACTGTTTCGGCCATTTTAAGATACGTTCCGGAACAGTAAAAGTAAATCTAAAATGACTATTGTTTTGCCCCAGAAAAAGTACTATACTAATAATAAAAGTAAATATATTTAAATATTATAAAAACTCTAGAAAAACTTTTTTTTTTAAATTCTTTTTAGGAATCGTCGTCCGATTTGTAATACGTAGTGAGCTCTTTTTCTTTTTGTCTCGTTTATTTTTATTTTTTAATTTGTCATATATTATCTCCTTAAATCTATAAACTAATGTTTTCAAGTTTCTTTTAAATTTATTGCGTATTGAATCATCTTCTTACCTTGAATTAGAGAATATGGATGTGATGGTGGAGATGATAATGGAGTCATAGATATGATGACGTTATCGGCAAGATCAATGATAAAATACATTTTCATGTTTTTTTGTTAGTTTATTAATAAATAAAGTGTTATTCCTCCGTAATTCTTTTCTAGTGTTCTTTATTTTGGGGTTTTCTTATAACCTTCGTACTTGGTTGTGCGTTTTATGTATCGTTGTGTGTTTCGTGCATTGTTGTTAAGTGTGATTCTTATAATAATATAATAATAAACCAATGAATGCATCATCAATTCATCCATCGTATATATATGATGGTGTTGGTGCGCTACATAAGCAGTGAAAGCCTCGTGAATCAGGCGGATACGTCTGCATATATGCACATGTTGTGATGGCAATTAGCATAAACCTAGGAAACACACAAACGAAAAGAAAGGAATTTTATCATAAAAAGAATCATGAAATTATTGAATTTCAACCCAACAAAGGACATCATCATCATGCCATATCTTCATCACAAAATCAGTTTCTTTTCCTAAGATAAAACAAAGTGATTATAATGATGTGTTTTTATTAATTGGGCGATTTTTATTAATATAAATAAATCAAAATTTGTTAAATATATTTTATTAATTTTTATAATTTTCTAGAATGGTTTTTCAAATATTATATATATATATTAGAGAATAAAAATTAAAAAATAAATATTAATACAATTTTTTTATGTTGTACCGTTTCGCTAAAAAAATTAATTTAGCTCGGCTCTCCTAACTGTTTTTTTTTCTGGCTCCGCCCTTGCTAGTTAAACAGAAATAGAATGTTGAATTCACTTATTTAATTAAAAATAGCTAAGATTTTTTTTTGTACTTTTAATTTAAATTGATCATTAATTAACACAATAAAGTCATTACCTATGTCTTTAAAAATAATAATTTTAATCATGATTTCATCAATAAATAATACTATAATTTAATAAATTAACCAATAATGTAATTAAAGTATAAATTTAAGTGTCCATTATTAAAATAAACCCAAAATTTAATAAAAAAATCTTAATAAAATTTCTGAAAAATGTTTCGACCAAAATTTAAGAAATCATTACTCTAATAATGTTTGGCGTGCAATGAAAGATGATCCATGGGAAAGGAGAAAAAAACCATTACCTTGTTGGTTCTCTGTGGCAGTATTTGTAATTTCCTTAACAAGCCTCCTTTAAATACTACTTAAGTATTTCCTCAGTTTTCCTAAATTGTCAACGCAATTTTAATGTTAAATTGATGATTGTCAAGTTGATTGGATAGAATAATACCATTGATTTCTTATAAATCAAACTATATATTGGATATTGGTTGGTGTACAAGTTAATTTTCATGTATGTGTATAATCGGCCATGTTCATAGATCCTCATTTAACCAAATTGAGGTCTTAATACTATTTTTTTTTTGGAGTAGTAATATTTGTTTATTACCTTATTCACTATTACTTGTGGTTGATTTTTAGTTTTTTAACCGTCCAAATCTGTAGATCACATAGACAGATGGAGTAAATTGTCCAACATGAAATATTAGAGTGATCAGAATTTCAATCACTATATTTTGTGTGACTAAATTGTACTAGTTTTTTTTAAACGGAGACTGATCTCTCCCGCCTTAGTTAAATGATTAGATTGCCTTTTCGAATTGCCGCACATCACAGGCTTGAATTAGAGACAAGACTAGAAACCTGAAAACTCCCAAATTAAGGGTACTACCTTTTGAGAAGCAAAACCATAATTAAATTGAATTCCATGTCTGGACTGGAGAACCAAAACCCCAGATTATTAATCTATTTTCTATACATATTTATGACAGAACAAAGGCCGCAAGAATTTTCTGATCTGCACCACCGAAAAAGAAGAAGAAGAAAAGAAAGCCATATCATATCCTACGTAGATACAAAAGTCGGAACATAAAACTGAAAAGCCCCCATCTTATTACATTATTCCATACAATTAGTAATTGGTAGCCCCCGTCCTGTCCTGTCCTGTCCTTGATTTCCGAGGCTCATTTTCAGACCCGACACCATGTGTTCATGGATTGTAATAAAAGGAGTTTAAGGTACGAAAATTGCATTGTATTGGCGTGCTGATTACACCTCACTCTTTATACCTTATTTACATTATCACTATATACCCTATAATTATATCCTCTCTCAAGAAATTATGATTATGGATTCTATTGCCTTAACAAATTATAATGTGATTCTATTATACCATCACTACATATAATTTTTTTTTAAAATAAACTAGGAAACATTGGTATTAAATTAGAAAATTCGCAATTCGCTATCTAGCAATAGTTTATGGGTATGAATAGACCCAAATTTTACTCGAATAAAAATACACAAAAAATAATAATTTAAGAAGATAGCATAATATTAAAAATATATTTTACTATAAATGTTTGATAAGCAAGCTATACTAAGTTGAAACTTAAATATCTTTAGGCTAGTTGATTCATCTAGACGTAAAGTTTAAGATTTTATACAATCATATTTGAAGTTATTGTATTTTTTCCAATTAATTTATCACATTTTAGTCTGAAAAGACTATTACTCTATTACCCCCTAAAAGATTTAGTCCCGAAAAGAATTGTCCCAAGCTTACCCCCCACATCATTCAACTACTTGGCGTAAGTTAAACTTAACGGTCGTTGGGTAATTGAATGAATCAATCCTAGGCGCCGGCGGGGGGGGCACAAAGACAGATAGTTTAATAGCCATTTGTTGGACTTCCGTTTATGGTCAACATTGACGGAGAGCATTCAACGTGCTCATCGATCATCGTCTATACTATTCATCTGTGAAAGGAAAGGGCAGTGACAGTGGCATTAATAAGAGAAATACTATAAGGACATGTGGTCATTAAAGCCCATTTGACACTACAATTAATGATACGACAAGACACCTAGCTGGATCCAAGAATGTGACAACTTTCACCGTTTCCATCTTAATTCATAAGTGAGGTTTGATTATAACATGGTTTAATTTCAATTGCAGCTGAAAGCATCATTTTTGGTCGTCGGAATTTGATTAATATGAAATTTAATCATTATCAAATCATAAAATAAGAGCCGTTTCAAGTTTTTTTTTTCTCCGTTCACACAATGCAAAGTGCAAGATCATTTTCCCACTTCAACCAAGGTAATGCCATTGTAGCTGAAAACAACTAAGTTAAAGCTATAAGGTGCAATTAATGAGATGGTAGAGACTTGAAATGGGGGGACGTAAGTTTGGTGGGCATATTAGAATATAGTATAATATAGTATAGCATCCAATGTTGTGTAAAATCAAAATGACACTAGTCACCAACAAAAAGTCCAGCCTTTTACAAAATTGCGCTGTAAAACATATCGGTAACCAATATGAAGTGCCAATAAAGTAGGATTTATTAATCTGTGGGTGGCGTTTTAAATATGAATTTTAATTAAGCAATATATAGATATTGACTAATCTATGCCGGCTCCCACTAGTAAACATGCCATGTTGGAGCCATTTTTGGGGATAACGGTGGCTTTTGATAATGGCAGTCGGCTGATCAGATCCACGTCATTTTCCTAATGCTGCCAAAATTCCACAACACCAACTAGTAGAGCCAGTTGACAGGTATTACAAACTGGCACATAGCCGCACAGGCACTGAAGAAGAAAGAATACAAGTCCAGTGGGTTTATTTGGAAAATCCCAACAAAATTCCAGTCTTTGCATTATTTTTCTGCCTGCGCAAGATTACGTGCCATGATTGAAGTAAAATGTTCTCTTTCATTACCAAAAGCAAGAAAAAAGAAAAATCTGAAGGAGAAAGTACAAGTTCATTGCACAAAGCCTCCACCTCATCACCCATGTGGCTGGTCTTTTTTGTTGTTTTTCAAGTATCAGCGCGCTTATTTAATCATTATGTATGAAGAAATTAACGATTATAATTTTAACAATTCGTTAATAGAAATTGTAAAGGCTTGGAATATCATCTATCAACATGAAAAAAAGAAGAAGAATGTGCCAGTTGTGCATCATGCTGACAGGAGAAAATAATTCCAGAATTGCTTTTGGAATGTAAGTATAAGTGGAATTATATCAAAGTAATTGATAATCTCTGCTTATGGACGTCATAAAACAGGGAAAAACTGACAGCCTGATCAGTGAGATTGTGGAATCGGATGTGTTTACGATTGAGGTGGCCTTCGATTCGGACCAGACAACTTGTCGTTTTCCTTACCTTACACATTATTTAGTTTTTACCCGGACCATGGCATTAACTATAGATCCTACTACCAAACAACAGCTTAGGGAAAAAACCAACTAGCAAACAAGACTCATAATTCAGGAAATCTTGAATGAGACACCATTATCATTTACTATCAGTTATAACTGTTGGAATTTTGGAACTATAGTTAGAATTCACTTTGCATATCTATACTCATATATCGATGAGATGAGAGTTGAGTCGAATTTGAATATAAGAGTTTTGAATTAAATTAAATAAATTTTTTAATTACCTAGTGTTAGTTTTTTCTTTTAAATTACAACTAATTTTATTTGTACGAAATAGAATTTCTCGTAGAAATTACTTGTCGTCATTTTAATTCTAGATAAACAGGAATTCTGGAAAAAAGAGGGGCTCAAATCGATTCATTCCCTCTCAACCCATTTAGAATATCAAATCAAAATTGTGGTAGGCTGCCAGATGGGCATCCTGCTCATGATGACAATTCAATTCAATTGAGAAGATACGTTCTGCGAGTTGAATTAAACTGCTCTGCAATCTGCTCTGGAACTGTAAATGAAACTATATGCATGATTGTATTTTTGTCGATCTCTCGGCTATCATTTCTGTCATTATCATTATAGATTAAACTTTTTGGAATATGATCTCATGCTGAAAATTTTCCCACAACGCGACGAACTGTCATAGCTAATTACTCCCTCTGGTCCGAAATGTATTACTTCCTCGTATCCCAATATTCAGTAGGGAACGCATATCGAGGAGACCGGATGAGGCACTATTTGACCCCAAAAAAATCCATACTTTTTTTCGAACGTACGTTAATCTTTAACGTACTTCCGAGAAAAAATTCGGGACAAAATTGTCTCAAATAGTGACTGTTCCGGAAGTCTTAAGATACGTTCCGAAACAGTAAAAGTAAATGCTAAAACGTCATACATTTCGGACCGGAGGGAGTATTTAATTAATCACTTTTGAAAAAAGGGTACTACTACTAAACCAGCTTCCTAGTTAGGCCTATTTTAGGGTAGAGACAAATGTCGGGGAATTAAAGAAATCACTACAACCTGTCCACATTAATGTGAGAAACGAGTAAATAGTGCTCCCACTTGAAATACTAGCCTACAAGCTACCATTGCATAAGAACATAGACTGTTTGACAATATGGAGGACCAACAGCTGAATTAACGTTCAATATGGAGGACCAACAGTTTTGATACCTGCAGTCTAATATTGATTTATTTCATCCCTCTATTTTTTTAAAATAGTATTTCATCCTTCCACTCTATTTTTATGTTGGATTTCAGCCCTCACCCTAACACCGTCCAAATTTTCCGTCCATTTTGCGTGAAACGACGTCGTTTTACTACTTGGGAGTGTAAGTTCCGTCGTTTGGATCGCGTGACACGTCGTTTTGAGCGTAAATTAATTTTAAAATTTTACGTGAAACGACGTCGTTTTACAAAAATAATATAATTAATTTTAAAAATTCAGAAAAATAATTTACTTAATTTGAAAATTCCAAAAATATATTGTAATTAATTTGAAAATTACAGAAAAATAATGTAATTAAATTAAAAATTCAGAAAAATAATGTAATTAATTTTAAAAATTAGGAAAAAAATTAAAAAATCTTTAATTCTCGTCATTTTTTATACATTATTTTTTTAATTTTTAATTTTTTTTAATTTTTTAATTTTTTAATTTTTTAATTTTTAGTTTCTTGAATGCCATGCATGCAGCCTTGGACTCGACAGCGACATCCTGCTCTTTAGTGCTAAGCAATCTTCAAATGGTTTCTATAAAACAAAATTGGATGGTTTTGTATAAAAATAATAATAATAATTAAATTTAAAAATCTTTTTTTAATTTTTTTTCCTAATCTTTAAAATTAATTACATTATTTTTATGTAATTTTCAAATTAATTACAATATCTTTTTGGATTTTTCAAATTAAGTAAATTATTTTTCTGAATTTTTAAAATTAATTATATTATTTTTGTAAAACGACGTCGTTTCACGCAAAATTTTTGTAAAACGACGTCGTTTCACGCAAAATGGACGGAAAATTTGGACGGCGTTAGGGTGAGGGCTGAAATCCAACATAAAAATAGAGTGGAAGGATGAAATACTATTTTTTAAAAATAGAGGGATGAAATAAATCAATCAATTAGACTGCAGGTACCAAAACTGTCATTAACCCTTCATTAATTGTTAAAAGATTTCTTTTTAGTTCTCATCCTGCTATAAAGTATTAGCAGTGCCTATTATGGACTAAAATATTCATACGAATGATGGTTGTGGTATATTTGACGAACAAGAAAAAAATATTAATGGTAAAATTACAGAGAACGTATCTGACAGATAGAAGATAATCTCATTGGTGGCACACTGTATATTTTGTACCTTAAGCAAAAAAAGAAATAATGGGGATGTGCACCGAATTACTCTTTCTGTCCACAATTAGATATCGTCTGTACTGTAGATACGTATATCGAGGAGGTCGGATGACGCATTATTTGACCTCAAAAAAATTTGATTTTTTTCTCGGACGTAGGAAAATGATTAACGTACGTTCGAAAAAAAAAAGTACGAAATTTTTTGGGGTCAAATAGTGTCATCCGACCTCCTCGATATGCGTATCTACAGTATGGGCGACATCTAATTGTGGACAGAAGTAGTACTGTTCTCACGAAACCACTGTCGTTTTAGTGTGACATCCAACTGCCACGTAGTTCGTGTTGTGCGGGCGACATTTATAAGCAGAGGAGAGAAGGTACGAATGAATAAGCCACTGCGCTTCTTACTGCGGACCCGAAATTACTCCTCATTTCTTTCTTATATTTATCTATGGGCCTATGGCCCAATTAAAATTTGTTGCCGAAAGCGGAATGTTTTCGTCGAGGCTCAGCCCAGTTCAAGAGGCCGTTAGAATGGGCTGCCAGACAATATTACGCTATTCGCTGTTATACAACATCTTCTTCTTCTTCTCTCGGACACTGTCGTCTTTCCATAAACCTTCAAAAAACCCCTAATCTTAAAATCACATTGCTGAAAAACAGCAAACTCCACCACCACAACTCCAATGGCGCCGAAGAAACAAGAGGGCGGCAAATTAAACAAGAGAAAGCAATTTTCAGATGCTAAAGCTAAGGATGATACATCAGCGTCCAAGAAACCAAAGTTCGCGAGCTCAGATGGAGGAAACAGCAACAAATTTAAGAAACCTTCCAAGCCGTTTAACAAAGGTCAATCCAAGTTCGACAAACCAGAGAAAACAGTGCCCCTATCGAAACGAGATCTTCGACTTCGTGCCAAGGTTCTTTTTTTGAATCCCTCTTTTCTTACTTGTTTAATTGAGGTAGTTATTTCAATCGTTGATGAGTTCTTGTTGTTATGTTGTTGTAGGAATTGACAGAGGCGAGGAAGAAAAGAAGAAAGCAGCATTACACCTTGGAGCAAGTACGCACGTTAATATCTCAATGCTAATATTTTAATGCTTGGGATAGTAGAAATGGCCTATGTTATTCATTGAGTTTGTTTGTGGTGAATAGGAGCTTGCGTATCTATGGGAAAAGATAAGGCAGCGTAACATCGCGAAAGAGGAAAGATCCAAGTATGGAGTCTTAATCTATTTTTCGTAGTTCTGTATCCTAAACTGTCCCTTGATTTATTTACATCCTTCTATCCTCATCCTCTACTTTTTTCTGAATTAAGTTATTGGTGAATTGTTTTAAGGCTAATTACTCAAGCCATAGAAAAAATGAAAGGGAAGATTCCAGAAATAGCTGGCTCTCATGTTTCTTCTCGGGTTCTGCAGGTTTTCCTTTTTCTCCTTCACTGCTCATTTTTTCAATCATTTTACTCAATTTGCTGATTGGCAGTTCCTTTTTCGTTCAAAATTTCTCATTTTTTTACCCCTTCTTCTGGTACACATTAGAGTTGCGTCAAGCATTGCTCTCAACCTGAAAGGGATATGGTATTTGCGGAGCTTAAACCACACATGCTTAACATGACATCCAATACATATGCAGTGCATCTAGTAATGAAAATGCTAGATAACGGTACGCTATTTTGAAAGAATTGCAGAGCTCTTGGATGGTATATTTGAATGACCATTTTGTATATTGGTAGTGTATGTAGACACCTTGTCATTTAGCATGTAACTTTGTTTTTTTAAACTGCTTGCAGCTCCTAAGAAGCAGCTTGCAGAGTTTATCTCCATCCTCCGTGGGCATGTAGCACCCCTTCTGCGACACATGGTTGGATCTGTTGGTATGTTAGTGTGTTGCTGTTTTATTTTGTTTCAACGCATAGCATGTTTTTATTGTTTTTTGTGTTCTCAATCCATAGTAAGTCTTGAATTACCCAGAACGTTGCCTACTTTGTTTTGCCTGTGTATGCATCCTTGGATTATCCTATTCCTACTTTAGAAAGAATGCTAGAGCTAATTCCTTCCTTGATTTCTTTCAGTTGTCGAGCATGCATACCAATTGGGAAATGCGACTCAGAAACAAGAGCTTTTGATGGAATTATATTCCCCAGAGTTTCAGTTATTTAAGGACCTTGCCACAATCAAAGAGAACAGGTGATTCATTGGCTGTTCTATACTGTTGTATAACTTTGCCACTTGAAAGAATGCTGGTTTGTTATATTACATTAAAATATTCCACAATGATGCTTGTCTGTTTATCCTGACAACTATTTTCCCATGTCAATTATATGTAAGGTTGGTGGATGTGATTGCAAAGCTGAATCTACAGAAAGGTTCTGTCTTACGACACATGGCTTCTGTGATTGAACCAATTCTGGAGAAGGGGATAATTGACCACTCTATTACACACAGAGCACTAGTAGAGTACCTCAGTTTAGCTGACAAGGTTATTTTATCCGTCAATAATTTAAGAAATATTTTATAATGTGGCAGTAGAATTTACTGTTTTTCTGCCCTTCTAAATTTAGTCTTCTTACAGTCCTCTGCAGCAGATGTTATTCAACATTTGTCAGGCCCGTCTTTTCCACGAATGATACATACAAGGGATGGATCTCAGCTTGGGATCTTCTGCATAAAACATGGGAGCGCTAAGGTTGTTTTGACTGGTTTTATCTTTTGTGCATGGACATGGTATGAGCATATTAGTTGTGCTTTGTCACTCAACAGTTTTTTTATTTCCATCTATTAGGAAAGAAGGAATATTCTCAAAGCAATAACAGATCATGTCGACAAGATAGCTCGTGACCAGTATGGTAGTCTGGTAAAGATTCCATTTTTCAGTTGTCTTATATTTCTTATTTCTGAGGAAATAAAACTTGTTATTCTTAACCATGCCTTTTGACACAACTTGTCTGCGGTTGTAATAGATCAAATTCCCCCATGTTCTTTCTCAATCAATTGACCTGTGTGCTTCCACTATCTCCTAGGGTAGATCTTTCTCTATTATAGAACTTCCTCTGTATCTTTCTGCTGTATACTTATGTTTTCTTTCTTGCAAAAACAATGTTCTTTTTTGGGTTGTTGGAAATAGGGTGCTTGATCCCCGTAGGAAAGAGTTGTCACTGACAAAGTCAGTTCTAAAAATAACTGAGTTTCTTGGTTTTTTCCTTCCAACCAATTGTCCTCTCCAATATGTCCTATTGTTATAATTTTGTGCCTTGATATTTTACTGATTAATTCTGTTGTTGTATCAAAAACTTCTCAGGTACTCTCTTGCATTCTTTCAACTATAGATGACACAAAGCGCATGAAAAAGGTTGATTATTTTTTTGATGTTTAATTTGATAATTCCTTGGAATATTTATTTGACAGTGTGGATCTAATGGCGTTTCTTATGCCTACAGCATGTCTTAAAGCGTCTTCGATCAGTTTTGAAAGAGCTTGTTTTGGAGAAGGTTTCTAATATTTCTTGCTCCCTGACAATATTTTGCTTGAGATTTTTTTATAGAAAGTGTGTTGCATAACGCTGTTGAAGAAATATCTCATAAATGTTTGGCAATTAACTTGAGTTGATCAAAATCTACACAAGGAATTGATCAATATTTTGCAATTTGGTTTCCTAGAATCATCTGATGTAGTTATGGAAAAATTAATTATTCTAAAGTTTTATGAGGGCTGCTAGAATTCTGACCATGGCTGTTTGATTTTAGACAACATTTACTATTGGAGTTTGTTCTTGAATTAGTTGTTTTAACTTCTGGTAATTTGTGATTTCAGAATGGCAGGCGTCCCTTACTACAACTACTTCATCCAAATTGTTCCCGTTATTTCAGTCCCGATGATATTGCTTCTCTTAATTTGTCCATCCCCTCTCTCAGTGCTATGGTAATGTGAAATGAAAGCCATTTATGGTCTTTAAAACAATGCCATACTGATATACTTAAATCTTGGAATTTTCTTGCTATAATAATACAAGAAGTCTGGTAACCAATCTGCTTCTTTTTCTTGCCAGGGTGAGTTGAAGATAAATTCTGAAACGAAGTCCTTAAATGATGAAGTAGCTAGTGACAAGACTGACAATAAGGCTAAAGAAGTTACGATGGCTGATGGTGATGACGATGATGATGCAAGTCCTGTCACCGAGGGTGGGAAAAAAGATCCTTATTTAAGAAGACAAGAGTTGTTACTGGACAGTGGCCTAGCTGAGGTTGTTACTTCACTTGTGCAGATTTCCAAGTTGTATTTGTGGTTTCTTACTTTCCATGTGTGTGCTTATTTACTGTTGTGTTTTGCAGGATCTAATTGACATATGTATAGAGAATGCAGAAGAGTTGCTAAGATCAAATTTTGGCAAGGAAGTCTTATATGAGGTTAGTTCCTTAGGGTTGATTTTTTTGTGTGGTGCATTATATGTTCTTTCAACCTTCTGAAGTTCCACGGCTATTGGAAACTTTATTATGATGCTCTCTGCAATCTCTGCTCAAAATAAATACTTGTGTCAACCTGTGAACTTTCAAGTTTTAATTAGCAATCTGCTTAGCCCTAACCCATCAAAATATTGTGGCAGGTCGCCGTTGGGGGCCATGGTGGCATTCTCCACCCAACTTTGAATGAGAAGTTGAACAGCTTGCATGAAGCTGTTGCGTCGCTGGTAGCAGAGCCTAAAACGGAGGAATCAGAGAAAGAGCATGTCCTTCAAAATTTCCACTCCAGTCGGGTGATTAGGAAGTTAATTTTGGACAGCCCCACCTTTGCCAACACTTTGTGGACAAAAGCTTTGAAAGGAAACTGTAGGTTGTGGGCAGAGGGTCACAGGTTAGCCTACTGTTTGACTTATACTTGCAAGTGTACTGTGTTTAGTTGATGCATAAAATGCAATATGCCGTGTTGATACTGTTTTTCTACAGTTCAAAGGTAATCCGTGGTTTCCTGGAATCTAAGGACTCTAAGACCAATGAACTAGCCAAGAAAGAGTTGCAGGCATTGATAGACATCGGCATTCTCAAATTACCTGAGATCAAGCAGACGGCGAACGAGGAGTAATGCTCCTGTTGGTCGTAGCATAGCAGCTGGGTGAGCAAGCGATGCAAACAGCAAGAGCAAGCAAATGAGCAAGATATGCTTGTAACAAAATCCTTAGCATAGGAAGAGATTATATGGTCCATTCAATCAAAAGAACAGATGTACTTTCAAGTTTCAACTAATAATTTGATACTTTGAAAGGACGTGCTTTGTGTTACAAGTTTGTCTTGCTCACTTGGTTGCCACTGTTTGCATTGCTTGTTTGCACTTATCCATGGGAAACTTGGATCACCCAGCTACACATTTTACATAATACATCACTGCCCTTTTCCTTCCAGTCCTTTAACAATTGGCATAACTTTTTTAATCCTTTTCCTTAACTGGATTAACTATTCAATGGTATTGTCAAAAGAACAATTTCTAGAATTTCTTTTTCAAATGACTCTATTCTACTACGACCGATTAGAAACCAAGAACAGAATTCTCAAGTCTAACGAAATTATGAATGGACACAAGCAGATTTACTCTTGAACATTTCTCTCTGTGATCTGTTCTCATAGATGGGTGAGTCCACTCGCCCGTAATTCAAAACACTTCTCCCCTGCCAACGACAATGCTCTTCGTGCTTCTTGTAAACATGACGACTCCTAACATGTGGGTACCCTTGAAAACAGTAGTCTGACGGATTGAAAACAGGGGATTCTTTTGGCAACCTGAAGCGACCATTGTTGTTCTCGAAGATTGGTGATTCTGATTCTTCCCTCCTTGATGGCCTAAGACACTTCTCTATCACCTCTGCTTCCTCCTTCATCCTCTCTCTAACATCTCTCAGATTCTGAACTTGCTGAAACCTTGATCGGGCTGACGAACTCCATTTGTTTAGTTTCGGTACGCAAGAATTGATCAAGAAGTTGTTGTTGCAGGGTGTGTAAGGGATTCTGTTACACTCAATACAGAAATTCTTCCATCTCTCCAAGTCAAACCTCTCCCTCTTGACATTGTCAGATAGACACGAATAAGCCTGCAAAATTGCAAGATCTTCACTTCAAATCGTGCAAAGAGAGAGGCAAATGAATGCAATCACATCCAACTTGAGAGATGTAAATTCATGGCAGGTGGTGATTCCTGTTGTCAAATTTAATAACCCAAAATGTAGTACAACGCCCATTTCTTTTTCCACTCCATTTCCGTGAGCTAGCATTTAATTTTGCAGTTTTCTTTAATTTTTTCCAAATGGGATCTCAAAGTTAGCATCTTTTGTTTTTTTACTAATCATGGATTAGTGATGAATTTGTGTAATCAATACCTCTAAGACGAGCTTGAAGGCAATCTCAGCTTTTGGATGCTTGTTCTTATCTGGATGAAGTTGCAAAGCTGAAGAGCCAAAATCAATCCTTCACCAATCAGCCAGGAAAAGCTTATAATTATAGTATTTTCTCTGAAAGAATGAGTTCATTGCAGAAAATGAACCTACCAAGTTTATGATACCGTTTCTTTATCATTTCCAGGTCTGCATTTTCATCCAACTGCACAAGATCAAAAAACAATATTTTATTTCATAGAACAGAACAAAACAGAGCAACCAAAAACAAGAAAATCTTGAAGACCCAAATAGATGAAGAAGACTTACTGCAAGAATCCGATACCAGTCAATGAAACGAGATGATTTGTTTACGAGAATGTGAGGACAGACAATGGCGGTGGTTGACAAAGAGCAAATTTCGACCACCATTTTGGATTTGATATCCAATTCACGGCTCATTTTTGGAATTAGAAACCGAAATTAGTAGTTTTCGTTTTGTATTGGTATTGGTATGGAAAGAGAGGAAGAATGCGAAGAGGGGCGTCGGTTTTGTTTGGTGGATTGAAAGATGAGAGAAGGAAGTGAAGAAGAAGATTATGGAGCGGTTAAGAAAAAAAGGCAAAGTTTGCGGGAGAGAAAATATGAGATTTTTGAAAGTAGATGAGTTGGTGGGAAGTGGAGAGCCGGAGGAGACCAAAATCAAATGCCTTAATTAATCAACGCTCGTTGTTTTTTTTTTTTTTTTTTTTTTTACTTTTCAAATTTAAAACGTTGCAAATAGCATTCAATAGCTCTTTTATACTTACTGATCAAAACTCAAGAGTACCAAAAGGAAAGAAAAAATTCTACTTATCGAAATTAAACTAAAATAATATAATTAAAAATGAGTATGGTAAAAAAAAAATTACCTCATGTCTTCCGCACACACTTTTTTGGTCTCGTGTTCTTTTTGCTCCAATCTATTTATATTTCAATCCTTTGTATGAAGAGAGGAGAGAACTGAGAGAAGGTGAAGGTGCTACAACGAGGGAGTTATTTTATGTTTTTAAAGATTTTTGTAAGTTTTTATATGAAAAAATTATATAATATTAGAGATTGAACTCATAACTTATATCATAAAAATGACATACACTAATCTCCTTACGTGCTTGGTGCTTGGTGCTTGGTGCTTGGTGCTTGGTTAATAGGATAATGTACAAGAAACTAATTAAAACATGCAATGTATATTTTTTCATATTTTTGTTTATTGTTTAGGTAAAGTCAAAGTATAGGTCCTGGTTATAGATTGCAGGCGAATGGGGAAAAAAGAATTGTATCTTTTGTTGGGAAATTAAAATCAGAGAATCCGATGGAAAAATCTGCATTTGGCAAAATCAAGATCCATCAGAATTGAAAAATTACAAAACAATAAACCGCTAATTCATGGGAAAACTCGCTGTTGATGGAATCTAAGCTTACTTCTCTTTTATTCTCACCAAAAATAAATTGGACACAACTCGCCGGTTTTGAGGACCTATTTTACAATTGGATAAAAACTTAATAACCCCCCAGTTAGTAATCCAAATGGGCCAGGCCCAGATTCGTTTCATAAATTCATGGCCCAGGAGGAGATTTTTTCCCTCTCTTTTCATCTGAACCTGACCCACTAAACCATGTAGGAAAAAGAGTGTTTCATAAGATATAACAGTAAAAGGGTGGCAATTCAGGTCCACCATGGTTTATTTATAGGAGAAAAAGAAGAAGCATCACAGACATCTCCAGTAGTAGCTGGTCAGAAATTGTTGGTGGTATTGAACGGAGATGCAGTAGAAAAGGATAAATAAAGAGGGTTAGAGATGCAGTAGAATTTGAACAAACTACACAGGTAAGACTTCAGAAGAATATGAACTTAGCAGGGAGACAGGAGACGGTCAAGTATTTGGACCTCCTGCTAGAATCAACCAGGTACGACATAGCTCTATTTGTTTAGAATAGTTCTTCAATTCTGGTGCAAGTCCAATGAGAAACCACCATCTATTAACATATTTGCCAGACCATTGACCATTGATCTCGGTCCCGTTTAAGCCAGGTCTAGATAATAGCAGCACATGCTCACCTGGGGTAGGTTGGATCCACCCAGTCTCCACCACTACAACACTCAAACACGCCTTGCATGCAATGCTTGCCCCCACACCATTATTTCCTTCATTTTTTTCAAAGCTTGTTTGTCTTTTTCGAACATACATGAAGTTGTTACACATCTAGTAAATACTCGTTTGTATAACCTTAATTACTAATTTGAATTTTAATCAACCGTGGAGCGTGAATAATTCTTTTAAACTTTGGAGATTAAAAAATAATATAAGAATCATAAAGAATTAAACAAATTCATTCTATCCAATCCATCTCCTAATTTTTTTGGAAAAGATAAAGCACGTTTAGCTCATCTCAAGATTCTCAACTTGATTTAAATTTAAGAAAACTAATTAACACTTATAAAACAAAACTTAAGACAAGGACCAAATATTATAATCGTAGCTTTCCCTCTTTCCAATCAGTCCCTTATCGTGCGCACCCTTCCACTCTTGGATAAACTTATTTTTAAATTATTCCCAATCTCAATCCCACGAAACAACTTTTGTCCCAATTTACCAACTACCCCTCCTCCTTCCCTCAAATTTACCTCAATTACCTCCAAAACTCTGCAATCTTTTCCGTAATTTCATATTTTTCTCGAATCTCATCATGAATTCTTTATCACCTCCTTCGAAATAGACATTCTCTCTTTATTCTTTATTTCCTTTCCTAATTCGTTCTTCTTCTCCTCGACCATTATTTGGAGGAGGAGATTGTCTCAAGTCTATTCTTCTATTCGTTGCTTCTTTCAAGATTAACCTCTATAAATTCCTCCATTCTTATGATCTCCGAATTTTGAGTTTCCTGTCTTTGGGCTCCGATCTCGGCCTTTCTCAATGGCGGCGGGGACAATGGCGACGGCCGCAGGAGCGGCGGTGCTGTTGTACGTCGTTCTGAGTCGGAGACTCGCGGCGAAAGGCGGATCGGTAAGGAACAGAAGGATTTCTCGCAGACCAGCTCAAGCTCCTGCCACCTGGCTTGAGACCCTGGCAACGCTGACGGAAACCCTGCGTTTCACATACTCCGAAACGCTAGGCAAATGGCCTATCGGCGACTTAGCATTCGGCATCAATTACCTCATGCGTAGGCAGGTGCGCAGCTCTTCTCTTCTTTTTTAATGTTAAAATTATTACGAGTGAGCATTACTGTTTGTTTCTAGTGTTGTTAAAGCTTAAACTGCAAAAGTTATGAGTATATATTCCTTGAATTTTCAGGGTAATTTGCAAGTTGCAAGTGTATATGGAGGTGGTGATTGTGTACGGCTGAGAGGACCAGAAATCATTACAGAGTTGAACCATCTGTTGAGACTGTTGACTCTTTGTATGTTCTTCTCCAAAAAACCCTTTCCCGTTTTCTTGGAGTCTGCAGGATACTCTTTAGAAGATGTTCTTATTCAAAAACCCAAAGCAGGGGTATGGAGTTACTCTTGTGCTGTGTTTGCATTGCCTTCTGTTTGCTTTTGGAGCGGTGCCAATGCAATTCCAGTGTTTTTATGCAGATTTTGAAGCCAGCTTTTACAATTATTCGTGACAAAGAATCAAAATGTTTTCTTTTGTTGATTCGAGGTACACATAGTATAAAAGATACACTAACTGCTGCCACCGGTGCGGTTGTTCCTTTCCATCATTCAGTTTTACATGATGGTGGGATCAGTAATTTAGTGTTAGGATATGCACATTGCGGAATGGTTGCTGCTGCTCGTTGGATTGCCAAACTTAGTACCCCATGCCTGCTTAAGGCTCTCAGTGAATATCCAGACTATAAAATTAAGGTATTGCTTAAGGCTCTCAGTTGTGTTCTGTTATTATGATATTGGTGTAGGAAGCTAAAATGTGATGTAGACTTGTGTCGAGGTCTTTTGGTTGTTTTTAGATACCTTGTGTAATCCTTTAGTTATTATTGTCAGATTGTTGGGCACTCGCTTGGTGGTGGTACAGCAGCATTGTTAACATATATCCTTAGAGAACAGGAGGAGTTATCCTCTAGCACTTGCGTAACATTTGCCCCTGGTATGGACATATTACTGATGATCTTATAGTTATATCCTATCCTCGTTCTATTGCTATGTGAAATGTGACTCAAGACTTGAATATGTGTCTGGAGTTTGAAAAAGTTATACTTCAAGGAAACATATACTAGTTCTATCACTATTTTCTGTTGTAACACAATGACAAAGAGAAGCCAATGGAAAGATTATAGTACCATGAAAGTCATAGTTGTGCTTCTTTAAATAGATTGTGTGTGCGTATTTGTAGCGGCATGTATGACTTGGGAGTTGGCAGAATCAGGCAAGCAATTCATCGCAACTGTCATTAATGGATCTGATCTGGTGCCTACATTTTCAGCTGCTTCTGTTGATGATCTTCGCTCTGAGGTGCTGAAATTTCTCCTGCCTGGATATTGTTGCTAGTTCTTTGATATTTCAACTGTCATCTTGTTGATATTTCATATTTCTTATATTAAATATTTTTTGCACAGGTCACAGCATCCTCTTGGTTGAATGACCTGCGGGATCAGGTGGAGCATACACGAGTCCTAAATATAGTTTTTCGCTCTGCAACTGCTCTGGGATCTCATCTACCATCCATATCTAGTGCTAAAGCTAGGGTTGCTGGTGCAGGTGCATTGCTTCGCCCCGTCTCCACTGGCACTCAGGTAAAACCTTATTGGCTAGCCTTTTGCTTGAAGCCCCATCTATCATGTAGAGCAGGAATACTGGAACATTTTGCTTTGATATTCCGTTATGAGAAATTTCCATTTAAGCTAACTATAGGCTTATGTTAAATTCTTAGGTTGTAATGAATAGAGCACAGGATGTTGCCCAAGCTGTTGTGAGGACACGTTCATCTCTAACATCTTGGACATGTATTGGGCCTCGTCGTCGTTCTGTGGGACCAACATTAAACTCAAAAGGGGATTTGATTGAAGAGTCTATAGTGTCTGAAGCCACTGAAATTCTTGTGACTGAAGTCCAAAGAGAAGATCTAATACAGTGTGAACTAGAATGTACTTCAAGTAACGAGTCAGGGCATGAAATTGATATTGACACGGGGGAAGACAACCCACTTATTTCCGACAATAGAGTGACTACTCCACCTACTATTGAAGATGCAACTGGAGGTGAGTTATGGTATGAACTTGAGAAGGAGCTTCAAAGACGGGAGATTGACATCGATATTCAAGCCCAGGAGGAAGAAGCTGCTGCTGTAAAAGAGATTACAGAAGAGGAGAATGTTCTGGCGAATCCATCCGATTCTGAAAGCCCGATATCTATAGCCGATGCTCCAGAGTACCACAAGTTCTATCCCGCTGGCAGGATATGGCATATGGTTTCCATACCTCCATCTGATGACACTAGTTTGGATGAAGTACCCACAGAAGAACATGTTGCTATATACGAGACTCCTAGAGAACTGTACAGTAAAATTCGACTTTCTAGGACGATGATCAATGATCATTATATGCCCATGTATAAAAAGATGATGGAGTTGCTAATCCGAGAACTAGAAGATGATGATGATAGTAGTTGTGTAATGTCAGAAGAATAGCTGAAAAAGAATTTAATTTCTCATAATTTAATTTTTGAAAATGGAGAGAGTATTATAGATTTTTATTTATTTAACTCCACATTTACTATAAGTTGTTCTTACAATTATTCTCAATTAATAAGTGAATATATTTTTATAATCGGTAGAAAATTTTGAATGAAGACGTTATGAGCCTCACCCGAAGATGGGAGGCTTCCAAAAATTGACGAGCAAGGCCAGTCCTAAGTAAGGCGGTCTCACTCGCCACTAGAATTGTGTTCGTCGTACAAGGTGTTGGCACGACACGCCGTCTCAGAACGATCATTGACGAGTCATCCTCAACCCTGACAGGACAGGTTAAGTAGATAGGGCTTATTGCGCATCTATTTATATCCGCTCAAGACTCACAATTCAGATTTCCAACCGATGTGGTATTTCCTCAGCTACATGGTTGGTTTTAGATTGGGAAGGACACTTTCAACGAGCTGCCTAAGATGCAACACTGATGGAAAGGACACGAAAGAAATATTCTCATCCACTTTATTTGCAGCAATGGTGAATCTTGTCAGTCGTTTAACAAGCCTATCATGAAAGTTATTCCAATTGATTTGCACTTAAAGTTGGGATATCAAAGGAAAAACAAGATTACTATAAATAATAATGGCCATTCAATGTTCTGTTCAACCAGTGGTTTTCTCCTCTAGCGAATACAAATTGTTCCAAGTAATCTGTACAACTCAACATGGTTAAGATCTTCAACAAGAATTACGCAGTCTCTTTCCACGATCTCGGCTGGTTTTGAAATACAACTGGAACTAAAGAATGATATTTGATATTTTAACCTCCGTAACGGTATACCAAAGACCTCTTCTTCCATTATGCCTGCACCAGTGTTTGCAAGGTACTCACGGATGGTTGTTTTACGGTCCCCTAAGAATGTATGATCCAAAAAGTTGTTGTAAGCTGCATTGCTAAGATTCTTTGTTGCCAAAACACTGCAAGGACATTTAACGACTTCAATTATTTGACGAAAGTTTAGCATATAAACAGAGTTCACAGAAAAAGACTCGTAAATGTAACTGAACCTGTTACTCATTGGGCAGCTAGAAAGCAAATAATGTAAACACCAGTGTCGTGCTACTTGTAATCATTACATATGTTGTTTCATATGCAAAACACAGTGATGTTTCTACTAACATATGACTCAACATAAATCATGCAATTGTTGAAAGTATCACAAAAGTTGCTGAATCCATGGCATGGTTAACAAGGTTGCGAAACCAAGCCTACTACCCCCACGCATCTGGTGAATTCCTCACAAATATGTTATACCATATAATGGAACGCAAGCACTGTACAAAATTCAGCTACATAGCATTGCTCCAGCCAGAAACAGTACTTATCGCTTACCAGTGGCGTAGATAAATGCGGCAAGGAAAGATATCATCTCTCCAGATCTTGTGGATATCATATCTTCCCTAAGCCTGAAAATATATCTCCTTGCTTCCTACATAAAATTGGCAAGCAGATAACATAATCGGTTCACTGGACAAGAGTTATGACAGGATCATTGCTGATTAATCTATAAAGGTGAAATCACCATTCCATGATTCAATTATTGTTAATGGTGCACCCTAGGATAAACATGTTCAGTAACCTCCTCAATTATTTGATCACAAGTTTCTGTTATCACTGGGAAGCTGGCAGCATTTTCCAACATTTCATCACACTTTTCAGGCATGAACAATGCTGCAATCAGATTAAAAACTGCAGAGAAGACAATTTACCTTTGCATCTAACTTGAAAAAATTCCTGATCACTATAACGACCGCAAAGCACCTGCATTGATTACCCCAAATCCACAATCTATTAACTACAAAACTTGTAGCTTTTAATGAAAATAAAGCCAAATACATTGTGGAGAACGCCCAATACAAAGAGAGAGCAAAAAAGAAGAACAACCTTCGTTTTAGGCTTGGCGATTCCTCGGTCAAAGAAAATGGGAGCCACCGGCCACGTGCGCAAAAACTCGTCGGAAACCGTCCAATCTCTCAACTCTAAAGTTCACCAGATCCGGAAACGTACTCCTCGCACTCCGCTCTGTTATTCAATTCACCATCACCATCATCTCGTCATTTAATCCATTGGAAGTAAATCACTAAGCGCAATCAAGTACACATTAATGAAAATCGTGAGATGATTATGGTAGCAATCGTGAATTATACTTGCCGGAGAGTAGGGAGCCGAAGCCGCAGATGGAGATGAGGCCCGAGGGGGAGAGGAGTTTGTGAAAATCTGACTCTTCGCGCAGCTCGCGGAATGATGGTTGCGTGATTGATGAGGACATGACCGGAGAAGATCGCCGGGAATGTCCCCGGAGTCTGGGATGGGGTGAGAGGGTAAGCAAGAGAAGTGCTGATGTGTTAGAAGACGTGGAGGCGACGAGAGAGTTGGTTGGCCACGCGCGGTGCGCACGCGACGGAGGGAGGTGGACGAATGGGAAAGGTAAGTGGAGGAAAGTGTTCATGTGAAAGCAGGGGGAGAGTCGTCGATGGGTGTTTGCACTTACTTTGCAGGAAGAATGAGAGAAATCGAGCGGTCTAACATGCACGACGGATCGTATCCATTGAGCTACATGTCGTCTACCAGAATTGCTTTCTATTATATTTTAGATTAACATTGTTAAAGTTAAATGTAAATAGGAATTAGGAAGCTTATAGAAAAAAACTAAATAAGAAATAAATATTATTATATATATTAAATGTGTTTCTTTAACATCATAAAAACATAATGGTATGATAGGTAAATTTTAATGTTCATAAAAGAATTCCATATATTGAATTAAAAGGAAGAATTTAAATTGTACTTTTTATTTTATTTTAATTTAAAAAAAAACTTAAAGTACTTTCTAAAATAATAAAAATTCTCAAATTTTCTCTTATTTTTCAAGCACAAATGTAGAATGTAGACATTTTTATTTTATTATAAATCGAGAAATCGATGATCATACAATAGTAATTAATTACACTGAGAGGGATGGATGATAAGTCATCCGCCAAGTTTCATGGTCTTAGCTTGTTTGGAGATGAGAAAGGGTCAACCAGTTGCGGAGGAGGTGCTGAAGGATGAAAGAACAGGCAAATAGCCGACATGTCGTCCATAGCAATGCCTCTTCTCTTAAATTTCCATGCCCGACCAGCGCATTCCACCAGTTTCTTAGCTGCCTTTTCCCTATCTGCTGTTGAAGAAACAATCTGCACTGCTTCTTGGTTGGAAATAACATCCCACACCTAGATACAAATCAGATACTTCAATAGCGGCTAGAGAATCATCACTTAGCTAAGAGATCACTGATTCAATACTTGTATATATCGTAGGTAATTATTTATTAAGACCATTTTGTTTTTTTAGTGGACCGATTGGGTGCCTACGAAAAAATTACATACCCCATCTGTTGCTAAAATGACAAACTGATCTCTGCTTGTGATGTTTCGTTGAGTGACATGAGGATCGGAGATGAGGCCAAAATCTTTCACACAGTAGTCACCAAAGGCTCTAGATAAGGCTAAGCCAGGGGATTTACCATTTGGCATCCATACCCTATACACCCCCGGCTCATCTTCTAAACAGAACACTCTGCCTTGGGAATTTGCAATTCGCTCTGCCTCTTCTGCTCGCAAATTAGCGAAAAAATAAAGAGCAGGAACATAATTAATCTATCTATAATGATTAAGATACATGAACATAATTAAATTATCAATCATTGACAGAGTACTAACGGGGTAAATTGGGCTTGAAATCAATGGAAAGCTGAAGTGCCACCAAATTGCCATCATTAGAAGTTGTTGCTAACACCGCCCGAGAATCGCCGACATTCCCTATCACAAGATGCTCACCCTGGAGATTACATTGCGTAAAACAGAGAGATTATTAGGTTCATCTCATGCACATAACATTATGCTATTCTGAATCAATCCATACGGAGTTTGACAAAGAAAGTGTTTCTACCAATCAGAATAGTGGACAAATGTGCACGCGGTGTATCTAAAATTATGTATATTAGTCGTGACTACCTGTTTGACAATTGTTAGAGCGGTGGTTCCGCTGCGAAAAGAATCAATGCTAGAGTTGTGCTTGAGTTCTTGATCAATCATAGCGTAAGTTTTCGAGTAAGATTGCTTCCAAATGTCAAATTGGTGAAGGTTTCTGTCCAAGTCAACCTCAAAATCCATGCCTAAAGAAGTCATAGCTAGAGTTTCCTGCCAATTGCATAGCAAAGAAGGAGGCACTGATTCCCTAACAGTTTTAGCAATCACATGACCCCATGGTCCATGCCCATCGAAAACACCACAAAAGATCATGTCCTCTTGGCACCCAAATTCCTACCAAAACCAAAAACAAGCTCGTATATCAAGATCAAAAGAAGAAAAAGGAAATCCAAAATGGTGATCAAGATTGGGAAATAATTACCTCCCATACAAGCAAGCAATCCTGGTTAATGCCTTTTTGGCCTCTCTTGGAGCAGACTGAAGTAAAATTATTTGATTTGTTAGACTTAACAATGCCAGATGAACTCCGCAACAACTCGTTCTTCCTCGCGTCTTTCGCCAAAGCTTCTGCAGCTTCTTTCCCTACATCTTTCTCACAGTTCCTGCTTCCTTTCTTGATTGAAACTGTTCTTGCCAATCCATCCAGAAGAGATGGGAAACGCACCATAGATTCTATATATATACAACCTAAAGCACACCACGAATTCCTGTTATAGAAACAATTGTACCAAATTGATCAACTAAAAACTTCAGATCATTAGTTGCCAAGAAATAAAGAGGTCTTCTTTGAAGATTTTTTTGAGTTTTGGCTTGAAAATTAGTTAGCCAATTATTACAATTGATCAAGGCCTGTGTGGAATGCAGGGCGTCCGGCCAGGTGAGAGTAATTAAGAGAAATCAAAGTTCAGCATATGATCATTAAGAAGTCAAAAAGATTATAACAGACCTTGTTTTTATTGGAAAGGATCAGCTATTAATTAGCCTGAAAGCTGAAAACCCTCGTTGCTATCTCTGCTCACTGATCTGAATGTGATGTCACTCCGGCGAGAGAAACGTTTGCTACTTTGATATTGAAAGGCTTCTTCTTCTTCTACTTCTTCTACTTCTTCTTGTTTCTTGTACTCCATTTTCTATCGTCTTTCAATCTTCAGGTTCTTAAGTACGTACGTAATGTATAACGTTAGAACAAATTTAGTGGGGTTTAGGAAATGACCACAATGCCCATTACTTCATTGACGGTTTGGACTTTTCCTAGGATAAGTCAAGGAGTAATTGGTCAGCGTGATGATGTTAGTTATTATAGTTTATTGTGTTTTACTAATTTGTGGGTTGGATCGTTTTGGAGGATTACTTAATTATAAAATGAGCCACTCAGCTATAAGAAAAGGGAAAGTATTTGCAATACTTTAATCGGAGTCGGTCAAATAAAACATGTAACTAACGTAAGGATTAGTTGATTTTAGTTAAACTATAAGATAAACTTGTGGTGGAAAAGCAATTAGGAATAAAATTGTATATCTTCAGATTTCAATGGCTTACTAATTATTAGACTAATTAAGCATCCCATCTTGGATTTTATCATCTAGATGATGGGTGCCATTGCCGATCCTAAGATTCGTCCATAGTCAGTTTAAACTAGACGTGGCTCCAATTTTTCAAAGTGGCCTTCGTTGTTATGGACCATATCGTCCCCCTACAAGATTCTGACTCGAGAGGATTTTTTTAGTTCCGTGTGTCTCTTTACTTATGCGTGACGTGCATCTATTACCCTTCAACATTACTGAAATGAACACCCTATGTCTCTCCGTTAGACAATTTACTAATGAAAATTTACGTGACACGTTTGACTGATAGTTTTTATTAAAGAAACATCATTTTGTGCCAAATCAGCGTGACATATTGGAGGTCGCTGATGTGGCTTTTTTGGTAAAATATAAAAAATAATATATTTTTTTCCAGTTTGTCATTTTCGTTTCACTACAGCACACCATCATCGTAGCTTACCTTTCTTCTTTGTTTTTTCGTTTTTCTTTCATTTCTTTTTGCTACAATCATCATCACCACCAGCTGATGCTCATAGCGTTGTAATTTCTTTCAAGTACATAATTAAACGTTTTCTAATATTTTTTATTTTCATTTTCGTTTAGTGAAGATTGCAAAAGCCACAATATTCACCAGGTTCACCAGATCCATTCTTATCTCCTTCAATCACCAGATTCACCCGCACACTCACTGAACCAAGCATCACTCTACCCGGTCAAGCTGCAAACCGCCAACACTGCCATGATTCCACCGCCGAACCTCCTAGCTACATGAACCTCCATAACAAACGCTAATGATGAATTGCAATACTCCTCCTCCATCTAATCGCCCCTCAACCTCCTTTCATGTTGACAGACCCAATCTGTCATTGTCAGCCATTGATCCTTCTCCACTGTCCCTTAACCAATCTAGACAACCCACTCCGGTGCTGTGATGAGACGAAAATTAAAAGAAAAATAATAATTTTGAATTTTAAATATTTTCACCAAAATGCCACGTTAGCAACTTCCAACGTGTCATTGCTGATTTGGCACAAAATAATATATTTTAGTAAAGACTAATGGTCAAAGTGCCATGTAAGCTTCCATTAGTTGACTAACGGAGGGTATGGAGTGTTCATTTTAGCTAAGTAGAGGGGCATGCAAAGCTAAAAAAACTCTGAAAAGAGGAAAAAACTGAAGGAACAATTGGTAGCTAATTTTTGATTATTTATTTATGAAGGGAATAATCTCGTTTCTTATTTCACTATAAATCGAACTCATAATCTACCTTATAAAAAATACGCAATAATTAGATATACTGCGACTTCCATATATCGCTAGCTAATCTTTGGACTAAAGAAACATATAAAGATAAGAAGAGCAAAACAAAAGGGAGAAGAAGAAAATGATTTTGGCAGCCTGAGAATATCTCTATGTAATGTTGGGTTGCCACATGCACCCAAGTTCTAGTTTGTTCTTCCAGTCACTATAATTAACAATGATTCTGACATTATCCTAAAACTTTAAAAGTGGGAAGGGATGATAATGGTCTCTAATGGGGTCTACTGGTTTGATTAGATTTTTTCAAGGTAGTGGCTGTAATTTCCCGACGCTAAGAACCCATTAGAGCCTTGCAAATAAAGTTGAGCCCTGCTCTCTCCACGTTTTCTTAATGGATCAGTTTTGACTAAAAAAATAATTTTTTTTTGCATTTTAGATATCCATTTTAAAATTTTAAGTTATTTTTTTTATATTTTTTAATAATCTGTATCATATTATATATAATGAGTTTTTTTTTACATTTTTAAAAAATTTGTAATAATTCTTTCTAATTTTTCACAATTTTTAACTAATAATAATTATTATTTTAGTATCTGAAATTTCGAGTGATTAGTAAACATGGATGTGGTTTGAACTTTTGGAAAGTTACACCCAGTCTTCTTACGTCTCTTCTTCTTCTTTTTCCTTTCCCTTTTAATGTTGGCCATGTGTTGTTCCTTTTATTTATTCTGGTTTGTTTGTTGTAGAATCACTATCACCTGCTCGTAAGACGGATGTCATCATAGAGCTCCATATATCGCCAATATAGCCACCATATATTATCGTGTTTCATCAACGTCACAGCACCCGATCGTCCATAATATGTATTCCCTTTATTCTTTTTCAACTGTCTTAAAAATTAAATTCTTATTTAATTGACGTTTGGAAATTTGCGTTAAAAATTACTTTTTCTACTACCGGTTGCTGTTTTATTAATTTTTTTAATAATTTTTTTTAATCGGTGTGATTTATACAATAATATCAATTAAAAAAGAATTGAAAGAGTAGTTGCACAAAAAGTAGTACTAATAATAAATTAATTTGATGCAATGAGGGGAAAAAGAAAAGAAACATTGTTTATGTGCAACAATGTTCATTCTATTTGTATTTGTATGTGTATCACTCCTTTTATACGGAACTTGCTAATTATCCACGAGTGGTATAAATGCTAAGACAATGCTGGCATTATTACCCGCAAGAAAATAGCGGGAAGGCAGCAATCTTGGGACCCTAGCTCTATAATTTATGACAGTTTTTACATGCAGGTTAATGAAAAACTTGTGATGCGTAATATTCACTCTCGTTAAACACGGGTCTTAAATCTTCCTTGCACATGAAATCCAACGGGAAAGAAACAAGATGTCCTCGAATTGACTGTAATCTCTCCATCGAGTCCGTATTTTTAACATCTCCATTTTGATAAGATTCAAGCTTTTCGGGAGCTATTCCTAAATCAATGGTGGTGTGCCCAAGCTTATCCTTCCAATAGGCAATGCTTTGTCTGAGCGCAGCTCTGCAAGTAGAAGGATGAACATAGTACATAAGTATGCTTTTTATGACTGAACCACATGTATTCCCTAGCCCACTGGAAAAGGAATAACCATATTCACACCGGGTCGTACCTGCTAAGGCCTAAGGTTCTCCTAACAAGTAATTACTAAGCCTTTTTGCATATAATAGTCCCAAAAGGGTACGCCTAATTACAACAAGCAGTGTCATTGAGTGGGAAAGAAGGGAAAGGAGAACATAAGAGGAATGGTACCTGGAATGTATAAGATCGTTCGGCACACAAGAAAAGACATCCTGGTATATCATGGTATTTGTCTGTCAAAAGAGTCACCGACAAAATGACCATTAGGTAAAATTATTCAAGCAAAATAATGCCATCGATGCTTGTCAAGACATTTTTTTATCTCACCTTTGCAGTTGCCATCCATACATCTTTATAAGTTGAATCAACTACTGGGTCGATAATTTGATTGATCTAAAAAATGAAGGAAAAATGACAGGTACATGAGTATCAACAGGATGTTATGAAGTGCTGAGATATGTTTCAGTGTTTCGTGAACTGTCTAGCAGCTAATAATTCCAGGTAAGACATGCTAACCTCACTGGGACGAAGACCAAGGTGTTCAGACCAAAGGGTGAGACGAAGGCTAACAGCAAATTTTCCAGCCTTCCAAGGTTTCCCTCCCATTGATGATTCAACCATCTCTTTGTCTTCAATTAGCAGACCAATCTGACAAAGACACGATAATACTGTGAGGAACTAAGAAGCAGCTTATATTCTGACGCCAGTGGGTGATAAAAATATACCGTTTGAAGGGAAACTGATCATAAAATGTCAACCTGATTATAAAGACCTTGGGTTAAGTAATACCTCAGAATCTCGTGAACCAAGTAAACTCCTATCATTAACATTAGCTGATCCGATCAAAACTGCAGAATCGTCAACTATCATGATCTTGCTATGCACATATACCTGCAGATAAAATCCTCAATCAGAACAGTGGGGAATCAACTAGCATTACAAAGAATTTTGCACTAAATCACCAATAAATTTGTCAATGACCAAGAATGGGAAAAATAACAGACAACTTTTGTAAACATGTAGAAAATACCTGACTGGTGGCCACTGGACCACCATCAAAAAGTCGACCATAAGCTCTCAGGCCATAGAAAGAAATGTAATCATGCATTTTCGTCCCAAGGATATCATGAAGATTATGCAATATTGAATTTTGTCCTCGACAAACGGTTCGATATTGCCAATGCATTATTGCTCTGACAGCTGCTGCACCACTATCATCCACGCCACCCTGTTAAACTAAAACTTCAGTCAACTAACCAAGGTGTGAGCTTCTAAATAAACAGAACTGGGAAAGAATTCAAACCTGGAACCCAGGAAGCAGAGGTATCACAATAATAACCCTGAAGAGCTTCTTATCATTATATGCTCGTATAATACGTCGAAATATAGCTTCTAAAATACGATTTCTTATAACGTCATCTCCTGAAAGACCTGATATAAAAAATTGATTCTGGGAACAAGTTTACCAAAAGAGAGTCAGTTAGATCTTTTGAACCCTCTTTATACCTATAAGTCTGAAACCCATGATATAAGGAAGAAACATTGGTGTAAAATAGATAAATATGTGACTTAATGCTGTAAAAGGCATGCTACAGAGAGGAGGCTTCCTTCATAGAAAGATCAAATTAGATACCTCAATATAGATGAAATGCTCTGCTTTCTCTATTAGGGTACAATAAGCACAGTGAACGCTCTCCTCAATTTGGCTTGTTCCAGCAGACCACTGACTAACACTCCTTATAACCTGGAAAAACAATTAAAGGGAACATAATTAACAGCAGAAGGTTATGGATATATAGAAAGTGGTGTCTGCGGAGTCATTTTGCAGTTTTGTTCATGAAAAAACATCACTTGTATTGTAGAATGTAAATTATCACAATGAAGAACATCAGGAAAAGTTCAGAAAGCAGTATCAATCACTGGTCACTATTCACAACTGAACGTCCTGTGCATGCTACCATGATGGAACACAAGATCTTAACTTTTTTTCTTTCAGAAGATGCAATTCAGAGACTACATCCGTTTCAGATTTTTCTAAAGATTTTACTCTCCAAAAGTCGTCCAATTGCTTCGACAGTGCCTTGCAGTTAGTGAAGTTAACATCACAATCACAAACAAGATCTTTTCTTGGTCTAGCCACAAACACCAAAATCTAGAAAAATATGCAAAGACTAGCTCATGAAGGCATAAGAAGTTAGCACAGGCTACATTTTCTAGATTACTATGCACTGGAAGAAAATCTATTGACTTTTGCAGCCTAAGATCATCGGAGACCTCACAGGTTCATAAAATTAGGTCAGGGACGAAAAAGCTATGTAAAACATAATGAGCTACCCACCTGACAACGGCAAGAAGAACGAGGACCAACTTGCCCACTTTCATCACCAAAACCGACCTGATCGGCCCTTTCTTGTGTTTCCCACCACTCTGGATCTGAAGTTTTGATGTCAGGCTGTGGCAAAAAATCTGAACACGTTTTTGAGTGAAGAGCGAAGACATCATAGTCATCCACAAAACCTGTCATTGGCATATCTGGACCTACTGGTTCAGGTTTGGTTTTCCGGAAAGGAAGAGAGAGACTTCTGGCAGGGGCAGAGTCCAGCTCATTATATTTTGGTCCTCCACAGGAACCATCTAATCCCTCAGCTTCTTGTGGCAAAAGCAGAGGAACATCTTGTGCAGAGGATCGAGAAGAAAATGAATCCTGTCTTGTAAAGCCTTTAGAGTGATCATCAAGATCCTTGGTTTTGTCCTCCATCTCTTCGCTTTTTCCCATATAGTGGGGAATGACCATGTTATGCTGAGGCATAAGTAGTGGAATTGCTTCTTCGTAGGGAGCTTTATTTCTCTGCAAAGAAATGCAGGTAAAGTATAAACATCACATTACAAGCTTTGCTGAAAAAACATAGCAATCGGACCCAACACTTACCTTTGCATAGTTCCAGCGCTGGACAAAGTGCCTAGCTACATCACGACAAGGTGGTCCCCAGATGGCACAATGAACATCATGCCAAGGCATTCTGGGAAACTTTTTACGATCCAGTTCATCTATCATTGTTTCTTCCCATGAATTCGGTTCAGATTCCCTAAGTAATAAAATGGAAAGCTTCACCAATCAAAAGGAGTAAATGAAGTATCACACTTCTGAGGATATTAAGGATTTTAACTGCTCGCATGAAAACTATAAGGATTTTAACTGTATCTCTTGGAGAGAAAAAACCTTTAAAGTTGAATGTCTAAAAAATCCGGCAATAATCTTCAAAATCTTGTTAGCATAACTTCAAGAATATATCACTAACTAAAGAACAGAAACCACTGACACTAGGACTAACTAGCCAAAACAAGTAGGTGGTAAGTATTTCATCATCATGTTCAGAATTTTGAACTTACCTTGCATTATAATAATCCTTTCCCGGCCATTCCTCGGGAGGGCAGTCACCTACCCTGTGTTCATGGGTATCATATCGACCAAAACACAAGTCCAGCCCTCCAATAAAACAAATGTGGTGATCAACAATGACAACTTTTTCATGGTGCGACCTACATAAAGGCCAGATATAAACCAGAGACCAGGAAAAAAATGTAGCAGAGGCACATAGCTAAAACTTTAGCTCTTAGTGATTAAAAGGTTTTGCAATAAAGTATACCAGAGATAAACACCACTAGAGAAGTGGTCGGGATAGCGCAGTACCCTCACATTCTCATGAATGCTGAGAAGCTTCCTCTTGCTATACACACTGTTGATTTTAAGAGCAAGAGCCACCTCTTTATAAAGAAGAATGTATATCTGCAGCAATAAATATTCTTTGTTATATCACCACCCAATCAACTGAAGCTGAAACAGGTCTTAAAAGCATATCAGATAGGAATGTCAATCCAGTTGCTTTCTCTAAACACTTCTAAAGCCTTGTATAGAATCTAAGTTTTCCAGCGTCCATCACTTCATAGATTACAATCATAAACCTAACAATCAGTATGTATGTTTTCAGGAAGAAAAAAAAACTTCACGCAATCCAATCACACAGCCTAACCCATGTAGAAATCAAAAACCTTCCTTTCAGCATAAGTTATAAGAAAAAATAGTGATGAACACTTTGCAGTTAAATTAGAATATGTAAGAAGCAGAGATCATCACAAGACAATGCTGTTGCAAACACTGAAAGGAAAATAATAAGTGAGAAACAAATCAATAGGCACCTGAACCCCTTGTTTAGCCTTTGCTTCCAGCAACGCATCAAGTCTAGATGTGGCATGATTACGAAAAGGACGGCGCATATAAAGCTCTGGGCACAGCCACCAGCCACAAATGAATATCTGCACAAAAAAATCCAAAATTCAAGAGAGTCTAGATGACGACTTGAAATTGAGAAACAGTGATTCTAGTTACTGTAGCTGGAAGGACAGACCTCTGATTTAGCATCCTCAATTGAGGAAGCAATAGCTTCAAATGCAGCCCTACCATCTACAAACCACTGAGCCTGACTACCATCTTCAGACAAACCTCTAGGAGGTGCAAAAGAACCAAAACGATGGGGATGGCACCACCCCTCAGGAGGCTTAAGTCCAGCATCATTAATAGCAGCAACCCAGTCTTTAACCCTAGCACTCGTCTTAGATCTTAAGTTTATGCTCCGATTTCCACATGTGACCTTTGAAGTTTCCAATCATCTGTTAGCGAGTGAAATTATCTTTATAACTCAATCATAAATAAAGATAACTAATTAACTATACTACGTGAAGAAGTAATGTTCAGCATAAGCTTGAACAATTCCCTAATTTCACATATACTTGTGCCTCTCTTATTTTGTGCATCAATATTTAATTTATACAGCCCAATTCATTTGAGGAAGCTTCATTAGCTCCAAAGTCTTTACAAACCAAAAGCATGGAAAGCAAAGTTTTAGTTGTAACTTTTTGGCAACAAAAAGAGGTAAAAGAAAGAAAGATAAGCATGCCCCTTACCCTAAATGAACGCCGTAAAGGGTTGCGATCCTTTGTCTCTACTGCTAGTGATACTCGGTCACCACCAGTTCCAACTGAAGCTGGCAGTACATCAAACACAATTATATCCCAGGGTTTGGGATCAAAAGGATCAGCTAGGAGTGCCAAGAATCCAGGTTTCAGAACAGCCCATACCTGCAAAAATGGATTCCACGACACAGACAATCTTGCATTACACATCTTACTTGGGAACCTATAGGGAGGTCTAAATTGTAATTGTTAATGAGCCATGAGTGAGCCCCTCAATATGTACTAATAGAATCATGCATTCTTCCACAAGGGCTCATCTCAGAATGTAGTTTCATAAGTAAAATGTCATCACACGGTCCTAAAGAAATAAGGTTTGCAAAGAATATCTAATGGACAATTTTACTGCAATGGTGTAACGAGTTGAGGTTGGGTATTAATAATTTTAAAGATAATTGAACTAAGGGAGCAGGCGAGTAGACAAAATTCTCAGAAACATTCAGTACTAAATATTGCATACCAGCTGAAATAAACCATAAAACTGAAAGGAATTGAGGAAGCACTGCATATATAAAACCCCACTGCGCCACAAGCTCACACTTCCAACAGATTACAAATGTATAATATGATGAAAGGAAAGTAAAAGCCAGTAATAAACCTATGTTGAGACAAGCTTACAATACCTTCTGCCAGTTGTCATTACAGCAACTAAACCAAGAACATCCACAACATCTTCTTGAAGTATTGTTGTTTGCAATTTTTGGTAGGTGCTTCACCATAACATAATCTTCTTTTAGCTTGGGGCCATATTCTGAAGAAAATGACAGTTTAGAGACTTCCAAGAACCTGCAAACCTGATACAAAAAAAATTAAGTGAGAAGAAAGAAACAGCTATTATCGTACAAATTTCAAGTAATATGCAATTGACAATACCTCTCGAGAATTTACAATATCTATGTTTCCTAGAAAGTGATTTAAATACTGCTGCATTGCAACTTTTGCTGTGTCTGACATCGAATACTGCCTTCCCAATGAAGGACGAATAACTGAGAGAGCAGCACTTGATGGAACATCTCTAGGGAAAGGAAAAGAACACACCAATGAGAATTGCACACAACACATAAGTGTATTTCATTTCTAACCTAGGCCATAACATGAATTGGTAATCACCTGTTTTTAGCACTTTCCTCTTGATGCAAGGGCATGGTCTCATCGTCAGGATCATCATCATCATGCCCCATTTGCATATGATCTCCTACTCCTAGATTTTGAAGCCATTCTTTAACCTTTAATATATAATGTATCATTGAGAAAAAGTATATCAACCACACACCTTCCGAATAAAACTTAAAATTAATCCAAAGCCAATCACACAGATACTACAGCAAATAAAATTTCACACAAGAGACATGCACACACCTGCTCTTGCTTCTCACTGATTTCTTCAAAAAAGGCACGTTTCTTCAATGCAAAATGTAAATAAAACACTTGAGGTGGTTTCTTCACTAATCTCCACTTAAACTGCACAAACAAAATCCCAAATACAGTTAGAATGAGTAATCCCCAAGTTTCGTGGAAGATGAGAATATTGATCTTCCAAAATTGAAGTATATGAAGTAAAAAAAATACAATTATCGGAATCTAAGCCGTAACGAAGTGTAAACAACCAACCATCAAACATCATACTACAGTCAAGAACTCATCCAACTATCCTCGTTCACACTAGCAAAGCCTAGAGTTACTATTCAACAATTTGAGATGATAATGGTATGAGAGATTGTGCACCTGTTTGTACTCGACTTCGATAGTGTAAGTCAAGAGCACGGGGCTAATGTCACTCGGGTCGGGTCTAGAGACGGACACGATGTTCGCCTTGGGCAGCTCTTCGAAAATCCGAGAGGATTCCGGTGTAGGTCGCGGGTTGAACGAGAAGAATGATGATATGGACGGCATCGGTAGCGGCGGATTGGACGGTTCTGATCGCATTTGCATGTAACGGGGACCGCCACTGCTACTACCGCCGGCTACTAACTGCCCTGACGATGCCATTTGATTGGATAACGTAGTGAGGATGGTTCGTTCGGAGGAAGGAATGCCGTTTTGAATCTAATTTTTTATTTGGATCTACAATATATGATTGGTGGTGGGAGGAGGAGGAATTGGAATTTGGAACGGGTTGGTTCTCTGTTTTGTACGTTTTTGGACGAGAAACGAATACCGTCAAATCTGGAAACTTTGTAATCAGGCCTCGCTCCTCTCTCTTATATACACTAGAAACTCAATAAATTAATACTCGATTATTTAATAAACTCTCTAAGATAATATTTTTGGCCGGTCCCGACTCGGGGATAGGGTGCTAAATTAATAATTCGCTAAAATTATAAGATAATACATTTTTGATAATTTCTTTAGACCCCATATAAAATATAAATTAATAATTCCTTATATATAGCATATTACATGAATGATTTATGAAGGTTTCTTGAAAAATGACTCAATTGTCTTTTGTTTTTTGTTGAAATCAATTTCCCCTTGAATGTCGTCTTTAATTTTCCTTAGCATGGTAAGAACTTCTGGTGTTGTTTTCTCATAGCTCAACAAGAAATTGTTCAATGTGATTGCCGCTTTAATAGCTTCGTTTCGCGAAGGGGGCTCCATTGTAGAACTTTCATCATCTTCTTCATCGATATCATCTTTATTAATTCCAATAACGCTTTCAATAATTTCTTCATCAGTCAACAACTGTGCAACTACATTTTCTTCTGGGTGAGTCAGAACATCTTCGACATCCATTGCATTGCGATAACCCAACTTTTTGATCAAATTCTGGAGTTCTTGAGTGCTTTCACCACCTTCATCTGAGTTCTCAAAAGTCACGTTATCTGTTGATCGAAGTTTACAATGACGAAAGCAGTTCGCAATTGTATTTGCACGAACATCGAAGCTTGAAAGGTGTTTGTAAACTAAGTATTTTACTATAAATTAATAAAATATTAATTAATATATAAATTAATAATTATTAATTTATCGATTAATTAATAACTCTTTTAATTAATAAATTTTGGTCGTCCCAAGTGTATTATTTTATAGAGTTTCTACTGTAGTAAGACTTTCTCAAATTCACTCTGCTGCAAATTAGAATAAGCTAGTGCAATGTTGACAACTACTCCAATTAGTTGTATCTAAAATAATACTAGTACTATATTTTGCATTGGGTAAAAAGTGAAAAAAAGAAGAAAACATTACTTTATTCCAATTATTTTTTGTATTTTAAAAATATAATTACTTTTTATTATAGATAAATTTAAAATATGTATTAAATAAAATATTACTATCTTTAAACGATCAATATTAACCGAGTAGATAAATATAGTGGTTTATTTAACTCTATTTACGAATGTAATAATTTATCCTAACTTGTCGTATAAATATAAGTGTGAACTTTACTATTTTTTTCGTGAGGCGCTGAAAACGTGGAATGCACAAGGGCGGATTTTTTAAAGAATAATCATCAAAATTTCATTATTGAATTACGAACGATAATCATATTAATTACGCGATTTAAATAGAAGCATTTAGATAATAAAAAAACTTTAAATTATTTTATAATTTTCCTCAATCGCAACTTTAAGACGAGAATATATTAAATCAAAGATGCTAGGTACACAAAAAATTTACTTAATTTCTCAAAAAATCTTACAAATATTCCTCACCTTATTTGTTATTTATTATAACTAGTGCTTGATTCGTGATTTATTTTTCTTTTATCACGTTTTGAATATAATATTGGGTCTTTTATAAAAGAATAAACGATAATAATTTTATTCTAAGGGGAAAAAAAGATACTAATTAGCTGAGAAAAAGTAAAGAAATTATTAGTAGTTAAAAGCTCATGGACCTTTGTAGAATAAAGCCCACTAAACACGGGGACTGCTAATAACTTAGAACCACGTTTTCGTTAATAGCAAGAAGGCAAAATGACGAATTAGCCACCATACAACCATAAAATTTCCAAGTAAGCCACTGACCTAATTTTTTGAACAAATTAGCCACCAAACAATTTAAATTTCTCAATTATTTCCCCGAATTATTTTTTAAAAAAATTAGTCATTAATATTACCAAAATTAGCTAAATTGATTATTCTATGTGTGGGTCTCATATGTGTACTAAAAACTAATTATTGTGAGATGGAATATATTGATCCTAAAAATAAGTTCATTTCTGCTTTTACAAACTAAATTTTAACTCAATATTATTTATTTTAAACGTAATTAAATGGAATAATGGCTGTTTAAATTTGAAATTAAATACAATAGTTGAATTTTTTTTAGTTTTAAGCTAGGGAAACTTTTGTGCTTTATTAGTTAGATAGGTTAGTTTCTAATCATACTAATTATTATTAATTAATGATTAATTTAAAATATAAACAATCATTATTCAGTTTAATTACATTTAAATTGAATAATATTGTAATGGTAAAAAATTGGTTTACTAAAGTGCAAATGAATTCATTTTTAATATCATTAGTCATTATACTTTCACTAACAAAGCACATGCATGTTGCGGATGGAATGGACAATTTAGCTAATTTAGATAACAATGTTGGGTAATTTTTCAAAAAAAAATAGTTCAGTGGCAGAAATTGAGAAATTTAAGTAATTTGGTGGCTAATTTGTCCAAAATAATAATTTGGTGGCTTAATTCGAAATATTAGGATAATTTGGTGGTTAATTTGTCCTTTTCCCTAACAAGAATTACCGCGCACCAGCCCGCCAAGCAGCCAACACGCGACATGCTTGCGTTAACGCCTATTAACACATTCTCGCCTCGATATCTCCCACGCCACGGAATCAAAACCAGTCTCCTTCCTCCTTCTCTTTTGTTTTTTCTTTCTTCCCGCAAAATTCCCAAATCGAACCCTAGCTCCCGATCACGATGGATCTTGCTCTGGCTGCCGACACCGTAACTGTGGCTACTCAACAAGGTTTAGGGTTTGCCAAATCGCTTCTCCATCGCCACAATTTCACCTCCTACAACAACCTTTCCCTCGCCGACTCTTCCACCGATCAATCCGCCGGAGGAATCCTCCAAATCTCGGCCGTGATTCTCGATGCAATTGCTCCTCCCCCGGTTAAGCCTAACAGGTCTAGAACCTCCCGCCGCACTGTCATCCGTAAAAAGCGACGGACGAGGCGGAGTACGCAATATGGAGGAGAATTCGGTGACGGGGGAGAGGATTATGGGTTTCCCTGGGGCGGTGGTAATGAAGGTCCGTTTGGTGGTGATGGTGGTGCTGGGTACGGTGGGAACTGGGGCAATGGGGGTAAAGGGTGGAATTATGATCGATTTGGTGGGCAGAATTGGGATGAATCTTCTTCATGGTCCTCGTCTTCAGGTTTTGCTTATGGATTCGTTTATGAGGTGGTTGGTTGGATTGCCCTGTCTAGTTGCGTGCACTTTGCGTTTAAGAAGATTGTGAGGATTTTAGCTAATGGGCTTGCTGTTAGTGATACCGAAAGAGATAAAGTTCCTATGAGATTGGGTTCCATCTGCTAATTGGTAATTGTTTTTAACAGTTCATGTATATACTGTATATGGTCCTCATTGTTTTTAGGAATTTCACTTTATAATTATGGCATTGATTATATTCTGATGCTTACTCCATAATTATGAATTGTTTACTTGGTGGCATTATTGGCACGGGATAATGAAATTCTAGGAATCGATGTTGTACGATAATGTCCAAACTTCAAGTGTAAAGCAAAGTTCTGAACTCTAGAAATTCTGTTTTTGTTGATGTGCTATTTACCCCCAGGTTTATTGGTTTATGGTGTTTCCATAATTGATATGTTTGTTCTTCTATATGTATGATGGAAGATGCCAAGTCTTTTTTCAACTAAGTTATTTGTGTGCCTTCACAAGATGAGAAATTCAGCTTTAACTCCTCAATGGATGTAGTTCATGATTTAAGTTACATCCGTTGAGGAGTTAATGAGCAATGGATGGTAAAAACATGTCTGTCTTAATCTTTTAGTGTGGTTCTCTAGGTTATGAATGACAGTTGGCTGTCTTGGTGTATTCTATAGAGAGTGTGTTCTTGGTCCTGAATGATTTTCATCACCTTCAAGTCTATTATGCCTAGATAGCCTGTGGCAGGCAAAGCTGGTGTTTGTCTGCTTAAGTGGCAGCTGTAAGAAGGCCTGTTTTGGAGTAAGATGTCATGTTAGCTGGATCAAGAGAAAAGGCTAAACCTGCTCTTGTTAGCCTGTCTGAGCTTGGTGCAGCTCATACCTAGATCCTTGGAGATTGTGTTGAATCCAACCATACCTATAGAGGCTCAAGGAAGTTGCGTATTAGGTGGTAGTATTGACAGCTTTCATGCCAGGCACTGGCTGCATCTGCTGTCTCTTTATTCAGCGATGTGTGGGCATGAAAGATGGGAGCATGCTACATGATCCCCTGAGGCAGCATCTAAGTAAGGTTTGGGTAAAAGTTGTATACATTTTATAGTCTTCTACTCTGCTTAGGTTGTAATCTCTTCTGTCGAGTGCAAAGTATATTGTTTTATGGTTGTTTGGCTAGGGCTCATCAACTAAGATCAATTTTGTCTAGAAAGGAATGATAATGAACAGATTATGCCATCTATTTTTAAGGAAATAATGCCACCTCTTCATATAACAGCATAATCAACAAATTAGTAAACAGCCCCTACCAATGGTTGTACGATGATGATGGTAATGCTCACGATAGCGTTTATGATGGAACAAACTGAAACAAAATTATATTGGAGTACCAGGTGTTACGATTTGTGTAGGGAGCTAGGATGGGGATGGTGTTTGAGCTGAGCTAGCCCTGCTTGCATTTGCTAAAAGCATTAAGAATAAGATGCGAATGTAACTTGCATTTGTTAAAAGCATTAAGAATAAGATGTGAATGTAACTTTTGATGGCTTTTGCAACAGTTGGTGAACATTTCTTCCATGATTGGCTTGAACCTTCCTATTTGTGGGATTCTAGAGTACATACTTGAATCTCTCTGTTCTCACTTATTTGGACCCCATGTAGCGTATATTTTACAAAAGTAGCACATTGTAGTAGCTCCAACTCTTGACTCTCCATGCTATTACTTGAAGGTAAGGCATCTGTTTTTTCACAGAAATTATAGATTCTCTGTAGCATAGATCTCTTTTTAGTTAGATTTATCTGACAGTACTGCATTTGTTCTGCTAGAATTTGGCTTGATCATTTCATATTTCGTGCCCAAGTCCTTGTTAGTGATGGTTGATTGATTGGATCCACACGATCATATGACTCTTGCTTATTCTGAGAGAATGAGTCAAGTGAAGGTGGCATTTAGATAGTGGAGCCAAGGGAAGTCCAGTTGCGCGAACTTTTTGATCTCCTTGTTCGTGGTGAATTATCCTGATTAGAAACAACATGATTGGCAAAAATACTTGTGTTTCTCTCGTAGGTGTGGAAAAATGGAATATCTTTGAAATCTTTACAGAATCTTGAATCGTTTTCGAATCCTTTCGAGTGACGAGTGGGGACATCAGTTCGTCCAGCATTATCTTTGATGCATGTATATGAGCATCCAGGAGCAGAACTTAGTGCAGAGTCAAAAGAAGCTGCGTTCCTACTCTGCCCATTGGAATGTGGTTTTGGACTTTTGGATCGGAATGTAAATAAGGTGTTGTGCTAACACGTGCAAATTTCTACTCTACCAAACATGTAGTGTACCTCGAGTAAAATTTGGGTAGATCATGATCTACTTACATCATAATCTAGAATGATGACACGTATCCCAAATAGTGCTAGAATACTGTACTTCTGCCTCAACACCTAACTTTTTTTATGTAAGGTTACCAAACTAGACATAAGAATGATTAATCTAGGAAGTTCTCGTAAACAAGCGTGTAAATCACAATTTTATATATGTCACATTATTAATACACCATAATACACATCCAATAAGCTTCTGCCACCTACCAGTTAGTCTGAAAATTGCTTCTACCTTTATTTTTATTTTTATTTTTTAAATCCTTTCATCTCTTAAATCATCAAAAAAAAAAAAAAGGTAATAGCATAAAGACCCCCTGTACTATTTTTTAAAACAGAAACCTCCCCTGTACTTCAAAAAGTCAAATTGACCTCCCCTGTACTATCGGTCAGAAGCATTTGTTTGGTCTCCGTCAGTCAAACTAACAGACCGTTAGTGTTGACCGTTGACTTTGAATAAAATATTCAGAAAAATTGTAAAAAATCCAAAAAAAAATGAAAAAATTTGTAAAAAATCCCAAAAAAATGTAAAAATTCTATAAAAAAATTTTAAAAATTTCCAAAGAAATGTAAAAATTCAAAAAAAATTAATAAATCCAAAAAAATTGTAAAAATTCCAATTTTACATTTTTTCTGAATTTTTAGATTAATTAACTTTTTTTGATTTTTTTTTTAATTTTATTTTTTTTTCTGGATTTTTAGGTTACATAATTTTTTTATAGAATTTATACATTTTTTTGGGATTTGTTACAATTTTTTATAAAATTTTTACAATTTTTTTGAATTTTTTACATTTTTTTTGAATTTTTTATAATTTTTCTGAATATTTTAATCAAAGTCAACGGTCAAAAAGTGATGTCGGTTAGTTTGACTGGTACAGACCAACGGAATGCTTCTAACCGATAGTACAGGGGAGGTCAATTTAACTTTTTGAAGTACAGGGTAGGTTTCTGTTTTAAAAAATAGTATTACCTCAAAAAAAAATACAAATTCCAACAAACAGAAAGCGACTTCCATACCAATAAATATACTATTACTAATAAATTAAAAAGAAGGGGACACACGCGCGATGACGAGAAACGAGGCGAAATTAATGGGAATAATCAAGAATTCAAGATTCTTATTTGAAGCACCACGCACAACGCGACAAGAAATGATGATGCAACCAGATACAATGCAACCAGACCCCGCCTTTATTTCCAGCATTACTACTAATAATCTAACTAATTACTCCGCAAGAATACTAATTAATTAATTAGGGTTATTAGAATTTTTGGCACCTGGATTAGATTTAAATGACTGATTTGGCACCTCTTTTTCATTTTCGTTTTAAAAGGCACCTGTACTCAAAAGTAATGTCACATTTGGCACCTCCCTCTAACGCTGTTAATTTCTTGCCGTTAACTGTTATACGTGGCATGATACGTCGGACGTCACGTCATAAGCTACTGATGTGTCATGCCATATAAACAACCCGGACCAAATTTCACCATCTTAAAAAATTCAAAGACTAAAACGTATTTTCATTTTTCTGTTTATTTTTCCAGAATTCCAGAATCTTTCTTCCCCTTTCTACGGTACCTGCAGCAACAACAACCCATTTGAGAGCACCCAACACGTGGTGAGTAAATTGATAGTTATACCGTATATGCTTTTTTTTTATTAGGAGGAGTGCTTAACTGCTTATTGTTTTATTTATATATTATTATTATTAGTAGTAGTAAGCAATCTGTGTTGCAGTGAAATAGCAAATTGCAAGTTCATCGGTCCAACACTTTTCTGAGCTGGTTGTTTCCAGTTCAAGGAATTAACTTTCCAGCATTCGAATTTCAAATCCGAAAATTCCCTCACTCACCCAATACAGCAGTACTGAAACAGATCCAAACAGAAACCACATTCCGCTATGGAATCCAATTCCGAGCCCGAATCCTATTGTTCTGATTGTTCTGAATTAGCTATAGCTGTTGACGAGGCTAAGAACATCATTGATGAAGTTGAAGAAGAAGCAGTCCCTCTCCAAGTTTTTAGCCCCCAAACCAGATCCCCTAGATTCTCTCCGCCGTCGTCTGTAACCACATTGCTCATCCGGCATTCGCCGAGACTCTCTCCTCCGGCAACCCTGATTAACCGGATTCCCTCCCATTCCCCGAAAAGAAAGAGAGCCCAAGAAGCTGCCATGGAAGAAAAGATTCCGAGAAGGTCTCCGCCCTTCACTCCGCCGCTGACCCACAATTCCGCTTCCGTCAAGGTCTGTTCTTTGCTAAACATTCTTGCATAAATGCCTCTCTCTTTACCGTTGGTGCTCATTGGCATCTCTGTTATGCGTTTCTGCAGAGTAGAAGTCAACGGCGAGCACAGGGACGCGGGTATTCAGGTCAAAGTTTGGTTGCCAAGTAAGTAACGCCTTTTTTTTTGTATGATTAAGAAAAGCAATGCATTTCTTTAATTCTTTGGTCTGTTGTGATAATTCATCCTTATGGTGGAGGTTTCTGTTGATAGGGATGAGCAAATTTGAATGTTAAATGGGTTGTTGTTGCTGCAGGTACCGTAGAAAGGGGAAGAAAGATTCTGGAATTCTGGAAAAATAAACAGAAAAAAGAAAATATGTTTTAATCTTTGAATTTTTTAAGATGGTGAAGTTTGGTCCGGGTTGCTTATGTGGTATGACAGGTCAGCAATGTCATGCCACGTATGAAAGTTAACGGCAAAAGACTAACGGCGTTAGAAGGAGGTACCAAATGTGATTTTTTTTTTTTAGTATAGGTGCCTTTTAAAACGAAAATGAAATAAAAGTGTCAAATCAGTCATTTAAATTGAGTGCAACCTAATTAATTAATTAAAATACTGTAATACACTAATGTACAGTACGGTAAAACGATTACACAAATTAAACACAAAGGATCAAAAGTGAGCCTGCAGCAGCAGAAGTGCAGAAATATTCAAAAAAAAGCATAGATGAAATGAAAGGCAGTACAAGCATTAACTAGGAGATTAGTTCATTTATTTATTTAGATACTATCCTTAATCTAGTACTAATTAATACTAGTAATTAGCAATCTGACACTGATGCTGGTGATGTGTCACCAGGTCGTCCAGCATCCAAAGATCCACCGAGTCACCAGACAAACCCATCAACTCAGTAGGCTCCACGTCCAGACCCAGAAACGATTCTATGCTTGCAATCTCATCTTTTAACTCAAACTCATAAACCCCTCCGTTATCATACCCAAAACTACCACCGAATTGTTCCTGCAGCTCCGGTGGAGGCGGCGGAGTTTCAAAAATTTCAGGAGGAGGAGGAAGGGGAGCGGTGACGGTGGCGGAGGTGCAGCGTTTCTTGGCTGGTGGGGTTGTTGTGGAAGAGAGCTGAGGCGAGAGTGGTGGCGGTGGAGGTGGGTTTTGGTGATCGTGGTGGCCGGCCGGGAAGTTCAGCTTAGCCTTATCGCCGCGGATGCGCTTGGCGGCTTCATCGTAGGCACGTGCGGCTTCTTCGGCGGTGTTGTAGGTTCCGAGCCAGACTCGAACGCCTTTATGGGGGTCTCTGATCTCAGCCGCCCATTTCCCCCATGGCCTCTGCCTTATTCCTCTGTACACGTTCTTCCTTGTTCGCTGCCGCTTCTTATTGCTCTCTTCCTTCTCCTCATCATAACTTGCCTCTCTAATCTCCTCATCATAACTCGCCGCCGCTACAGGAAAACAAATTAAAGATTCAAAAACCTTCACATTCTAATATCAATTGCGATTTAACACCCATTGGAAGAAACCCATTAAAATAATAAGCAAGCAAAGGCATAAAAAAGTCTAGGATTTACCATGGATTTGTTGTATGTTGTTTGATGGGTTTTTTCCTGCTGCAACATTTGAGTAGGCATCAAAGCCAAAGAAATCAGAGGTGTCAATTTCAGACCAGAGATCGTCGGCCGTCAATCGCCGGCCACGTTTCACAGCTACAAAATCAGAGATGATGGCTCCTCCACACATGTTTCGCCTTCTTTCCTATAATACCCAGAAAGGAAGAAGAAGAAAAAGGGAAAAAGGAAAATGGAGTGAAAATGAGAGGCGTGTGGCGTGAGGGTTTTATAGAGTGGCGGTTACAACTAATCTTACCCGCTAGCAGACAAGCGCCCGTTTTTTTTTCCGGGTCGCGTTTGTTGTCTTCTTTCCTGCTGTGATTTATGATCCAACGGCGGAGAGGGGATCAAGTAAAAAAAGAAATTGGAAAGTAACAGAAGAAAAAAAAAGGAGAGTACCGTGAGCAAATAGATGAGCAGGTTTGAAAATAAAAATAAAAATAAAGATAGATAGGGACGAAAGTTATTCTAACTTAATAAGTAAACAGTCAATGAAAACTATTATAATTTAATTAATGATTTTAAGTTTGAGTCATAGATGCATTAGGGCTAAATTTTGTGACGAAGAAGAGTTCCTTTACTTTCTAGGATTTTGATTATATCAGCCGAAAAGAATTGTTATAGTTCAATAGGTAATTTTAAGTTCAGGTTATAAATATATAGTAGTGTTAAAATTTATAATAATTTTTTTTCACATTCTAGAATTAACTTAGATCAACTGCTAAGAATTATTCTAATTTAATCATTAATTCTAAAATTTTAAAAAATGAATATGTACTAAAATTAAAATTTATGATGAAGTGATTTTCAATTTTTTAAGATTTAATCGATTTGAGTTTAAAATAATTGATGCTAAATACTTAAAATTAGGGGTGTACAAAAGCCGACCCAAATCGAAAACCGAATTAAAACCGCATCGAATAGGCCCGAATGGTTGAACTTTTTTTGAACCGAAATTTCTAGTTTGGTCCAGTTCTCTAATTCTAAAATCCGTAAACTGAATCGTAAAATCGGGAGAACCCGTTTATATATATGCACTATGATATCAAAGTTTAAATTTAGTTTAATGGTTAACTCCCCCTAATCCTATCATCTGAGAGGGGATGTTTAAATTCCTTTAGCTCCCACTTTCTTTCTTTTTTTCTTTTTTCTTCTAAACTTAACTCCTCATTTTTCTTTTTTCCTTTTAAACTTAATTAAAATTTCTCATTTTTTTATTTTTTTCTTTTAAACTTAATTAAAATTTCTTATTTTTTCCTTTTATTTCTTATTTTAAATAGAAAATTTTATTAAGGAAATTATATAAGAATTATTACGAGGAAAAAAAAAATCTCCGTAGTAACTAGTAAGAACCAAGAAATAGAAAATTTTAATCATTTTTCCTTTTTTCCTTTTAAACTTAACTAAAAGCCCTCATTTTAAATATAAATTTTATTAAGAAAGTTGTATAAGAATTATTATGGGGAAAAAACTATATTATCGTAATAGCCATGTAATCGGTTAACTATATATATATAAACTAAGAACATTAATTATTAACGATACGGCATATGCTAGTAATATTATCATTAATCCTTACTCTAATACATAATTATTAAGGTATATCGTGGATATATATTTATTATTCAGTATTTTACTTAATAAAAAGAGAATTATATTGTTGTAAGAAATAATGATGTCAATTGTCATAAAAAAATGTAATTACTAATTAGATGACAACTAAAATAATGAAATTGCATAATGGTTAATGGACATTTATGATTTAGATTTATGGTATCTATATTTCAATATCATTATTTACTTGAATTAAGTTTTTAGAGGTTTAGAATTTAAATTTAAATTGTATTAATGTGTTACGCATTACATGAGTATAACTAATTAAGTATTCCCTCTGTCCCTCAATGAATACCGTTTACTATTCCGGCACGCATTTCAAGACGACCGGAATAGTAGCTATATGATCCCGAAAAATTCCGTACTTTTTTCGGCCGCATTGAAATGCGTGCCGGAATAGTAAACGACATTCATTAAGGGACAGAGGGAGTATTGTATTGTTCAAAAATATTTTTGAAGTTCTAAATATAAGTGATCTAATCTTATCTTCATATGAAGCATGATTGTACTTGAAAATTCTTCATGTGTATATATTAGGCTCGATATGAAGCACGATATTTACTGACTAGATATTTGTTAAAGATATTCATTACATTTCAATATATTAATACTTATTATTTATTAATATTTAGTCACTTTAAATTTTTATATGTTTTATATCATAAAATTTAAAGATTTGCCATACTAAAATATCTTTATAATATTAGGCTATCATTTATAAATTGGTAAATCAAAACATTATTTAAAAAAAAAATCAAAATTATATGTTTAACAACTAAACGGTGTCGTTTTGTCAATGGATGTTGTATATTAATATATAGATAAAACTTTCACACTTTGATCACAACATTTTGTGGTAGCGTAGTGGCAACTGACAAATTATTTGCCCCTCTTTGCCAACACAAACGGGTTCAACCAAACGTGTCAGAACCGGAACCGTTTTAAATCAAACAAAAAAATAAAATCGAACCGAATTGATAATAACGGTACGATTTGATTCTACCTAGAATTCCAAGTGTTACCACTTTCTGTTTCGGCTTCCTAACTTCTTATCTTCCAGCTCCTGTCCTCTTCCCAAGACGCAAAAACAAACCCACTTTTGCCTCTCTTTTTTTCATAAGGATTATATTATTATCCTTTTTAAACATTTCAGCTAAAAATTCGAACCGAACCTGTTCGCGTACACCCCTACTTAAAATGAAAAAAAATGAGAAAAGGGTGAGTGAAGACGTGGCTCCCCATCTTCTCCAAGTTGGTGCTGAAGGAGTGATTAAGTCAGTGGGCCCCACAGAGTTTGTCCTTATCTGGAACAAGTGGGCACTTAATCTCTTGACGTGGCCGGTTGTAGTTTTTGTTTGTATATAAAAAATGCAACCATATAAGAGAATTTTTCTACAAATTCTCTTCTTCTCTTTTCCTTTCTTTTCCTTTCCTTAGTTAAACTTCCCCTTTTTCTTTTATTTACTTTAGTTTCCATACAAAACATAAAAGTTGCATGAGATTGAGGTCCGAGGGTGGTATGAGCTTGTTGTTCGCTCGAGATCCGTGTGAGCTTGGATCTAGTTAGGCCAAGTAGGGTTGGGCCGCAATCCTAATAGTTTTTATACATGAACCACATGTATGATGATGATTTTTAAAATAATAATCGCTTCAAATCTTTTTTGAATTAGAAAAGAAAAGAAAAAATAGTTACCTAATAATTCCCATGTTAGGAACGCTGGATCTTGAATAGGTTATCAGAAATTTATCCGCCAAGCCCAGTAGCAGAATAAAGTAGTTAGTCCCAATGGGCTCAAGTTATGGCCCAATTACAAGGTATTGTTTCTTACAGTGTAGAGAAAGAAAAGCCTGGCCCGCTATATTTTTATCATTTTATGAGGAAGCTCAATATTTCAACACAAGTTTTTTATTGAAATAGAATACTATAAATCAAGTCATATTAGTCACACACTAACGCTATAATAAGTAGTATTGATTCAGTAGGTATCTCAGATCTTTCAGATTTTATGCTTGTAATGAGTGGTTATACAAGTGACTCTGGTTGTCAAAAATAAATAAATAGGTATAGTTATGGAGATCATGGTTTGTTTTTCAGCCAAAATTATTTATAAATTAGTTGAAATAAGGTGAGATGAGGTTCGTGCTTAAGCCTATATATGGGAATAAAAATTTGGATGGAAATGAAAGGAAAGGAAGGAAAAAAATAATTTTAAAAATTTTCTTGTATTAAAAAAAAAGTGCAAGAGGATAAAAAAGAATGAAAAAAATACAGAAGAAAATTTCCTTCCAATGCTTTATAATGGAGGAAGTGTATATATATATATATTGCAAAAATAGGTACCTGACAAATAATTGTTTGACTGATTTAGCACATTTTCTTATTTCTGCGCTTAAAATGTACCTCTAAACAAACAAAACGCCACATTTGGTACCATCGACTAACACTGTCCACTTTTCACCGTTAAATGTCGTGCCACGTCGGATGACACGTCAGACTTGAGAAGTCTAACAAACCTGCTTCATTTCTTCAAGAAATGCCACTTCCCGCCACCGCCGCCTCCGCCTCCTCTTACTCCACCACCACCTCCACCTCCACCTCCTCCTTCCAAGGGGTTTGCCATGCCGTCGTTGTTATTAGGCCTCCTAAGGAACGAGAATGTGTTGCGCCATGAATTTGGATTCCCAACGTGAAGAAGTATTAGCTCATCATTCTCAAGGACCACATGGGAAAGTGCATATTGAAGAACGCCTGCTGATTCACGGGTTGCATCTGCCACCACCATCACCTTCCTCGCCTGAGCTTTTTTATTCTTCTCCATGCCGTATGACCATTAATGGGCCCCACCTCTAAAAGCCAGCACCAGCCAAGGGGGCTCAAAGAGAGGTAGGGAAATGGCCTCTAACCTGATGTGAGCATTGTGGTTTCTGTTTATCAAAAAAAGCTAACCAACTGTTAGGTTAGATTTTGTGACTAACAGCATTGAGATCATTTACCTATTCTAGCTAAATTTGGAGAAACCAAGGTTTGTGCTTTGCTGTTGTTGCGCTAAATTTGGGGTAAAATTATGTTCTTGAGCCAAACATTTTGACTTGGTCAATGACAAAAAAATATCCCCCGCATTTATATAGCCAAAAATGAAGAAACTTTCAAAGAAATTAAATTTTAACAGAAGACCTTTCCTTCTTGCAATAGCATAGAAATTCCAAAATGGTAACAGTAACAGTAAAAAAAGCATATTGCATATATGTTCCACATTCACCATTGAACTAAAGCATGCTAATTTCGCATTGGATTAGGAACAATCCAAAGAGGTGGTGGCCAAATCCTCTTTGATCTACAGTTGTTACTAAAGGGCTTAACAATTTTGTTTTGCAAGCTAAACATGCCTAGGTCATGCCCGCCATAGTTATCAATATGTTCAAGCTGCAACAAATTATCATCCGTGAAGTAAATAACATTGGTTCCACATCCTGGTGGCAAATCCTTGGCCGACACTGACACCGAATGATTTCCACCCAAGAACAAAACCTCATTGTTCAAGTCTTCTACTTCCACCCAATTTTCCTCACTCGAATCCAGTTTGTAGACATGAAACATCAATGTTCGGTAAGGTTGTATTGAAGGATTGTCGATATCAAGAGTCTGGCTAACAGCTTTACCTCGCGCATCGACAAAATGTCCCACCATCCTTACAACAAGTAGCAAATTGCCACACGATTGCACTAGATAGTTTTGGAAAAAGTACAAGTCGCCTGCCAAATCAGTTTCTATTACAGACCTTGAAGGTTCAATGATCTTGCACTTTACGGGATATGACTTACTCAAATCCCACACCTCAATAGAGTCCTCATATGATAACGCGTACAGAAAATTGTCGTGGCATATGATATCAAAGTATTTCTCGAATTGACCATCAAGCTCGTGCCATCTACTGTCTCCAATCTTGCAAAAGAAAAGCTCCGTTGACAGATCTACGACTTCCAGACACATAATTATAGCCACACCATCTCGAGGATTACCAGAGGAAAGGACAATTTTGATGTCAGGCCATTCGAGATGAGGATTTGACGTCGGAAATAATGGAAGTTTGATTTGAGCTAGAGAGAGGGGATCAAGTATTGATGCTTCTTCATCTTCTGTCTCCCAAACCACAAGCCCACAAGAAGAGCCGACCCACTTACCAGGATTCATGTTCTTGAAGTAAAAATTGTGGTCACGAAGACGGAAGAAAGTACGAGGAATGTAGCTGCGTCGCTCTTCTTCTTCTTCTTCTTCATCAGATTGAGGAAGTAAAAGCCACGGTACCGAAACTAACTCTAATCCAACGTTCCACCGAGAACAAACTGATTTCGAACGTGCGATGTCGACAACACAGAGCTTTGATTGGACGAGTTGAAGAATTTCAGGTAAAATTTCGCCCCAATTATGGCTTTGATCATCAGACTTTCGTTGATCATCATCTACCTTAGCAGTCGACTTCCGTTGATCATCATCTGCCTTGTTTCGTTTGTTACTGTAAGCCATCTTAAAGAAGCAATGCAGCTTTTTGGTAGCAGTCGGACCAACAGCCATCAACTTATATATGGATCCGTCCTAATCCCAATCCCTATGGTATTTGAACGGAACTATAATAATTAAATATTCCGAAAATAAAACCTAATTCAACTAAACCACTGATTGGGGCAATCAATTAAGCATGCAATTTATTTTTATAATATTGTTATAGTATACAATTAATATAATTTAATTTAATTACTGTATTTTTTTGTTTTAACCATAAAAATACAAATACTAACTTTAAAATTGTTGTCAAAAAAAAATTTAAAAAAAGATTTTTTTTTAGAAAATTGCAAGGTGGGACCAATTACACTTTATTAATAAAAAATAGGTTACCTCACTAATAATAAAAGTATCAATAAGGATTCAAACTCAAATTCGCTTATAAATAAAAAATATAAATGATAATTAAAAAATCCTTAAATATTATAAAAATTTTAAAAGATAAGATTTTTTAAATTCCAACTTTATGTGAGGCTGCATAGGCTCACTCACACCTTGATATTAAGTATGTCTAAACCATAAAAAATAAAAATTTATTACATAAAATTTATTTATCTTCTATTTGCATTTTTTTTTAATATTTCATTTTTTTTATTTATCTCATTAATTTTTTCAAATTTTCATGTAAGTTATACATTATTTGTTACATTTATGTTCCAATTTTCAAAAAACAAATCATTTATTACTATTTTTAAATACATTAACTACTTAAAAAAGTCTAAATTGAAACTTTTACTCCCTCCGGGATTAAATAACGTCGTTTACTATTCATATACGTATTTCAATGAGTATATGTTATTATGTTTATCATTCTATGAGGAAGCTCAATATTTCAACGGAAGTTTTTTTATTGAAATAGAATACTATAAATCAAGTCATATTAGTCACACACTAACACTATAATAAGTAGTATTGATTAAGTAGGTATCTCTTTCATTAGATCTGTCAGATTTAATGCTTGTAATGAGTGGTTATACAAGTGACTGTGGTTCTAAAAAATAAATAAATAGGTATAGTTATGGAGATCATGGTTTATTTTTCAGCCAAAGTTATTTATAAGTTCGTTGAAATAAAGTGAGATGAGGTTCTACTTAAATCTATATATGAGAATAAGGATTTGGATGGAAGAAGGAAAAGGAAATTTTTAAAATTTTTTTTATATGCAAAAAAAAGTGCAAAGAGAATAATAAAGACAGCAAAAAAAATACGGAGGAAATAAATTGTAAAAATTTCCTTCCGGGCTCTTAAAATATTTCTTCGAAAGGAAAAGGAAAAAAATTAGAGACAAAAGCCGTTATTGTCGTAAATACCTTCTTTCTTTTCTTTCTCAAACAGAGCGCTTCCTCTTTTTCCTCTTCATCCTTCTCAAGCTGAGCAACCTTTCTTCTTCTTCTTCCTTCTCAAGCTGCTCTTCATCTTGAACTGGTAGTGGTAACTGGTAGTGCTGGTAAAAGAAAACCAACACGACCCAAGCAAAGAAACAATCCTAAATGTCCAGATTCCTCCTCTTCGATTTTTTAGCACCCCACACATCCTCCATCAAGCAAACCCATTCTTTCTACATCAACGACGTCATCTTCATCTACCACAGGACCATCATCACCAAACCATTTCCATCACTGTCATCCACGTCATTCTCATCTATCACCACCACCAACACCACCACCATCGTATCAGCTCCATTCAAGCAGAGTTTATCTACGGCCTTGGATTCCGAATTTGTGCATAAAATTGAATAGATATTAATGATTTGTGGTCATATTTATCATTTATATTTAGGTATTGTGAGAGCAAGTTTTCAAAATTTGGAATTGTTTTGATGCAAGAAGGCTTCACACGTGATTGCGGGACTGAACTGCGCTAGGCAGATTTCTTTACAACTAGTTGAAGCCCAATTCGAGATTTCAGCAATTAGAAGGCAATTTTATTAGGAGATCTGCTGCTGCTGCTAAAGGGTTTGAGAAAAACAACTCCCTCCTTTGTTCTTGTTCTTGTTCTTGTTGCTGTATAATTTTCAGATTCAATTCTCTAGATTAATGTTGTTTGTCGAGTGTAATCTTAGCTGATCAATAATTCAGCCAACGCAGACGCGCGCATAGGTGGGAGATGAAACTGCTGGCTATGTTATATATGTATAACAAATCAAGTAATGGATGGATGATCGCTAGTAAAGAATAATGTTAGAAAAAATTTGGTAGTGATTTTTTGGTTGGTCACCTCTATTTTTTCGCTAACTATAATTTGAATTGACAATAAAAGTAAAGTAGTAAAAAATTAAAAATAACTAATTTTTTTCCCATTCCATATGCATGCTGGCATACATAAATATTAAAATCTCGGGTCAGTGGAACCAGGCGAGATTTGATTGTTAACGCAGCGTCACTCATTGCTCAGTGGTGGTTCCAAAAAAACATTAGAACCGCCAAGCTGAGGGAAATTGCATTTTATTTTTCAAAAATAATCTTAGAAAGTTAGAATCCAATTAATTACAATCTGAACCTTGATTTGGAGTAACGACGTCGCTTTAGGTGGTGCGTCATTTTCCATGATCATATGATGGATGACATGGAATAAGGTCAATCGACAAAGTTGTCACGAGTTATTAAATGCTGGGCACTTACTTATAAAGAAATAAGGTGAATTTAATGCTGGAAAGGGATTCCTATATAAAATGTGGAAATGGCATGGGTAAAATTACTAATTTTCAAGTCCTCCTATATAAGGTTGGATAATCTATAAAAAATAAATCTCCTCCACATTCAATTTAATCAGGAGACTAATTTCTAAACTGTGGGCCTGCAAATATTAGGAAACAAGCCCAAGAATTAGCCTAATTGGGCTTAATTAATTAACAGCCATTTATTATGAACAACAAATCAGTGACGATTAAGATTTATTATGAACAACAAATCAGTGACGATTAAGTTTCATTCTACGGAGGAGGAGGAAGAAGAAGAAGAAAGTTGATGATGAATGGACTCTCCACTGGCAGTTGTCCATTTATTGTTGCTTATGTACTTGACAAAGGCCCACGTCACTGTCCCTTAAACTGTGAACTGGTGGTAGTAGTAGATAATATATTGCCAGCAAAAATGATGTACCATGCCTCATTATCTTGTTGCAACCGATCTCTTCTCATACAGATTTCTCAAATCACCACATCATTTTTCCTCTGCCCATAGGAACAGAATAATCTCTGGTTTCAGGATCTAACTCTTTCAGCTAAACTAGTATCACTAAACTATAAGCTCGCACTCTCGCTAATTCGTGCGTTCGAACAGAAGCACTGGGACAAATACAAGCACATGATTCCATTGAAGCATGAGAAAGAAAATGAAAGAAAATGGTCCATAACATTATGCCTCTTTCCACAACACACTCTCCAGTGTGAAATTACAATATTCCAAACCCTTCTTGAAGTGTTGAATAACGATCATTTCCAATTACAGTCAACAAATATGAAATTTCAAAAGCCAGAATTACCAATTGGAATACAAGTATTCAGTAAAAGAAGTTCTTGCTCCCCACAGGTTTAGTAGAAGGAGGATGTGGTATTCTAAACAAAGAAACTATAATGCCAATACAAAAGTTCAGAACCTGATTAATCTGCCAGTTTATTCAGGCGATGAATGGTACTCCTCGCGACCCTATTAACAGGATCAATCTTCAGAACAGTCCTCAGGTCTTCCGCCCCAAGTCTGTACTTCTCCATACTCTCATACAGGAGTGCACGCTGTACAAGGACAGATACGTTGGCAGCATCATGCTCGAGTACCTGAACATCATGAAGCAGACCATAAAGCCCCCCCAACATATCAGGAGTACGAAAAAGAATAAAACGTTACTACATCAATCCCTAATGCATGGATGAACAGTTGTAATGCATTATCGTCATATCATAAAAGAGTTGTAGTCCAGGTCAAATTTTGGGTGCCAACGAACTAAGTAATTTGGTGGCATGAGTAGTCAATGGAAATGTGGAGTTAGTATCAGCTCACATCAGGTATGAGACGGGCTAAACCACTGGACCAAATATCCATGCTTATTGAGTCAGTAGTGTTTAGTTGCTAATTCTCAACAAGATTTCAGTAATCACAAGTGTACAGAGCTAGCAAAATGCAGTCATACCAAGGGGTCGCACTGCACTAGTAATGAGCAGTGAATCCAGGCTTCTAGACAAAGAGGGCTAGGAAATTATAGGTTAGCTAATTAGATAGCACACAAGTGGCACTTGGCTCATAGCAAAATGCTTCTAACATTTGATTTGAAGTGGGGCGCCAACCATGCAAAAAATGTAAAATTCCTTATTTTCAGCTCATAACCTATGTGTAGCCCATTTCTACTCTCTGCCTCTAAACCCAAAACATATGAAGAATACTAGTCTCAATTCACAGTTTCCATGAATAATAGCAGGTGTTGCGCATTTAAGCAATCCATCCAAATTCATAACTCAACTAGCAGAAGTAACTAATACAGGGAGAAAGGAAGGCATGAATGTACCTTGGAGCAGTCTGCCACTGCCTTCTTATACTCACCAACTTCTTTATAGCAAGAGGCTCTGCATGACAATACGTCTGCAGTGGAAGGGGTATCACCTGATTTCTCAAGAAGTACTACAGCCCAAGACAACCACTTGATGGCATCTGCATACTGGCCCTGCCTTTTGTTATCAATTCCCTTGTTCTTCGCCGAGGAAGCTGTTACCCCAGCAGGTGGAGGCGGAAGCCCTTCAAGCTCAGTGGTGGCACCACCTGAATCATTCCCGCCACCACCTCCTCCAAACTCCGTGTCCAATCCCCAATCATCAACTTCTGAGAACTGCTGACCACCACCTACTTTTGAAGTGGCTGCACCTCCGGATGAAGGAAAGAACATTTCAAGCGGATCACTAGCTGCAGTTTGACCAGAACGCTGCTTCTGCTTTTGATCATTGAAGATCCCAAAATCATCAATATTCGAAGTCGCACTTGATCCCATGAAATCATTGCTCTTAACACCAAAACCACCTGACGGAAAAGCTGCTGCACTTGGCTTTGAGGAAGCATTTTGAAAATCCCCAAATGAATTGCCACCAGAGTTAACCATATTATCTTTACCAGTGGAATTAGAAACAACAGGTTTTTGTTTCATCCCAAAATCAACCAGAGAACCAAAAGGGTCCCTGTTTCCACCCATTCCACTTCCAATGCCACCTACTCCTCCACTCATACTCTTAATCGATGGACCCCCAAGATTTGAACTCTTATTAGCATTGACATTAACACCACCGCTACTCGTATTATACCCACCACCAGAACTACTACTCGATCCCCAACTTACCCCACTTTTGGCAGAATTACTCGTCTTCGGCAACGAATCAGCCAAATTACCCGTCGAATATGGGCTTTGATTTCGCGTGGGAGCAGCATTCTTCAAAAGAACATTACCATTACCTTTGCTCCCTTGACCCAAAGCAGAGTTTAGCAGATCGCCAAACAAATTCGGATTCTTCCCCACAATCCCAATTCCTGTACCCGTATTCGCACCAGAAGAATTCCAGCTCTTGCCGGAAATATCACCTACCATCGAAGTGGGTCCGTTTAACCCTGTACCTGGAGCGGGTTGGTGGGTCCATGAAGGCTTACTGGGTTGTTGCCATGCAGGCTTCGATTGCGTGGAAGACGACGAATATGAATACGAAGAAGTTTGGTTCTTTTGATCATTCAGAGACTTGGGGCGATTCGATCCAAGACCCAAATCGAAATTGAAGTTGGAGCTCATGCTTATATTGGATCTAAAAGAAAGAACTGAGATCTAGGCGTTAAAGGATTGACGGTGTACCTGGTGATTTGCAGACCGCTGAGATCAAGATCAGCGAACAAAGCTTAAAAGATAGGAAGAATAAAAAAGAACTGAGACTGCTGGCGATGGTGGTGCTATCGCGCGCCTGACGTTGTTTTAACTTGAGGGAAGAAGGAAGTTTTTTGTTTGACGGTTGTCTTGTCGGTGTCAGGAAGAGATGAAACGGAAAGGAAAGAAGCCGTTTGGCCACGTGCATAGCATACGGGGGTTTAAGGCAAATACGAAATTTCTTCAATTTTACGTCCACAAAATTCCTTTCATTACGAACCATACATTTTCCCACACGTTGCAGCGTCTTTTAACTCACTTAGGGTCTGTTTGGCGTTCCGGTTCTAGTCCGAAAAGTGCTGTGGCAAAAGTGCTATGGGAAAAGTACTTCTGGAAAAGTTAGTATGCTGTTTGGTAAACATTTCTTAAAAGTACTGTGGGAAACGAGAAATTATTTTTGGTGTTTGGTAAAACTATAAAAATGAAATAGTTGGAGTGTAAAACCCATTTTTTATACATTAATAAAAATAGGAAAAATGGATCTAGAATTATTTATCTTGAGATGGAGATTTTATTGTGGTAGTTTTTAATTTATTTTGTTTTATTATATAAAGTAAAAAAATGAAATAAAAAAGAAGAAGAAGAAGTAAGAGAGAGAGCAAACGCAGCGTGTGCATTTGCCACTGCAGTATTTTGGATCAGTCAGGAAAGCACAAGGCAAAGCATTGCTCTCAACGCAGCAACCCAATCCAACCCAACCCAACCTTTAACCCCAAACACTTTTCTTCAGCTTTTGCAATTCAATTGAACCCAACCCAACCCAAACCCAAACCCAAATCCCAAACACTATCTTAGTACCCCTTTGGGGTTATGGTTTGGTTTGGAGAAGCACTTTTGCAATAGAGCTTCTCAAGAGTTGGTGTTTGGTAAACCAGCTTTGCAATAGAGCTTCTCAAAAGCTCTATTGATTCCTTCACAAATTCCCTCTAAAAACCACTGCCCATCAGTGTTTTCAGAACCGGACCGGACAGAGAACCGGAAATAGAAATTTGGTGGTTCAACCGGGTTGAACCGGGTTCGACCGGATTGTAGTTGCTGGTCCGTCCGGAACCGTTCACACATTAAACCGGTAAATCTTAGACTATTAAACCGGATTAAACCGGATTGAACCAGCTGGTTTTTTTACTGTAGCATTTTATAATATATCAAAATAAATTTATAATATATCAAAATAAAATATATCAAGTAGATCAAAAATTAAAAATAAAGAAACTATCTAACATTCAAATGACACGTAATTATCCAAATTACAAATTAAAGAAACAATCCAACATTCAAATGAAATTATTCTCAAAGTTTAAACACCTAAATATTCAAGTTACAACAAAATTAATTCCATGGATTGGTTTCAGGTTGAGAGGTCGAGCCACTAGTGTTGTCGAAAATGTCTTGAACAAAAAATCCGCTTTCATTTCCTTCATCTTCATCATTGTCATCATCAAGCACATTTTAGTCTCTACATTTATATAAAATTTTAAAATCCATCCCTCACATTTATTTTTAATTTGTCGAAAATAATCCTAACTTTTATAAATTGGCAAAATCAGTCCAAAAATTGATATAATTAATCATGCTTTCTTTTCTGAAAATTCTTGGTAATTTTTTTAATAAATAAATTAACTATATTTTTTTTTCCTCTCTCCCTTTCTACAAGCATGTCGATTTCCAAAGAAGTTGGTAGAAAGTGATTACGGTCACTTCATGCAATACCCAATTGCCAAAGAAGTTGAATAAGAGAAAATTAAAAAAATAAACGAGAAATTAGGAAGGTCGTTGCAGCAATTTGGTCCAATTGACAAAATAATACTCTATGCAATAAACCATAGACAATATGTTATCAATTATTATTTTCTTTCCAATCTTATAGATTTTACAGGTTTGATTTTATAGATTTTTCCTAAAATTCGGCAACATCTAATAAATTAATTTAATGTATTTACGAAAACAAAAAAAAAGGAAAAGTTTCGTACCTGTCGCCGCCTGTGCCGTTGCCGTCGCCTGTGCTGTTGCCGTCGCCTGTGCCGTTGCCGTCGCCGTCGCCGCACGTCCTGTCTGCCGCCGCCGGTCGCTGATCTAGGGTTTGGGTTTTCGTTTTGGGTGTTGCTCTACTGCTGTGCTGAAACAAATTAAAACCCAGGCAAAAAGAAAAGAATTCGTGGAAGAGGAGAGGTAATTTAAGTCACTAAGCAAAACGACGCCGTTTTGGGAAGGTATCAAAACGGCGTCGTTTTGGCAAGTGAGCAAACCGGATGGTTTGGGATAAAACCGGCCGGCAAAAAACCGGCCGGTTCGTCCGGTCGGACCCGGGTCAGAGGGCAATCCGGTCCAAAAGGTGAATCGGACCGAAAACGTTAAAAATCCGGTTGAACCGGACGGAACCGGCCGGTCCGGTCCGGTTCTGAAAACATGGTTGCCCATGCTCCCAGTAGTGGCTTTTAGAGGCAATTTGAAGAATGCGGGAAGCTGGACTTGTAGACAATTTTGGACAAAAATATTAAGGCATCTTCATCTTAATTACAAATCTGCCATGTTATAAACCAAAAACAACGCAAATCGTACCTCATTCTCCTCTCATCCTTTTCTACAATCTAGGGTTTGAAATTCTCCTCTCACCACCGGCTGCCGTTCCTTCCCTTTGGGCTCCACTGTCGTCGTCGTTGCTTTCTTCTTCTCCTACCCTTTTCTCACGCGGGCCTCCACCCTCGTCAAAGTTGTTCAGGTATCGCTTCTTCTTTTAATTTTTCCTCAGTTTCATCCATTACTAATAAACATCTCATTGTTTTTTCTTTCATTCAATCTCCATTTCTTACCAAATCTGTGCATTTTTCTGCAAAATTAGGGTTTCAGTCGCCCACACATCTGACCCTAGTCACCGTTTCACTCTTCTTCAATCCACCACCGTTTCACACTCTTGCACTCAGTGTGCTTCTCTCTGGTAAGTTTTCTTGCTTCTCACTTGATTAATTGTTGGCTAGCATCAAGTTATGTCTGTTAACAATGACCCTTTTCCATGGTCTGCTTATTCATTCAGAATATAAGAGATGTATGTTGGGGTTAAGAGAGTTAGAGAACACATTTTCAGATATTGTTTGACTGAAGAATTGTTTCATTTTGCTACGCTAATACTTTTGTTAGCCAAATTCAAATTGATCGGTTGCCATCACTTAGGAGAAATGTTTTGTAATATTATTTTGGTTTCCTAGAAAGTAAAAGGATATTTTATAAACCAGATTTTATTTACTTTTTGGAGGTTGACCTGTCATGTAGTTTTTTCATTCACTCTCTCCCATTCAATGTGTGGCTATTTCGGCTGGTTATTATGCTTGTTTCGGCTGGGTTTTCATGCTCATTTTTCTGCCAATTTTCATGCTTGTTTCGGCTGTGTTTTCATGCTCATTTTTCTGCCATTTTTCATGCTTGCTTGACTGGTTTTTATGCTTGTTTGTGGCTGGTTTTTATGCTTGTATGTGTGTAAATCATGCTAGTATCGTAGCTGTTTTGCTGGTGTAAATGACGTTGGTTTTGGTGCTGATTTCCTGTCTTGTAATGATGTTTTCGTGTGGGTTTAATGCTCAAGTTATGAGCTCAATAATGCTGGTTTTTGTGATTGATTTCGGGTCTGTTTTGTGGCTGTTTTTTGTATGCAAATGATGATGGGCATGTAGCAGTTTTTCGTATGAAATTGATGATGGTTTTGTGGCTGTGTCGTATGCCAATAATGATGCAGCAGTGGCTGTTTTGCGTATACAAATGATGATGGTTTTGCGTATACAAGGGATACTAATGCTCTAATAACTTGTTTGAATACCTGTAATTTTGGAAAGCTCTGTGGGAGTAATCTGGAAAACCAGATGTTTGTCAGTCCATGTTTTTGAAATTGACATGTTTATGAAATTGACATGTTTGTGAAAGTAAAAGAAAATGCGCACATCTAATATACTATTGGGTATTGCATGAGGCTGTTCATTATGCTTACAATCATAATAATTGGAGCTACTTGACACATTTAAATCCCTATTTTTCAGCAGCTCTGTATGATTCTTAAGAAACAACCATTATGTAGGTGCTGGTATATAGTAACTCTATTAGAAGAAAAAGACTCAAATATTCTTAAGAAACATTTTGCTAGTGATGTAGTTCAATGTAGAAGTTTTGGATTGCGGTAAGTCTCAGGCAAAATATTTCACTTTCAGTAGGGAGTTCATGACTAGCCTGTGTCAACGTTTATGTGGATAGATCTTGTTTATTTTCCTTTCCCACTGGTCAGACATCAAGTTGAACCACTTTTGTTTTTGCAGGCGATGGCATGTTCAACTGTATTGTTGTTGATAGTAGCTTATTTATCTTCTACATTAGTCTGGGCATGCCACTACTGATGTGCTTCAAACAACTTATACATATCAGAATGAGAATTGTTCTACGTCAAGAAATTAAACATGCTGTGTAGATATGATGAGCTTAAACACACAAAAAGTTCAGAGATGTTCCTTCACAGTTGGAGACACCCGTCGGGCAAAGCATACAAGATCGAAATGAACATCTCTTTTTTCACTAGTTCTGCACAGCAGCACAATTGCACATAGCTAAAGGACCTACAGTTTCTATAGAATTTTTTTTATTAAACATGAAATGTAAATGACCTTCGAGGCTTGTTTATATGCAAGAAATCTTACGAGTTCGCATTAATTATCCTTTTGTTCCGTTCTTTTGTTGTGATGGCAATTTAAGAACACTAGTGTCTTGATTTTAGGATTTCCTCGTACATACGTGTGCCTACATTACCCCTTTTTGACTGATTCACGGAACTTGTGACTTCGAGGCATAAGTCATATGCACTTTTTCTGAACCACAGCGGCTTGTGCATCCTCGTCGAATCTGAATGATAATGGAACGACCTTCTTTCTTTACGAAATTAGCAACCTATACAGGAGTTTTCAGCTCATCCGGCGCCTCTTTCTCTACCATGAAATCTATATATCTATACATAATATAATATAAAATTGATGCAAAAAAAAAAATTAACTTAGTGTTGGCACATAGTGTTAGAAATTCCTAACTAATTATTCCTAGGTTTATTTAATCAATTAATTTATTTATATAATAAAGTAAAATACTTAAATGTCAATTTTTATTATTACTCAATCTTTATTCTATTTATTTTGTCCTTCATAATCTTAAATTATTTATTTGAATAAGATAACATAAATACTAAAAAGTTATCATTTTAATTCATTAACAAATAAATTGGAATAACTTTTTATTCATTTTAATTCGTTAACTTTGATCCTTATACAAATAGACTTCCAAATAAGGTTTTCATTTTAATCGTTATACAAATAAAACTGAATAAATTCGATATTATTGTGCCAATAATATATTTTAATTCCATGAAGTATTATTTTTAAATTTTTTGGTTAAAATAATAACATCTCGCGTATCGCGTGGGCACAAAAATAGTGTATATAAAGTTGATGTAAGAAGAGAAGTCATAAAAATTTAGCACATTATTGTCATTATTAAATTAAAAATTTAGATAGGTAATTATAATAGTAAGTTATTAATAAATAACAATTAAAGTCTAACCATTAAACAACTCTATTCATGTTCATTTGCGTTTTAATTTTGATAATAATAATAATAATAATAATAATAATAATAATAATAATAATAATAATTATTATTATTATTATTATTATTATTATCTATATATATATATATAAATACGACGAGAAAAAGAAATTCATGTTACATTAATTTCTTAAAAAATTTTAAAAATATTATTGATGTATTCACATAAAAAAAGTAACTCAATTTTAAAATTTTAATGATGAATAGATAATTGTGATTTTATATATGTAAAATTTTAAAATAGTGCTCAATATTTAACTTTATTTAATAAAATGTTAATTATTTGTTTAAAGAAATAGATTGATTATATATACTAAAAAATATTAATTTTAATGCTTGAAATAAATTGTGTCCTTTATAGTTAAAAGGTTAAAATTGCAGCTTTAAAAAAATTATAGTTCAATTATTTGTTTAGAAATAAAGATTGGATTAAATAATGTAAATAAATAACACTAAAAATGACTGATGTCCTTTATAGTCATTTTACACTCAAACTATAGTTTTAAAAGCAGTGTTTACCAAACCCCAAAAGCAACTTCTTGTTTCCCACAGCACTTTTAAGAAATGTTTACCAAACAGCACACTGCTTTGCGCAAAAGTGCTTTTCCCACAGCACTTTTGCCCACAGCACTTTTCGAACCACAACCGAAAAGCCAAACAGACCCTTAGAATCCTAACTAACTTGCAAATCTCAACATCTCTTTCTCCATTTCGTGAATTGACCATGAAATTATTAAGGAGAAAAGGTAGAGAATGAATTGATGGTGAAGCGTTAACGGAGGTTTATGAATTGAAGAGATTGGGAAGATGGATACTATAGGGTCATGAGAAGAAATGGAAAGAAAAAAGGAAAAAATTCCATTAGTTTGGTTGGTATCCAAGAAAATGTTTAACAGTTTGGTCCATCAGAAATCTGAGAGTCTTGGAATTTATCATACAAAAAAGTACTATCTGACAATAAAATAAAATAAAAGTCATTCGATCTCGTGCCCAGAACCAGAAGGAACAAAGAGAATACTAAGACCGAAAATGAAGAATCTGAAAAAAAGAATCTGGGATTTTCTCTGATTTGGTATCCAATTGTCCTTCTTGCTCATGAACTTGAACTACAAAACGTTAAAAGCTAGACCTAAGAACTGCTAAACCATCAATGAGTCCCTTTACATTCAAAGGACGACCTTGCCTAGAACCATTTTGTGTTGTGTAGGTAAGATTTATGTCAATGAGACTTATATTCTGGCACGCTACGGTAGGACTGCACAGGAAAGTCACAGCAGATGGTGTGTTGTAAGTGCCACTGATGCTCTTGAAAGAGATGTTACCAAGCTTTACTAGGGAGGGCTGTGCACAGGAAAGAAAATGGAAACAATTAGTCCATTGTAAGGAGATGTTACCAAGTTTGATTGATTGATTCACCTGAGAAATGTTGCATTTTCGCGAAGGGCAGTATTCTTGATCTATGATTATCGGGTTCGAGACATTGTTCATCACAATATCACTGTAAGATATGTTATAAGCATTGCTTGCTGGAGATCCTGGCCATGTCTTGATTCGAAGACCGTTTTGTGTGCCATTGATTGTGCAGTTTCCAACTCGAATCCCCACCACATCCTCCTCATTCCTGTATTTTCCAAGGCTCCCGACACTGCCAAATTACAGAAAATGAACTTCAATGGTTTTTGATTGAGATAGTGGGTTTTCTGCAGAATTTGGACTAAATACCTGATTCCATGGCCAGGACCACAATGAATGTCAGAAATTGAGATGTTGATGCTTCCAGGTCCGATGGAGACACAATCATCGCCCACCCCAATCCACGAGGAAGTGACAGTTATGTTCTCAGAATGACTAATGTGGATACCATCAGTGTTTGGGCTATCCCCAGGAGCTGTAATCGTAATGTTTTGTACATCAATGTTGTCACAGCCATAGAAGCCAACATGGAAGCCCTTACCATCGACTAGAGTAATGTCGCTGATTTTTCCACAGGAGACATTACTGAACTTCAATGACTACATTGATCCGTTCGTTTTCATCAGTTCAAAAGAAACCTTTTTTTTATCCAATGTGGACTACCACTAGGAGGGGATATGAGAACTTACAGTGATCAACTTGCTGCATCTGTCCGATTTGCTGCAGCTGGTCTGTTTCCAGGCTTCAACGCCTCCCTGCCCGTCTAATTTCGTTGATCCAACTTTTCCAGTGAGGACAAACCCATTCAAATCTTTGAACTGAATCCAGATGAAATTGGGGAAGGCGTCGAGGCCCGTTGGACCTAACAAAGTCCCTTCAATCTTTACTGCAGGGGACTGGTTGCCAAAGCATGGGCCAGCGAATGAGATCGGACTGACCAAGTACGAGCTTTCGGCAGCCTCAGGTATGAAGAAAGTGGATGTTCCTGAATGACCACATGCAGCATCCCAAACTGCTAAGAATGCCTAATCAGAATAAAAAATAAAAATTCTGCCATTACAAATCCATCAGGTTGATTTCTGTTTTCTAGTTAAAAAATTACAAGGGAGAAAACTTACAGGAATTAGGAGATGTATTGTACCTTGCTATTTTCTGTTTTTCCATCAGGAATTGCTCCATAATCTAGGACATCGAAAACACTTTCTTGTCCTGGTCCCGTGTCAGGAAATCCACCTGATGGAGAGGGTTCTGGTGCCGGCGAATCCGATGATCCCAGAACAAAAGAAGGCGTAGTTGAATGATCACCAAAAACTACAAAAGCTGAGTCTGGTGATGCACACACCAGGCATGATAGTATCATGCAAAATGTCACTCTTGATCTCATTTTTGGCGCTACAACTGGTGTGAATTGGCTAATGCTTATATATTTTTAAGCAATGAGTTGCCCTTATTGCAACATTAACTGCATCAAACTAAACACAAATTCCTGAAAGGACGTTTTGCTCTTTCATCTAAGCCAGTTATATATATACTTAGGAGCACATGGGCTGATGCTCATTTAATTACTACCAGAAGCCAATCCCTCTACTCCTAGACATTAGTGATATGTTGCAATTGTGACATGCTTTCGGGGTTCTGTCACATTTGAGCAATGTTGGATCCCGAATGGGAAAGCCACTTGATGTTTTGCTAAACAGAATGTCTGTTTTCGAAACGGTAGGCCTGTAACCGAGATCAACATTTTTTACAACCCTCGTGGGATCAATTATGAGTTATGGTCTGCTTAAATTAAAGTACGTATCTGCATTCAATTCCTTGGCATGAAAAACCTACAAGGAGAAAGGGTTTTTTGAGCACATAGAATTTTGTTATACCTGCCTATCATTAATTAAAGGCTCTTTTTTTTATATAAGCATTTGAAGTTACGTTACTTTAGATGAAAGTTTAGGGTATTGAATGACAATTAAGTTCATTGCAGTCAAATAAAATGTAATCAATGTTCATTAAAAATAAATAAAGTTTCAGCTTTTACATAAGAAAAGAGTTCAACCATGTCTAGGAAACGTTTCTTCTTTTTTATGTTGGCTAACCAAGTTAATTATCGATGAACTTGTAGCTCAAATAGTACTTCCTATAAGATGAGGAAGGCAAAGTATCGAGTTCTATTGTCTAATGTCCCGGTAAAAAAAAAACAAATTAATGCCTACTCCTAATCACCCAAAACCAAAAAAGGAAGAAAAAAAAAAGGAAGTTAGAATCATACGCAGTGAAATTGAAGAAAAGAATGTGAACTGAGCTTTCATTTCGCTGTTAGCATGTGTGTACAAGATGTTTTATGAAAATGAACCTTTTCCTCATCCAGACAGCTCCATTTGCAATTTTGTAATGGCAGGAACGATGAGGTTGCGGTTATAAGCAGGGAAGGATTCAATTCAAACCGAAACCAAACAGCATCTCATCTCCGGCATGGCGATGGGAATTGGGCACCAGAATAGGTCATTTTCGCATTGCAACACGAGGAAGCAAAAGGTTCCCTTTTGGTCCCAACATACCTCAAATTGATGTTTGACATTTGAATCCCTTGGCAAGGATGGGTGCTGCTGCATACGATATTGACTCCAAGCGGCGAAGTTGAGGTTCCCCTAATGTTTGTGTATCGGGCATTTGTGATCTGGACCCTCGATGGCTGCATAAAGAACAGATTCCAATTGTCAACTGTGATCAATTAATGAGTTCAATTTGAAAGCTAAACTAACCTGATCTTTCCTGTAATAAAGTTGGTCAATGATGATAGGATTTTTGACATTCTCCATGATAATGTTGCTGAAATTGATGTCTGTAGCTCTGCTCGGCGGTGAGCCTCCAACTGTTTTGATTCTAACTCCATTATCCGTGCCCTTCAAAGTGCAGTTCGTCACGGTGATTCTCGACACATCCTTCTCATCTAGGTTCCTCCCAAGGCTGCCAATGCTGTCATCAAACGTGTAAACAAACAAAGGCATTCTGTTAGGCATCCTGAGGCGAGTACTACATATCATATGCCATGCATTGATTGAAAGGTTGATTGAAAGGTGTATTATTAGTTTACCTGAAACCGTGTCCAGGGCCACAGATTACTTTTTTGACGCTGACATCGGTGCATCCATTGATTATACCAACACAATCATCCCCCGTCGCGACCATAGATCTAGACACCTTGACTTGGCTGGATTGGCTTATGTGAAAGCCATCAGTGTTGGGGCTCTCCTCAGGGGCAAAGAGCTTAAGATTTTTCGCCCTGAAGTTGTGGCTTGAGATAATGGAAATGTGGAATCCCATTGGATTCAGGGAGGTTATTTGTCGTAAAATTCCATTTGTTACTCTAATGAATCTTACGGTCTGCAGCAGATTACGAAATCAGACAAAAAAAAAATCTGCATAAATTGGGGGAAACAAAATACTACGTATAAAAAATGGAAATGTTTGCCATCAGGATTATGTTACTTACGGCAGGAAAAGGACTACCATCGCCACCATCTTTGTACGGCCACATGGTAGCGCCTTGGCCATCGAGAGTTCCTGAACCAGTAACCACCAAGCCATTAACGGCTTCGAAGGAGAGCCAAAAGTCTTCTTCGTATGCAGAGGGCTCTGTGAGGGCTTTAAGAGTTCCGATAATCTGAACAGTGACAGGACCGGCACATGGACCCTGAAACACAGCAGGACCTAGCAAGAATACTCCTGCAGGGACAAGGAGCCTTGACTTTCCTTTGTTCTGACAAGCAGCTAACCATGCCCTGACAAACTCCTGACAACATTCAAGAACAGAACAAGAACACCACATTAATGTTTATCAGGTTTTTCGAAATTCATTATCGTTTGATACGGATAAAACAACAACATTGCAGGTATACCATTGCACTGTCCTTTCTTCCACCAGGTTTAGCACCGAAATGCAACACATTGAAGATTTTTTCATTAGGGTCTCTTTTACGGGTGCGACGAGGCCCTGCTCCACGTGCTGCTGCACCTCTTGCCTCACAACAACGGGATTCTACCAGGAACAATAGAAGAATGGCAAACGCCAAAGGTTTTCTCAAAAGAACCATTATTGCCATTCTTCTCAAACACACAAGCTATGTGATAAAAGCTACTCCAAAAATATGCTCTGCATAAAAAGCCCCATTGACCAGCTTTCTTTCCATGCCTCTTTCTTTATAGCGTTGTTTCAGGACAGAACAGGTTGGACATGTAATAGATTAGCTATCTATAGTCTCGGATATTTTTTGGATGGTTATGGTGGTTTTGTATGCATTAATCGTAATTAACCACCAATATGGCAATTTCCCCCAAACTTAGGGAGGAGGAAAAATAAATTGATATTGCTGCTGCTCTTCCATTTCAGCCACCAATTTCACCACCAGCACTGCACCAACCCATTGCAGCTTCTTTTTAAAAGAGACGACGACAAAAAACAGGATCCCATAATCTTTATATTAACGTTCAATTCTTTTACCTGTTTCTTACCCATCAAAGGAAGAACAAAAGAAACAAACAGCTTTGACTATAACTTCTTGTAGCAATCCTAAAATGTAATAAGAACCACGCTAACTCGTATAAAGGGGTTATTAGGGTAAAGCCTGCCGGCCCAATATTGAAAAGCCCATCTCTTGTCCCCAAAAAAAATCAAACTCTAATTATATATTCTGGTACCAAACAAACCGTTTTTAATTACTTTTTAATTAACAGAATCAGATTATGCATATGCCAAAGAGATGAAACAAAATTTAGAAAAAATATTCCATGAAAACTTTTCTTCCCAAATATTCATCGTGACCTTCATCGGGTAGGAAAGGTCCGGCCTGAATATTCTAGTTATATGCTTGATGAAATAGAAACAGTAGCAAAATTAGTAAATTATCTTATCTTCATTATACTGTAATTACAATCTTCTACAGCCGGAGAGGGAGAGATGATGAAAGGAACTAAAAGCTGATCATTGGGATATAAAAGACACAAAGAAACAGCAAGCTAGTATATACAAAATACAGTTTTCTTTAGTAGGAGTGACCAGAACAGAAACCCAGCAAATAACTAAAATGACTACCATGTCCCTCTCTCTCTTCATCTTTCACATAATGACTCCAACATAAGACGAGTACCTTTAGTAATTGACACTAAAGTCCATATTAAGAATATAATTAAGGCCACCGAGTGTTTTGTTTCCTACCGTGGTCCACAACCACAAACCCACCATGCTGTAGGGCGGCCTGGTCGCTAGACATAACTGGCTCAGGCTCAGGCCGACTCATTTTCATCCCACTGAAGAATTGAGTTACCTCAGTGCTGGCTGGGACCAGCACCCTCACCGTTGAAATTTGAGGCCCGTGATAGACGAGTGAGACTTGAGGTTGATATTGGCGATGCTGATGATGCTTTTGCTGTCCTTGAGTTGAAGTGAGACTCTGATACCTTCCATGCCGACCACATAGGTCATCTAGCAAAGCGAAGCTTTCATTACCAATCCTAGAAAGGCGATCTGGTTGAAGTGTCATTGATCAATTCAAATAACTCTACAAGTAATTAATACACAAGAAGTAGCTCTGTCTTGTTAGTTACCTTGGTTTAAAGGTTTAAGGCATGGCCTTATTTATATGGGAGGAAACCACAGAAGCCCTTAGTTCTGGTAACTTTTTACCACCTACAAAAGTGAGATTCCCTACTTTCACTGATTCCATATCCACAACTACGCCTGCCCAAATAGATAAAGAAAAAGATCTTAGATTTTTAATACAATTCCGAGCACTTTTCTATGCTACTTGCACAAATAGAATAAATGCTGTATTTTTATGCGGAGAGATATCCCCGGTAGCAGAATACTAGGAGAGAACAATGAAGATAGAATGGGCACATGATTAACTCAAGAATGAAAGTGGTCAAAACACATTATTCTACTCACTTTGCCTAATACTTGATGTACTAGATTCCCTAATAATGAGCAATAAATCAGGATCATATCTTGGAGGGGCCTTCTGCCTCTACACACTTTAACTCAAACCAATAGATTTTGAACATTGCTCATCTAATAGTGGTTTTTCAACTTTAGACAGAATATAAGATAAGCTGCAGATACTAGGACTGAGCTGAGTCAAGCTAAGCTCTAGTATGTTGAGGCTTGGCTCAGCTAATTGTAGATAAGGAAAGCTTGAGGCGAGCCAATTTTGATGAGGCTCAAGCTTGCTCAAGTCTAGTTTACTTATTTACTAAACAAAACAAAACAAAAGTTAGATTGTTGAATTAGTAATTCAGCATACAAGCTTTTATATCCTTCTAAATAATCTAACTACTATTCCTCCAAATGCTAATTGTAGCATTTCAAATATCTAATAAGATCAACTCGCTCATTAGCTCACAAAAGCCTTATTGATCCAAGCTTAGAAGCTCAAGCTTGACATAATGATCAAATGAGTTTAGTGAGCTTAAATGAACTTTTCTCAAACAAAGCGTCAAGTAGCTCGTAAATAGTTTGACCACCATTGGTAACCCCACTGGATATTATCAGGTTCATTGATAGAGTGTTTTATGTCCTTAATTCTTTCCTCTTTTGTATGCTTTTTTAGACCATGATGCTATTTATGTTGCTGTGTTTATTCACTTTTTACAAATCTGGGCTAATTAAGAGGAAACTACAAAGAGAAGCACTTTCTATCATCTTCTGGAAGTATTTGAGCAGCTAGGCCGAGCAGCTGGACGTTCGGGGAAGGCAGCAGTGTCCTAGCAAGAAAAGGAAACAAGCACATTAAAGGAAAATATCGGATCTGCTCAATTAATGCTCCAGAAGTCCCAATCGCAGTAGAAGTCCTATGGGGAGTTGAATTCCAATCGGATTAGGAGTTTCCAATTGGTAGCGGAGCAAGATCTTGCTCCCTGTAATTGAAGATGGCACGAATACAAAATCCTAACGTCGGTGGTGCTGATACAGAGACCAGCGACGGAGCGTCAGACAGGGGGAGTATTTTACCTTCCCTTGGAATCATTGGAATCAGTTTTGACGTGTTCGAACAAATCGTGCGGGAGATACAACGCTCAGTTCACGTTGCGATGCATTATGATTCTTCTCCTCGAGGTCCTGGTGATAATCCTATGCATCGCAACCCGTATCAGATCTTCAAAACACTTGACCCTATGGCTAAAAAGGAAGGTCTAGGGACTTTCTATAAGAGAAATTTACATGCTACAATGGGCAATGGTCGTATGGAAGAAATTTGCAGCAAGTTTGGGGTCAAGCATACGGACCTTGGCTTCGTCCAACTTGATTCAGGAGATTCTGGGATTCTTTTCAACTGGAAACAAGTGAAGGTTGTTGCACACCATATGCTTGAGGCAAGGCCTCAGGTAAATGCTAGTGTTGGTGATCAAGAAGGAAAGATGATGACAAGGGAGCGGAAGGCTGTAGAGAGCCAACAATCTCCATCAACAAAGAAACCCAAACATGATCAAGGAGGTACAACTACCACTGATGAGAAATCATCATCATCATTAGACGGTGGTGGCGATTTTGAGAAAGAGTGTCAAGAATTCGGAGAAGCTGTTAAGCAACACCTCTCTGTTGACAAGATGAGAGAAATCTTGAAGATAAAGGATCAAACGTGCAACTCTCGTGTCTCTGACGTAGCTGTTATCACCACGCGTGAGGAATTGCTGTTCTTTGGGCCACCGAATGAGTGTGCAATGTGCAACACCAATCTGAAATTTGATGGGAAACAGTATAAATGTTATGGGTTCTTCAGTGAGTGGTCTAGTTGCACTTTCAAGATTCGAAATCCACCAAGGAAACAAGAAGAGACCAAGTTAACGGATTCTGTTCGCAATTCCCCAGTTGATGAATTACTAAAGAAGCACCAGGAGATCAGAGTGCCAGAAGGGTACTTGCTTTTGTATTACAGGAAATCAAAATTAGGCAGTGAGAAAGATAAAGATGCAGAAAAGAGGCTTGAAGAAAAGGGTAATGTGGACGATGCCATTAAGGAGTTTGTAAGGATGTTTGAGGAAATCACTAGAGATGAGTTTGAACCATGGGAAGGGGAGAAAAAGATTCAAAAGAAGCGAATGAGCTTTTTCCCAGTTGATATGGACATCGGAGTTAATGCCATATACGGAGAGCTTGACCATAATCAACAAGGATCTGTTGTCATGCATGGCAAACTTGAACCCAAGGGTGCAAATTTTATGCAGGTTTTGTGCAGTCAAGGTACCTATTGGTGTGCGATCTACTGGTATGCTCTGAAGGAAATGTTTTCTGCACATGGTAGTTCTTCTAAAGCAATCATGAATGAGCAACCTATATCTTCCCTGTATGCAGTCTGTGAGGTAAGGAGAGGAGTGGGTTGATGACATCCAGACCACTTATCTTCCCTCTTCCTTGTGGGCAAGGAATCTCCAAGGGAGGGGTATTGTCACATGCCTAAATAAGAATAAAAGAGTCAAAGGGTTAGTCAACAAAGGAGAAGAGCGGGAAGGAAGATTGACAGCTGTTTTGTAGCTGTCAACAACTTGTTAGCAGCAGTTAGATTAGCTATTGTGTTGTTTTAATAATCATTTCAATTCCGTAGTCAAGAATTACTAGTATAAATACTAGCAGCTAAGAGCAGATAAAGGATGGATAATCTGTAAAAGAAGTTGTTGTTCATGTATTTGTATTTTGGCTGAATAAGCAATACAATACAATTCCTGGATCTGTTTGGTGTTCAATGAACAGCAGATTCCAGTTTATCCATACTTTTCCTATCTACCTCTCTTCCATCCTTTCCGCTGCGCTTTCCTTCTTCTTCATCTTCTTCTTTCTTCTTCTATGTCCATTAACGACCAGCAAGCTCTCTTGAAGCTAATTCTTGAGTTGTCCTCATCTTTTCTGTCGATTCCAGTCACGGTGCAAGTGTGCCCGTGACAATCTCTCTCTTCCGCCTCTTCTTCTCTTCCCCCTCTCTTCTTCTTCATCTTCTATTTTATTTATGCAATTTATTTATTTATTTGTTTTTACTTTTAATATGAGCGGCTAGTTTTCTTGTTCTTAGTAAGAATCATTAAAGGTTGCTTAGGAAAGCCATGAGGTCGAATTGATATTAATATACCACTGGTTTGTATTTATTTGTTTAACGAATTCTTGTCAAATCTACTAGGGTTGTTTCTAGTCTGGCCAACTAGCTGCTAGACCTAGCCGATTAAAGTCATCTCTGTTGTTATAACTAACGCGAAGCTGCAGGGTAAAGTAGACAACCATACTGGTCCTGACTGGAAACCTGGTATCCCCCAGTTGGGTTAAACGCGTAATTAGGGTAGTGCCTCGAGCGTACTGAGTGTCTCGCCCTAGACGTGTCTTACCTCCTCTTCATGGGCATCCTAGTATTGTCTCCATAAGCGTACCTTAGAGGACGGCGGACTGTCAAGGTTATCCCATAAGCGTACCTTGGGGTAGCTTTTATTACGAAGGTAAGCAGGGGACCTAAGCGTACCTGATCCCTATAGCGCGTCTACCAGCCAGGGGTAGAAGATCCTTGCACCGATGACTGGTGATCGTCAGTCAAATACAGATTTATAGTGCCTGAAAACGTGTGTGCACAAGAGATAAAGTGTACAGTGGTAGTCAGGGTCGAACACAGGGATTGTGAGAAACTGATTTATGGTCGTGAATGTATTCGGGAGAAGAGCACAAAGGGTAACACTTAGGGGGGGTTTTACTTGGCCAAACGAGTTGGCCAAGGCAGATTTTGGGAGCTAACAATTTTTATCTAGGAAAGCAGTATTCGGGGTCCCGAGGTGTCAATTCGGGAGTCCCGAATGATAAAATAAAGCAAGTAAGCAAATAATTCCAGAAATAATAAAACAAATCAGAAACAGATGCAGAAGTATCAACGCAGGCGTGAAATAGATCAAGAGTGAAATAAGCACGAATAATCAGATGGAGGAAGTGTTCTCGGCAAAGGCATTCTGGGTTGCATTCGGGACCAGATCGTCATCAGCTCAAGGGTATTCCATTCGAGATGTCATAGAAATGACATGGGGACCAGATTCCTCGGATATCCCCTACTTTTCTCTTAAGAGAAACTACCCCCCGTTTCCACATATGAGGTAGTCTTGACAGTTTGCCATCCCTCCAGGCACGAATGCGGGAGGGCCATACTCAAACTGCCCATGAAGCTAAGAAAAGACAGATCTAGAGCTAAAGTCCCTCAGTTTGTCAGGCTCGTGACCCAGCCCTAATCAACTACCCAACCTATCTATTCAAGACCACTTTGACACAGTCAAGACTAAATAGATGCCTACTTACTCATGCAATTTTCCTTCCGTATTCATCACATAAATGGCAGCCTTTACACAAGATAATTATCAGTTGATCAAGCCTCAAATTAAATCATGCAAAGATATAATTAAACCGATGAATAGTTGAATATAGCATCAAGAATATTTTAAGCATATTAAGGCCTCGAATCTGCCCTTGCAACCCTTGAATCAGCCTTGCCAAGAACTAGGAATTTAGCTACTCATACTTAAGGATAAACAAATAACGATTAAAGAAAGCATAACAAGTAAATAAATAGATGAAGGGAAGAAAACTTGTTACTAAAATTCCGTTTATAGCTCGGCAGCAATGTTGAAGAAGCTAACAATGGCTAGAGAGAGAAACTAGAGAGAAGTCTAAGCTACTTCTAAATTATGCTAAGTGATTAAAAGCTAGGAAGAGATGATCTAAACTAATCCTAGATGCCCTTTATATAGTAGAGCCTTAAGCACAAAATATCTTCAGCCTAAAACTAGGGACAAAATGCATTAATTGAAAGCCTAAAAATATGGATCTATGTTCCTAAAAGCACAAAGCTGAGAAAGCATAAAGTTGTCTGATTTTCCAGCTTTGGCAGGTCTGGACTGAGCTCGAGGCTGAACTGGTCAGTTCGGTGGGTGTTTGGTAATCAGTGCAGAGCGCAGGAACAGTGTCAGAGGAGTCACATGGGCGTTTTAGGTGGGATGACACGTGGAAATGACATCCTTTGCCCTTCGGGGTCCCGAACTGGGAATCCGACTCGGGACCTTGAACGCTGCTTTGGGCTCGGGACCTCGACTCTGGGTCTTGAAGCTCGAATTCGCTCAAAATGCACCAAAAACGCATGTTTTAGCATAAACTCCATTTTTAGGCCTAAATCTGCAATAGTCATGAAATCAAGGGTAAATTAGCAGAATCATGCCTTAAATGGGGAGAAAATGGAGGGAAAATCATGCATAAAAACGTGCTATCAACTGGCCAACCATAAATGCAACCGGAGATAGATTCCTACCGAGGACCCTTTCTCTATTGATTTCTTACTTATTTTATTACTGTCTGTTATTACTTTCTTAGTTTATAATTAGATTAATCAACAGTCTCAAAACCCCCATTTGTTACTGTTTCGATCTGTTTGCCCTAGTCACACACGAAAGTCAGCGTCTACCCTTAGTCCCTGTGTTCGACCCTGCTTCCACTATATACAATTTATTGTGCATTTGATAGCAGGTTTTTATTATTGTTTTTGTATGTGCTTCGATAACACATCATTCATGTAGTGACAGATCAAGAAATAATCCTCATATTTGCATTTTAGACATACGGCAATGCAACATGAGGAAAAGTTCTTAAGAATCTAACCTCTCATATGCCAAGGAACTATTCTTTGATATTTGAGCAATTCTTGGGGTCCTGTGCTAAAGATAGAGGTCTTCAATTCCTGCTGATAACAAGAACATAAGAATATTTCCCGTTCTTTTTCATAAACAGCTCTATCCCATTCAGGACCCATCTGGTGATTTGTTAACATATAATACTGAACAGCTCCCCTGAACTTCCCGATGCTTGTAATCTTACTTTTGAAGAGCCAAAATATTCATGCTTATCCATGGATAAGGCATGGTCTGTAAGATGTATGCTTTAGGTGGCAGATAATATCCGTGTATCTTCTCATTCAAAATAGAGATAGAGCTATCAAAAGCTCTACCCATCATGCTTGATTCCTACCCCTATGAATGGTGTAACATATCTCATCCTCGAGTCAAGGGTGACAATTTTCTTGGATACACACTATGCTATTTATTTATTTACATTTAAACTAAGGTGAATCCAGTCAAACTGAAACCTTCATCTATATCTGTCAATAGTATAAAGTCATCAAATTCTTTTCTTTCTTAGACAATTGAATGCTCCAAATGGAGAGAAATTGCCCAACCAAAAGGACTTCTCCTCTAGAGAGTAGTTCTAGCCCCAAATCTGCTTAATTTAGGAACAATTAGCATAATCTACCCTGTCTCTCAATTAATCAATTTCAGTCGATTCAGTTCCTAACTAAACAATTGTACTGGCCAAGAAAGTTGGATTTTCCCGTATCACTATTTTAAATACAAGAGACACAGCATGTAATTATACAACATGTAAGAAGACAAAAATCGATTTATTTGAAGGAAAGATGATGTCACCGGTTACTGATGATGTTCATGATGAATAGCAACAGTAAAGAAAAAGTAGAAAACTGACGCGTATATGCATAGCATACCTGATGATCCAGAAGCAAGGGCGTGTAACCAAGGAGCAGAATACAGAGCGCGTGAACTGAGTCCGAGAAGCGTGCGACCGTCAAGGAGGGCGGACGGATGCACGATTCCCGTTGAACCAGAAGTAACGAAGACTTGCCGGCAAAACTAGAATGGGACTTAAATATCACTAATAGTGTTTTTATTTATTTTTTATCACTGGTAATGTTTTTTATTTACAATATTTTCTTAAAATTTTTATTGTTGTAAATTTGTAGTATCTATTTTTTACATTTTTCCATTGTACTTTTATTTTACACATTGTATTAATTTTTTTATAAAATTTTCACCTATATAGAAATATAACTTTGGAGATATTAATTTATTAATACTAATAGTTTTGTTAATGGATGTGACAATTTATTACAATATATTTTATTTAATTAAATAAATATTATAAAGTACAGGGGTAAATTCGTTTTCGGCGATAGTACATGGAGTTTTTGTACTATTACCCCTTTATTTATTTAAGAAAAAAGAAAGAGATATTTTTAATAAATTAAAAAAAAAAAGGAAGCAGAAGAAAACCCAAGTAACAAATGAGGCTCAAAAGCCCAACATCAGATTAAAAAAACAGACAAGATCCAGCCCACGATTGTCTCCTAGTATTCGGGAACTACCAACACTTGCCGTTCTCCAAAGGTAGCAAGGACTTCAACTTTAAAGACACACACGAGTTACCGTTAACACGATTTGTTCATTAGAGGCATAATGCTACATCACTCGTCCCAACATTAACATTCTAATTTCAGAAATATAATAAAAGATCCGCTACTCTCTCTCCAACGGCGAACGGAAAACGGAAAACCGTTCCTCCTCCGTTTGGCGGGGTTTCGATCGAGCTGCCCTCCTCGTCTTCAATCGAGTTTCAAGTTCCGTTCACCCGACTCGCATTCCCATTGGATCGTGGCTCACACGCGCGTAACCATGACATGGGCGTGACCGTCTATGATCAACAAGAACACAACAGGGCCCACCGTTTAAATTTCAAAAGGCGAGGGAAGTGCTTGTAAGCTTTCCTTTCATTTTTCCTATGAATCATCACCTGCAAATGCCAAGTGCCTCAAGGACGAAAGTTCTATAAATTCAACACCGAACCCGCTCTCTACGCACATCTGCCTGCTACTACTACATTTTTGCTGTCGTTTTTCTATCTGTTCATCTTGCGTTTTGATCATGCCGCTCACAAAGTACGACGGTCCGACCAGCATGCGGGACCGATTCCATGACACTCTCTCTGCTCATCCTAACGAACTCGTTTCTCTCCTCTCCAGGTCAGTACAGATCTTCAAAATTTAATTTACAAATATGAATAATAATTGAAAAAGAACTAATTGTTTTTGGTTTGGTTATGGTTTTTGTAAGGTATATGGATCATGGGAAGGGGATATTGCAAGCGCATCAGTTGGCGGACGAGTTGGCTAAAATGGTTAAGTTAGATGAAGCAATGAAGAAGCTGGGCACTAGTCCCTTCAGCAAAGTGCTTGAATCCGCTCAGGTTCTCGTTGACTCATAATTTTCATGATCAATCTAATTATGCTTTATTTTTCATTGATTACTCAATTCATTAATGATGCATGTGTGTGATAATGTGTTTGATTTTTGATCGGTAGGAAGCTATAGTCCTGCCTCCGTTTGTGGCGATGGCAATTCGTCCCAGGCCGGGAATTTGGGAATATGTTCGTGTTAATGTGTATGAATTGAGTGTTGATAACTTGACAGTTCCGGAATATCTCCGATTCAAAGAAGAGCTTGTGGATGGGAGGTAAGATTTTCGCCTTATTTTTAGTGTTCATTTTTGTTATGTGGATTAGAATTTTATTGATTACTTGGAATGTGAAATTATGATAGCTGCGATGAGAAGTTAGTGCTTGAGCTTGATTTTGAACCGTTTAATGCGACATTTCCTCGGCCAACACGGTCATCATCTATTGGAAATGGGGTCCAATTTCTCAACCGTCATCTATCTTCGATCATGTTCCGTGACAAGGACTGTTTGCAGCCTCTGCTTGAATTTCTCCGAGCACACAAACATGATGGTCACGTAGGTTTTTCTCCTCTTACCCAACATTGTCTTGTCTAGTGCATGTGCAGCAGTTCTTTTCTGTAAGATTTTTGGAAAATGACACTATCATGTTTAGGTTCTTTGAGCCTCTTGTATGCGTTTGCATTCAGTTTTGAGTATGAATCCTTTTCAATGTTACGCAACTTCTAATTACAAAGTGTTTGTTGTCAAAACTCAAAAGTAAGGTTCTTGTTTCATCCCAACATTGTGTAGGTGATGATGTTGAACGAGAGGATACAGACCATACCCAAACTTCAGTCTGCATTGGCTAAGGCAGAGGAATACCTTTCAAAGTTTCCGCCAGATGCGCAATTTTCTCAGTTTGAATTTGAGTAAGCAATTCATTGCTTTTCCCTGTAATGCTATCTAAAGCATTCTAAATTCCACTATTCTGTTCGTAGCTTACAAGGACTGGGATTTGAGAGAGGTTGGGGAAATACAGCAAAACGGGTATCAGAGATGGTGCATCTTCTCTTGGACATCCTTCAGGCTCCTGATCCCTCTACCTTAGAGACATTCCTGGGAAGGATTCCTATGGTCTTCAATGTCGTCATTGTGTCTCCGCATGGCTACTTTGGGCAAGCAAATGTCTTAGGTTTGCCGGACACTGGTGGGCAGGTATTGATTCACTAGTTTGGTCCCAAAGTAGTTCTAATTGACACGATTCTTCTTGCACCTGTAAGTGATACACTGCTCTGCTGTTCTTCAGATTGTTTATATACTTGATCAAGTGCGTGCACTGGAGAATGAGATGCTTCTTAGAATACAACAACAGGGATTAGATGCTACCCCCAAAATTCTTATAGTAAGTATACTTGCAATTCATTTTTAACACCCTTTAATAATATCTGTTCATTTATGAAGGATTCATCTTATTATGTTTCCTCAAATTTTGTTTTAGGTTACCCGACTTATACCTGATGCAAAAGGTAACACATGTAACCAACGATTAGAGAGAATCAGTGGAACAGAACACACATACATTCTGCGAGTCCCCTTTAGAAATGAGAATGGAATTCTTCGTAAATGGATTTCAAGGTTTGACGTGTGGCCATATTTGGAGACATTTGCAAATGTAAGATTTCATAAAATGTAGTCACTTACTCCCCAAATCTGTTTCTGTGGTCTCGAATCTTAATTGTGAGTGACTTTGTTATTACTTGGTTGTCATCAGGATGCATCAAATGAGATAACTGCTGAGCTACAGGGTGTTCCAGATCTCATCATTGGAAACTATAGTGATGGAAATCTTGTTGCAACTCTGTTGTCTTCTAAGCTAGGAATTACGCAGGTTTGTTGTGATTATAGAATCGGATACTCAAATTCCAATGTTTCATTCTGTTCATTGTTAAAGGACCGATCCCCTTGCTTGATTTTCTAAACTTTATTTCCTATGCAGTGTAATATTGCGCATGCATTGGAGAAAACAAAATATCCTGATTCTGATTTATACTGGAGAAAATTTGAAAAGAAGTACCACTTTACATGTCAGTTTACAGCCGACCTTATTGCTATGAACAACGCAGATTTCATCATCACCAGTACATACCAGGAGATTGCAGGAAGGTCAGTTTTACTTCTGTGAAGTGCATTTTTCCATTATGATGCTACAGTTTTTCCAATTGTTTTCTCATCAAACTTGTTGATTGTCCCAGCAAAAACATTGTCGGGCAGTATGAAAGCCACACTGCTTTCACCCTTCCAGGGTTGTATCGCGTTGTTCACGGTGTTGATGTGTTCGATCCCAAGTTTAACATTGTCTCTCCGGGTGCTGACATGTGCATATATTTTCCATACTCTGACGCGGAAAAAAGACTAACTGCTTTACATGGTTCAATCGAAGCACTCCTGTACGATCCTAAGCAGAATGAGGAACATGTGTGAGTATCTTGGAACTGTTACTTTACTCTCTAGTCATGAAAATCATACTAGTATGCATAGTATATACTGTTACTATTAACTGTAATCTTATGATTTTGACTCAAAAAGTTTGTTTTATGTCTACTATCTACATGCAGAGGTTATCTGAGTGACCGGACAAAACCTATAATTTTTTCCATGGCAAGGTTTGACAGGGTGAAAAACATAACGGGCCTTGTTGAGTGTTATGCTAGGAGCATCAAGCTAAGATCGCTTGCAAATCTTGTTGTAGTTGGTGGTTACATAAACGTTAAAATGTCCAGTGATAGGGAAGAGATAGTTGAGATTGAAAAGATGCATGCCCTAATGAAGCAGTACAATTTGCACGGCCAGTTCCGTTGGATATGTGCCCAAATGAACCGTGCTCGCAATGGTGAACTGTATCGCTATATTGCAGACAAAAAAGGCGTCTTTGTACAAGTATGTAGTTTAATTAAATGGTGACCCGCTGATCTTGGCTTATTTATAAACTTTTTTTAATCAAAATCTATTCGTTGCAGCCGGCTCTCTACGAAGCTTTTGGCCTCACTGTGGTGGAAGCTATGACATGTGGGCTACCGACTTTGGCTACTTGTCACGGTGGTCCTTTCGAGATCATTGAGGATGGTATCTCAGGGTTCCATATCGATCCTTATCATCCTGATCAGGTTGCTGTAGTGTTGATTGAATTTTTTGAGCAATGCGAGAAGGATCGTAGCTACTGGCAAAAGATTTCTGATGCAGGACTGCAACGAATCTATGAAAGGTTTCATTTTGCTCCATAAATTCATCTCTCTCGAGATCTTTGATCGGTACCTGGGTATGACTAATGCTGGAAAATCAAATGTAGGTACACATGGAAGATATATTCTGAGAGGCTACTGACATTGGCTGGGGTTTATGGTTTCTGGAAACATGTCTCGAAGCTGGAGAGGAGAGAAACTAGGCGATATCTGGAGATGTTTTACATTCTCAAGTACCAGAATCTGGTCAGAATTTTCTCTTTTTATAATGTTACTTTATATGACTTCTAAGCCGTAATTTTATTTTATTTTAATTATTTTTTCAGGTGAAAACGGTTCCATTAGCGTGAGATACTCGTCCAGATCATGATGTAGGTAGACCATGATCTACCCAAGTTTTTTCCGTACATCATGGTTTTTTCCTTAGCAGTTGATTAGCAACATTTGAACTTCTTGATTTCCTGCTTCCTTGGTACAATGTTATGATGTTTGTAATAACTCTTCTAAGAGTTTAAAATAAATAAAATCCTTGTTTTGCTGCAATTAGGTAGGGTTTATATTTAAATTTTGAGATAATTACATTCATATTGAGATAGTTAAGAGTTCTAATTATTCCAGATTTCTTAACACAAATACGTTCCTCCTCTCTCTTCGTTCTTAAAACAGTACAGAATTTCACATTCTTCCACACCCATCAATCAAGATCACCATGAAACTCAATCAAAAACCTTTAGAAACTCCTGTAATGGATCATCTCAGCATGAGATACTCGTCCAGATCATTTTTGCTCATCATTCTTTTCATACTGTCCCTTGCATATTTATTTTACTCTATGAATCTACCAAAGTCTGCTTTTATATGCAACGTGAGAATCGAAACTCCGAAGATCTTGTCAGTTGCTGCTACTACTCCTGTCATGACTACCACTCCCACCAGGACCAACCTTCATCACTTAGTATTTGGCATTGCAGCCGCTTCTAATCTATGGAGTAAAAGAAAGGGTTAAATACAAAAAAAGTCCCTGCAGTCTAATTGATTGACTTTTTTCATCCCTCTGTTTTTTTTGAGACATTTTTAGTACTCCGAGTCAATAAAATGACTTTTTTCATCCCTCACCCTAACGCCGTCCACGTTTTCCGTCAGTTCGCTGACGTGGCATGCCACGTGTCGCTGAACAGCATTGACTTCTGACGAGGCATGCCACGTCACACAAAAAGATGACGAGGCATGACACGTGGCGGTGACACATCAATGACTGCTGACGTGTCACGCCACGTCAGCAAAGGGCCAGCACTTAAAACATAATACCAAATCTTGCATGAGGTTGGGCTCGAACCCATGACCTCATGCTTGAGGTTGAGCTCTACCAACTGAGCTACACACATTTTGTGTCAACATGTAATACAATCTGACTATTACTTCCCTTGTTTTACAACAATAACACTCAAACATTTTCCAACTTTTGTGCAGATCATCTCTCGACCCGAGGTTGTTTTAAATTATTAATTGATAATATTTGTCCATTAAAATTTAAATATATAAAAAAAATTGATAATAGTTTGTCCATTAAAATTTAAATATATAAAAAAAATTGATAAACTATTATAAAAAAATTAAAATTTTTATGGACAAACTATTATCAATTTTTTTTATATATTTAAATTTTAATGGACAAACTATTATCAATTTGTCCATTAAAATTTAAATATATAAAAAAATGCAAATAAATAATTAGAAATTAAAATTTTAATTTTTTTATATATTTTAATTTTAATAGACAAACTATTATCAAACTATTATCATTTTGTCCATTAAAATTTAAATATATAAAAAAATGCAAATAAATAATTAGAAGTACTAATAGCCCACCCATAATTAAATTTATATATAATAAATATATGAACAAAACAGATATATCTTATTTGAAAATTGAAATATTAATAATTTTATAATAAAATTTAAATATTTAACAACATAATAATTAATAATTTAAAACAACCACGTGTCATGCCTTGTCATCTTTTTGTGTGACGTGGCAGACCACGTCAGAAGTCAGTGCTGTGTCAGCGACACGTGGCATGCCACGTCAGCGAACTGACGGAAAACGTGGACGGCGTTAGGGTGAGGGATGAAAAAAGTCATTTTATTGACTCGGAGTACTAAAAATGTCTCAAAAAAAACAGAGGGATGAAAAAAGTCAATCAATTAGACTGCAGGGACTTTTTTTGTATTTAACCCTAAAAGAAAAGACTACATCAAGTTATGGTGGAGGCCTCACGAGATGCGAGGTTTCGTTTGGTTAGATAAGTCGGTAAGAAACAGCGCTAACCATTATCATCTTTTACCAATGGTGAAGATCTCAAGCAGCACATCACACTTCAGGTATAACTACCCAAAAGGATACTGGTCTGCAATACGGATTTCCAGGATAGTTTCTGAGACTTTGAGGTTAGGATTAACGGATGTGAGGTGATTTGTAATGGGTGATGATGATACGTTTTTTGTTCCATATAATTTGGTGAGAGTACTGTCGAAGTATGATCACAACCATTTTTATTATGTTGGGAGCAATTCATAGAGTCACACTCAAAACATAAGATTCTCTTATGGAATGGCTTATGGTGGTGGAGGGTTTGCCGTTAGTTATCCATTAGCAGTGGCTCTCGAAAATATGCAAGATCGGTGCATACAACCATATCCGGAGTTATATGGGTCCGATGATCGAATTCAGGCGTGTATGGCAGAGCTTGGTGTTCCTCTCACCAAGGAATCAGGATTCCATCAGGTTAGTCAATTTTTCTAGTTTTCATTGTTACATTTTTTTCTCAAGGTTGTTTTATTAATTAATTAATCATGCCATGCTGCTGATAATCAATTCAAACTTTAAAGAGCAGATAAGCATTGTGTGTTAAGATGTTATTTAGATATTTTACCATACTTAATCTTGTTTTTCAAAGAAAATTGAATCTGTTTTCTTGATTCTCTTGGCAGTATGATGTTTATGGCAACCTATTTGGCCTTCTTGCTTCACATCCAACCACACCTCTAGTCTTTATCCATCACTTGGATGTGGTCAATCCCATATTTCAGAAAACGAGCAGGATCGAAGCCTTAAAAAGACTCATGATCCCTATTAAGCTCGATTCCGCTGCAATAATGCAGCAATCTATCTTCTACAACAACAACCGAAACTGGACTGTCTCGATAACTTGGGGCTACGCGGTTCAGATATTGCGCGGAGTACTTAGTCCGCGAGAGGTGGAGAAGATAGCAAGAACATTCATAAGTTGGTATAGAACAGGTGATGCGTTTGCATATCCATTCAACACTCGCTCCTACAGTCAGAACATATGCCAGAAACCACATGTGTATCATTTCTCCAATGCAATATACGATGATAAAACAGATCAGACAATTAGTGGGTATGTCTGGAATCAGGTTCCAAATCCATTTTGCAACTGGAATGTAGCTAATCCTTCCGCAATTGTCCGAGTTGTAGTTTATAAGAGGCCAGATCCACATTTATGGGACAAGGTAAGAAAAAATGTGAATATTGTTGGTATTATTTATTGATAAACTACTAATTAAGAGGGTTTTTCTTGTTTTCTTATTTTGCCGGTTGTTCTTGATTAGTCTCCGAGAAGAACAGTTGTAGGGTCTTACCGACGGAGAGGCGAGGCACCATGAAAGTTGATGTTGGAGTATGCAAAGAAAATGAAGTCATCGAGCAGATGTTGGTTTGACAATTCTTTATCGAAATATTACCATTTATGTGGAGTGAGTAAGGAATTTTTGCTAAGGTTGCTTGCCTTTACATTTAATTTGATAACAAGAGAATAGAGATCTTAAAAAGAAAGAAGATAGTGCTAGTAAAACATATTGTCATGGTCCAACTTTAAAGTGGGCTTAGTTAGTATTATGGGCCTTACTCTAGTAGTTTGAATTTTGGGTTTTTTTCCTTTCGAGAAAGGTTAATTTTGGAGTCTGACCCTATGATATAAGAAATTGTTAGTTCATTTATTTCTTTTTTTCCCACCCGTAATCTAGTCACTAATAGGTCTATTTTGGAAGTGAATACTCTTTGTTGGTTCTAAAATAACCCTATTTTCAAAATTTGAACTTAAAATTTTGATTAAGTCAGAAAAATTTACACGACGGTTATAAATAAATATACAATTGTGTTTTCTTTATAAAAATGGCGACTCCAGCGGGAAGAAGCTCCGTTGTAATAATTTCTTGGTGGAGGTTTGAGATGTTTGTTGTACATTATCACGGTACCATCACCTTTAGTGATTTTTGATTTTCTCGTGTTCCGATCGAGTAGGACGCTTCCAACTCGTATTACGGCATTTTAGATATATGGTGTCCTTACTGAAGACTTGAGTTTTGGATTTCCAAAAGCAAATTTCCAAGTGGAGCTATTACTTGCGAGGCTGCATTTTTTATGGTTAAGAGTTCTACCATCTATATGGGCTTGGGCTTTTTAATTTCTTTGGTCTGGTTGTATTTGGGCTTTTTTCTGCTTATGGGCTTTTGCTTGGTTATTCGATAAAAAAGAAAAGAAAAAAGAAGAGTATCTACATCTTTCCTACATAATTGAAATTGATAAGGACTTTTATGGCTTTAGTTACCTGCTCGCCAAGAATGCGGTGGTAGCAAATTAGGGGACGACAATCACAAAGAACAATTTTTAGGATTCTTATTCTTTTCACTAAAATGGCAATCCCAAAACATTTTAAATTAACCGATTCGGTACTTCCCAAATTTTTAATTAAAACAAAAATCTCATTAAAAAAATACATAAATTACAACGTAATTATTAATTTAAATATTTATTATTTAGCTATTTTTTTAATATAAAAATCTCATAAAAAAGTTTTAATTGGTTGTTATAAGCAAATTTTAGCATGAAAAATTGCATATATTTTATTTTGAGCAAAAGTCATAGATTCGAGTCAGTAAAGACTAAAGAGTAAAGTGATAATAAGATCGTTACAAGAGCAAAATAATTTTTTTAAAAGCCACATTAGATATTATCATTGAGATTATTTTTTAAAATTTTATTAAATCTTTTGGACCTATTTGATGTATGTAGAGTCGCGGGTAATCTTTTCGCCTTAAAGTTCCCATTTCCCGCTGCATTCTCATCGCTGCTGTGCGTTTCAGTTTAACCGCCAATCCTTGCCGCTCTAGTCCTTAACTTTTCTCCTTCTTCGCCAACCAACTATGGCAAGCCGGACTTCTGTTCTCCTCCGTCCAGTCCACTCAGCCGCCGACTTCGACCACCATGCTTTGCTCCGTTATGCCTCCGCTCACATCCCCTCCTTCCCTTCTTCTCCCTCTTCCTTCTCCATCAAACAGGTATTTCAATTTCTCTCCATTTCTATCTCATTTGATTCTGATCCAGTACTGAAATTAATCCATTCCTTTACTGTTTCGTGTACTTTTAGTTTGGGCATGGACAATCTAACCCGACGTACATGCTGGAAGTTGGAACCGGAGCTTCTATTCAACGATTCGTTTTGAGGAGGAAGCCTCCAGGAAAATTACTGCAGTCTGCTCACGCCGTTGATAGAGAGTATCAGGTGGTTCAGTTTCAGTGAAGTGTGTAATTCTATGTTGAGTTTGTATTTGTGCTGTTTAGTTCCCGATGAGGCGAAATGAGTAAACAGTTGACTTTTTACTCCGATGGAACAGGTTCTACGGGCGCTGGGTGAGCTCACGAAAGTTCCAGTTCCTAAAGTCTTCTGTTTATGTATGGATCCGAGTGTGATTGGAACAGCTTTTTATATTATGGAGTATTTGGATGGCCGCATTTTCATAGACCCCAAGCTTCCGGTAACAATCCTTTCTTTTTATGTCTGAACGTTTCAACTATTGGGTTGAAGGATTTTAGTTAAATTGTGGTTGATCAGGGCGTGGCACCTGAGAGGAGAAAGGCAATATATCGAGAAGGTGCTAAGGCATTGGCTGCTTTGCACTCTGTTGATGTTGATGCTATCGGTTTAGGAAGTTATGGACGACGAGACAACTATTGTAAACGGCAGGTGAGTAAATTTTCCAATCTAGATGTTTGAAGGCCTACCAGCATCAAAGTCCTGTGTCCTGTAGATTTTAGTTTAGTTGTGTTTTTAGGGAAGTGTCAAGGCATTTGAGTTACAAATGGTAACTTAGGTTTGGGACTTGAAATAGTCGTGTCCAGCTATAATGGGGTGTCTATGAAAACTTTTTATGAACTAGTAGGTGGAAAGATGGACCAAACAGTACATTGCATCAACTGTTGATGACAAATGTCCAAGGAATCCGAAGATGTTGGAGTTGTCTCAATGGTTACTGCAACATGTTCCCGCTGAAGATTCCTCTAGAGCAGCAGCTGGTCTAGTTCATGGAGATTTTCGCATTGATAATGTTGTATTTCATCCCACCGAGGTCTGTTGTTTTAAACTATGTAAATTATTTGTCCATGCATAAATATCATTTTTTTATGCAATTTTGTAGGTCTGGGCTATTTCCTTTAATTTATCTTGATCAAGTTTTTAGGGGGGTAGAATATAGTGCTATTTGTGCTTTGGTTGATTTTGTTTTGGTAAAAGCTTGTTTTTTTATAAATACTGACAGCTGAAAATACCTGTTAGAATCTGATGGAATACAATCTACGGTGCAGGATCGAGTCATTGGTATTCTTGACTGGGAACTATCTACTCTTGGAAACCAAATGAGTGATGTTGCATACAACTGCATGGTACCAAACTAATTTCTAAAATCATGTTTTCCTGATGGAAAAAATGATATTCATCATATTTCATCTTAAACCTTTATGGTGGTAGTTGTGGTTTTTTTATCCTCTTTACTGCTTTTGTTTGGTTATAACTAAGGCAAAAGATTTGCCTGGTCCTCAAAATTTCTAAGTTGCTTGTTTTCATCTTTTCTTGGTAGGTTTACATTGTGGACCTAAACCATGGAAATGGACGAGTCGGTGGTGGCTTAGAACTTTCTGGAATTCCAGACGGGATTCCTTCACAGGCAGAATATTTGGCTGAATACTGCTCTGCATCTGTAAGATGTATTCAAATCTCGGTTTAATAGTATTTCACATGGACTGTTTAAATTTCATTCATTTGTGAGGAAATCAAATCATATGTAAGGTTTATTCTGTACTTGATTGCAAAAGATTCCTTCAGGGAATTTCTCATGCTTGAAATGTTGCAATGTAGGGAAAACCCTGGCCTGCTGCTGAGTGGAAGTTCTACATTGCGTTTGCTATGTTCCGAGGAGCATCGATCTATGCAGGGATACATAGTCGATGGATTGTGGTAATTGCTGAAGAGAAACATTGATATCTTCAGTGCAAATCTAGTGGGAAAAGCTTCTGTGATAAATCAATCCATTAAAATAAAATGTTCATCATGATACTTCAGGGCAATGCTTCAGGAGGTGAGCGTGCTCAACATACAGGAAGTCAAGCAAATGGTCTGATAGACGTCGCATGGGATTTTATAGGAAGAGAATCTGTGCTTCCAGATCGGCCCCCGTATGGTAGGTGTTGAATTAATAAATTGTTTTGGCATGCAAACCTTTTGTCCTAGAGATATGTAAATGTTAGGTTTTGTTTTGGCTAGGTGATTAAAGATTCCAGTCAGAGATGTAACATTTAAACATTTTACACCAGAAAGCAGATGAGGGAATCGATGCAGGCCGACATAAGACAATTAGCAACATGCAAATGTTCTTGCATGTAATAGTTTGTTGAGAAAAGGAAGAACTGTTATCAGAAGTCAGGATTTGTAACTAGCCCTAGAGTTATTTTCATGAATCTGCATTACTAGAACCACTAAAGACACAGCACAGAATATTATTGAATACCTTTTGAACATTTGTATTGCTTCTTTATTTTGGCTGTACCTTTGGTTTGCTAGAAACTACATAGGTGCTAATATCTGATTGCTACTCAGCTCAAACTGCAGTATATCACACGCAACAAGTTGGTGATCAGGGGGATCTTGATGCCTCATCAAAAGGAAAGGGAAGGTTTGTCCCTAACAAAAAGGTGCTAGCACTGAGAAACAAAGTACTGAAGTTTTTGGAAGATCGCATTTACCCCATGGAAAGTGAGTTCTATAAACTTGCTCAGTCATCTTCACGCTGGACAGTGCACCCGGAGGAGGAAAGATTAAAGGAGTTGGCTAAAAAAGAAGGATTGTGGAACTTGTTTATACCTGTAATTATGCTCCTGCTTTTCGATCTATTTCTCTATCTAGTTTTATTATTCCTTCTAATTCAGTGAAAGTTTTGTAGTGTTTAAAATAATGAACTTATTGTAGATTCATGCTTCTTGCAGATAGATAGTGCTGAAAGGGCCAGAAAACTAATTTTTGATGGGAGTAATAATACCATCTCTAATGATGCACCTGATCAATTACTTGGAGCGGGCCTTTCAAATCTTGAATATGGATACCTTTGTGAGATTATGGGTCGTTCTGTTTGGGCTCCGCAGGTGTTCAATTGTAGCCCACCTGACACTGGAAATATGGAGGTAAAAAGTAATTTGGAGTTTCAGAACTACTTGTTTGCATGACTACCACACAAGCCTTCCCTCTAATCCCCATGTATTCAGGCAAGTGTGGAGGCCTGCATCCATGGAAAGTTTCAAGAGATCCGTGCTAACACTAAAACTGGAAAGTGAACAGAGAAAATAAGAGTTGCATGGAAAAACTAGGAGATAACTCATGCATGAGATACGTAAAACCCTATGTTGCTTCAATTCATTGAAATAGAAATAGCTGAAAGAATATGCATCTAATAGCCTCTTGAATTCAACGGAGAATAGTGGCGCACTTTGTTGCATGATATATTTGTTCTATCTGCTTCTTGGATTATGTAATACTTCATTTTGTGTTTTAGGTATTGTTGCGCTATGGAAACAAAGAACAACTACTTCAATGGCTTGTTCCATTGCTTGAGGGAAAGATTCGCTCTGGATTTGCAATAACAGAACCGGCAGTTGCATCATCTGATGCAACAAATATTGAGTGTTCAATTAGAAGGTACCATATTGGCAAAGTAGATGTCATTTTCAAATTAAAATTTGGTTCTACTTTGTTCCTTTGAAAGGTTGTTTCAGATTAAACTCTATTGGTGACTAAACTCTAGTGGTGGGGGCTCTATTTTCCTTTTTTTACAGAGAAGGTGATTCATACATCATCAATGGGACAAAGTGGTGGACAAGTGGAGCCATGGATCCAAGATGTAGACTTCTTATAGTTATGGTGAGTTCTTTGGGTGGCAGGTATGGTATAATTCTATTATTAAAACTTCTCGAGTTAAAGAAGGCGATTTGAACAATATGCAGGGAAAAACAGACTTCAGTGCTGCTATCCACAAGCAGCAATCAATGATCTTAGTGGATATTAAGACACCAGGTGTACATGTAAAGAGACCACTTATGGTCTTTGGCTTTGATGATGCCCCTCATGGTCACGCTGAAGTTTCATTCACAAATGTACGTGTGCCAGCAAGTAACATTCTACTGGGAGAAGGACGTGGATTTGAGATTGCCCAGGTAAAGTTGGTATATACTGTTTTTAACATTTTGCCCAACGGATTACAAGGGCTACTATTTGTTTGATTCAGGACCTTGTTTATTCTTTCATAAATGTTAATTCACTTTCAAAACAGCTAGTGTTTTTGTGATTAAAACACAGAGTTTAGTGAACTATCTACAAGCATACCTGCATAGTGTCCAGAATTTTCCTGCTTTGTAATTTGGCAGTAAGGGGATCTCATCTTTTAGGCTCCTATCTTAGGATGACTGGTTATTTGTCAAAGGTTCATGATTATCAGGGGGGAAATGTGTCAAAGGTTCATGCAGTCTAGTTGTGTGATTGAAAAGAACTTGCGTCTTGGTCAGTAAAATAATGTCTCTGATAGCTTTACCTTCTTGCAGGGTAGACTGGGTCCAGGAAGGTTGCACCATTGTATGAGATTGATGGGTGGAGCTGAGCGTGCCCTGCAGATGATGGTTGAAAGGGCTCTCAGTAGAAGGGCATTTGGGAAATTGATTGCTGAGCATGGCTCATTTCAATCCGATATTGCCAAGGTAATTTTGATGTGCTGATGTTGGTGTTGATTATTTTCCTTTAAAGAAAAAACTGTGCACTTAAAGAAACTTGGAAGTTAACTCCCAGCTGAATGGGATACCACCCATTCCCGAATGACGCTAAGTTAACTTTTGCAATACATTGTTGCTATCAGTGCCGTATAGAGCTAGAGATGGCAAGATTGTTGGTTCTTGAGGCAGCTGATGAGCTTGATCGGCTTGGAAACAAAAAGGCACGCGGAAATCTAGCAATGGCCAAGGTAATATTTCCTTTTCTTTATTGAAAATAAACCATCCAAAGCTGTGCTTGTAAATAAACTTGTTTGGTATTGTTGCCTCGATCAGGTTGCTGCTCCGAACATGGCGCTGAGGGTGCTTGACATGGCAATGCAAGTGCACGGTGCGGCTGGGTTATCATCTGACACTGTTCTTTCTCATCTTTGGGCAACCGCAAGAACATTGAGAATTGCAGATGGCCCTGATGAAGTCCACTTGGGTACTATTGCTAAGTTAGAATTACGGAGAGCTAAGCTTTGAGCGATATGGATTATCTTTTAAAGAAAGCATAAATAAATACCCCTACTCAGATTAAACATGAAGATGAGAAAAAATAAGACTAATGTAAAATACGAATGATAAATTCCAATTATTTTGCTTTCTTTTTAGAATTCCAATGTTGTATTACGCCGGTAATAACAGTCAGTTCAAAATAATAATAGTATCAATCATGGAGACAATCTTCACAATTGCATGAGCATGACTCCTCAATTATTTATTCCTGAAACAAGCCAGTTCTCGATGTAGTTGGGAAAAATCAAGTCTCCCATTTGCCCACTGGGCCGTGGGCTTCTCTAGAGCAGTTCTTAGTGTTGGGTGTAGTGTTGGGCCTGGGCCTACGAAGGTTTTGGACCCCGTGCTTCTCATACTACTTTTTCTTTTTGGTGAGAAATCAAATTTATTTAATTTTTGAGACACCCTTTCATAGTAAGCCATTTATTACGTAATGGAGCAGAAAATTGCGGTAAAGAAGAAAAAGTAAAAGCCATTAATGACTTTTTTTCTTTTTTTCTAAATTTCCAAATTTGGTCAATTATGGAAAATAATAGGATGACCCGGTTTTTCATCCCGCTCTCTTTATTCCACGCCTTACATTTCCCAACTGATTTAACGACTTTTCAAATTTATCTATTTTTAGTCCTTCCCTCCATTCCTATATAAATATATAAATGTAAACAAGGGAGTTCAGTCCTCTACCAAATCAAGTGTCCGAGGGGAACAAGAGATCATAAGTTCTTTTTGTGCAATAAGCCCCAAGGGCACTACATAAATTAAATCCTAATTACCTTATTATTTTCCAATTAATATTTTCTTCCATTGATTAATTCTTTAAGCAAAGATGGCAGACGACGCAAGGAAGAAGAAGATTGCCATTATCGGTGTCTCAGCCTTCATCTTGGTTGCTATGGTGGTGGCTGTGGCTGTCGGAATCCACAACAGCAAGGACCCGAATGAAGAATCACGCAGCGAATCGGGCCAAGTCTCCACATCATCCAAGTCAATCAAGGCCATTTGTCAGCCCACTGATTACAAACAAACCTGCGAAGATAGCCTGACAAAAGCTTCAGGAAACACAACCGATCCTAAGAAACTGATTCAGGTTTCTTTCCAGGTTGCAATTGAGTCCTTGCAAGAAGCCATCAAGAATTCAAACACAATCAAGAGTTTGGCGAAGGACCCCATGACAAAACAGGCGCTCGACAATTGCAAGGAATTGATTGGCACTGCCATTCAGGATTTGAAAGATTCTTTTGCTCTTGCTCAATCTTTTGACACGAGCAAGATTGATAAGTATTCACAGAACCTGAAAGTATGGTTGAGTGCTACAATTACATACCAACAGACTTGCTTGGATGGATTCGAGAACACGACCAGCGAGGCTGGAAAGAAAATGAAGGAGTTTTTGTCCACTTCTTCCATGATGACTAGCAATGGTCTTGCAATGGTAGATGGGTTGGCTTCCATTTTCAAGAGTATGGATCTTGGTTCGTTGACCACCCACCGGAAGCTTCTCGAAACCCAAGATGGAGGGTATCCTGAATGGCTGAGCGCGTCGAAAAGGAGACTTCTTGCAGCAACTCCGGCTACAATTAAGCCTAATGTCATTGTTGCTCAGGATGGGAGTGGAGAGTTCAAGACAATTGGTGAAGCTGTGGCGAAAATCCCAAAGAAAAATAGTGTTCCTTTCGTGATTTACATCAAGGCGGGAATCTATAAGGAGCAAGTCTCACTTACAAAGAGCATGACCAATGTTGTTTTCATTGGAGATGGCCCAACCAAGACCAAAATTACAGGAAGTCTCAGCTTTGCTGATGGTGTCCAAACATTCAAAACAGCAACTGTTGGTAAGTGAAAAGATCCTGATAGAACAGAAACATAATTCTTAGTATTTTGTATTCTCCATTTCTCTAATCCTTGATTTTGACCTGAATTGTTAACAGCGATTGGTGGGAACAATTTCATGGCCAAGGACATTGGATTTGAAAATTCAGCTGGAGCCAAAGGCCACCAAGCAGTGGCACTCAGGGTTGCGTCCGATATGGCAATTTTCTACAATTGCCAAATTGATGGGTACCAAGACACTCTCTACACCCACACCTACCGCCAATTCTACCGGGACTGTACCATCTCAGGCACCATCGATTTCATCTTTGGCGACGCAGCTGTCCTCTTCCAGAATTGCAAATTGGTGGTCAGGAAGCCATTGGACAACCAGCAATGCATTGTGACAGCTCAAGGCAGGAATGTGTCAAGGGAGGCAACAGGAATCGTGATCCAGAACTCAACATTCACAGCTGATCCTGAATACTACCCTGTCAGGTTGAAGAACAAGGCCTACCTCGGTCGTCCATGGAAGGAATTCTCAAAGACCATCATCATGCAATCTCAGATTGATGATGTGATTGCTCCTGAGGGTTGGCTGCCATGGATGGGAACTTTCGGTTTGGACACATGCTACTACGGTGAGTTCAAGAACAGGGGTCCTGGCTCTCTTCTCACTAAGAGAGTGGCATGGCAAGGAATCAAGACCATTACTCCAAAAGAAGCTAAATCTTACGTTGCTAAATATTTCATCAGAGGAGATGAGTGGATCCCACAAACCGGAGTGCCATACTATGCTGGCATGAAGTAGAAATAGAGCCACAGCTCATAACAGAACAGAAGAAAAAAATTGAATTCCTGAACTATTTCCTTGCAAATTGCAAATACTCAATTTGTATGCTATCTTTGCTTGTTATTAATAAAAAAGAAAAATCTTTTGGGAAAAAAGAAGAACATATTCTCACTATCTGTTCATATCATGATTCTTATCCTCTTTTACAAAAATATCTCAAATTTTTCAGTCTACACAACACAATCCTAGAAACAACCCTACAAAGACTGTCACGGTCTAGTACCCGGTCTCCACCGATCAACGTTCTGTAATCCAAACCCGATTCTGTAGAACGATTACTTATCGGACTCTGATGAATTACCCCATCAATTCTTTCAACCCCAGGATTGAGTATTGCTTGAGGTTCATCATCTTTCAGGTTGCGCCAATAGAATGCCATACCTTTTGCCCTAGGCCTTTCTTCTCCTCTGGAGCAGTCATCAAAATCATCATCATCCCCTGTTTCTAACAAATCTTCAAGCCGAACCTGAGCCATTCCGATCTACTTATCCTTTCTGAACTTGCGGGTGCAATAGATCTTAAAGATCAAGCAAGCGTTGGGCCTTGTTAATATGGTGTCAGAATCGATTGGGAACATGAACCTGTCATTCCAGATAGGGTTTCGGTCCGATCTTATCGATTCTTGAAACAAGTGGGAACTTTTGTTTACTGGTGTCGAGACAGGCCACTGCATAGGTTTGAATCGGAGATTTCTTGTTACTGGTGCTGAGATTAGATTGATTTCTAGAACTTGTTCATTCATATTCATGGTACTTAGGTTTTTATGAAAAGTAACGAAAAGAGGTTTCTTTAATGCCTTCGATGCCATCCATGACCAAGTGAACGATGCACATATTTATACATATATGTTCTACTGTCGGTTGTGGAACAGAAATCTAGTCCTTCTCGGATAGGAATTACAACCTAGCTCGGAACTCGGAAATAATATGGAATGAAAATTCTCTTGAAAAATCCTTCGAGATCGCTTGTTTATTTGAATGGGCTTAAAATGGGTCCGGCCCAGTTCTTTTCTTTTCCACAACAAATTAGACTGGGACTAAGCGGGAAAACTTTTGAACTAAAACTCTCTCTCCCTCTCTCTTGTTTCCAGATTTCCAATCGCCAGTTCGTTGGTCTGCAACTTTCGTCTCTTACCAACCAAACTCAGCAAAAATCAAGTCTTTTTGGCTGTGTCTTCTAGTTTCCAGTTTGAGCCAAACTAAACCCAATTTTTCTATTGTAATTTTCGTTCCAATTCTAACCCTAGGGTTTTCCAAATTCACCCAATGAAACCCTACTGCTACTGCAACAAGTATGCAAAATCAAATTCATAAATGAAGAACCACTCCGAAGAGCCCACCAAGTTTCACACTGTTCAGGCGGAGCGTGACTTGGAAGCTAACTGGGAAGTCGATCTCTCCAAGAAGCTCGAAGAGTACCTCTTAAAAATCTGCTCTGGTGAAATTACCTCGGCGGACGACGATATTAATAACAGCCCGGTCAATTTCGCTGAAGGTCAGCGCTTTATTTGAGTTTCTAAGGCTGTTAATTGATTCATATGGGGGCTTTAGTCTGTTTACTGATTGGGTTTTTCTTTTTACTTCCCCTTTTTGTGGGAAATGTAGCGGCTTTGCTGCTTCAGGGTTCTGTTCAGGTGTATAGCAGGAAGGTGGAGTATTTGTACGGCTTGGTCTTGCATGCTTTGGAATTCCTTTCTCAGAAAAGGTTTGACCTTTTCTTTTTATTCTTATGTAATTAGTTACACTTGTTATTAGCATAGTTCAGAGTATAACTTATATCCATTTGTTGTTGAACTTTAATGTGTGAGATGGGTGAGTGTATCTTTTTGGTTTTGTTCGGTAAGCGTTGGGAATCAATGGTCCGGCATCATCATGGGAGGGCTTGTAGTATTGATTTTGCAAACATGATTGTTACTGAATTACTTCCTACTCATGACATTGTTACTGAATTACTTCCTACTCATGACTTTCTTAAGTAAGGCACTGAATTGAGTCAGCTTAAGCTATAGGCACCAAGTTTGTTGTGATTTCTAAGTCGCTGGTTATACAAATTACTTTTCTGAGATAATGTATATGTGATTAGTTTTCTAGCATGTAAAAAATTAGTTATTGCAAGCCCTTGCTGTACATGTTTCAATGCTGTGGGAATTTTCCTTTACTAAGTGTTGGTTTCTAAATCTTTGAACAGGCAGCAGGAGCAATCAGAAGGGACATCAGCTCAGCCTGAGCAAAGTGGTCGCAAAGCGGTTCCCGATGAAGATACTGACCATTTTTGGGGCTTAGATGATGTTGCAGGTAGGGATTTGCTTTGTCTGATGTAATTTTTGGGCAGTTTAGCATGTTGTACTAATTTCATTATATTTTAGTGGAAGCAAGGAATTGCTTGGATGCTTCAACCAGCAAAGATGCTTCTTTCTATCACTTTGTGAAACCTCCAGCAAATCTTGTTGTTCTGGAAGGTGATTGCTTAGATACCACTTGCGATGTTGGGGAATTGGAGTCATATCTGGTACTGCGCTTGTGTCTCATTTTACTATTTGCTATATTTAATGTTGTCGGTATTTGAGTGATTTACCACATGCACTCTATTATAACTGCAGTTGGCCACCAATGATCTTTACCAAGAATTTATTTTATTAGACCCGTGTGATGCTGCAACAGTAAATGACTTTTTGAAGGGAAATGAAACACAAAATAGTACTTACAGGGGTAGTTTAACCCGCAAGACTTATCAGTCCCTTACTAGATGTTCAGGGGGAAGTGCACGCAAGTCTTCCCAGAGAAAGAAGGGGGATGCTGATATCAACCAATTTCCTGCTGCTGATTGCTGTTTTGGGGTTAATCAGCATGACATCCAGCCTGATCCTTCAGCATATGATAATCATGAAGACAACCATCATGGGTTTGATATGGATGATAGAGATTCAGAGCCCGGAAACCTTGAAGATTCAGATAATGATGATGATGATGATCCATGGAAGCCATTGAACCCCCATGAACCTGGGAACTTAAAAGTGAAACCCTTTAAGAAAGGTTGTTAAAGATTTTTTTTTTCTTTGCTTTATCCACTCCCAGTTTCTTTATGCACCTGATTTAGACTTCTTGGTTTTGCTTTCGAGCAGTAAAAGCTTTCAGAAGGAATGGGGTACATTCCTGTAAGAAGAATTCTGTAAGTACTGTATTTCCACTTGCGAGGATGCATGGTCCTATTAGTCCTGAGCTCAAAGAAATGTGGGAAACACGGTGTAACAGAACTGGTAGAGATGGGAACACGCAATCTTCATTGTATGAGAAGGTACTCATTTCCTTGAGATTGTATTTGCCTCAAGTTGCTTCCTGTTGTCTTGTGATATCTGATGCTGATGTTGCAGCTAAGGCAATTCCTTGTTAATGGAGGACCTAATGCTTCTGATACTTTGGGTAATGCTGGGAATGATGCTGAAGATGATGGATATGATGATGGGATGCCTGACTTTGGGCAACCTGATGAAGAGATGCCAGAAACTATGTTCATGGATGAAGATTTACCCTTTCAACATGAAAAGGTTTGTGGTCTTGCAGTTTTAATCATCACGGTTCTGTATGTGAGACACCAGTCCAAGTTTGTAGTTTCTTATTGATTGATTTTGAACAGCATGATGATCGGGCTCCTGACATTGGCGGTGGCAACACTGTCGGTCCAAGTTCTCAAGCAAGCCTGGAGGATCTCTGTCGCTCTCACCTAGTAAAGAATACATCTCTAACATTTGGTTTAATCCCAACCTATGTCGTAGCTGTAATATTTTGTCAATATGCAATCGTCTCCAACCTTGATTCATTCTCTCATTAACTGCCTCACATGAATGAACACATTCTTCTGGGTTTATGCGGGTAACTTGGGAAGAAAGAGCTGGCTCAAATTTATGAATACCCTGAATGTGGTGCCATAGTCTCTTGCACACTTATAGGCAACTACAGCAGGGATAGTAGTGATGGATTTGAATACCTAGTAATAGATTGTGGGTTCAACTTCTTGTAACACCTCAAGAAAGTCTTTAACTCACATAGAGAACTTATATTTCTTTTGAAGCAACACCTTGTAACTTTGAAAATTTCTAATATCTAATTTTAGCTTGCTATGAATTCCTTATGTGAAATCCTAATGTTTGTATACTGAGAAACAAGCCTGAAACGGATGTATGCTTTGGCAACTTTTGCTTTCCCTGTTTCACCTTATTTAGAATCCTTATTACTGTACAGATACTTTTATGGAACCTATGATGTGGAGACCATAGGAAGTTGAGTTGCAGAGATTAAAGCTGTTTCCTATTCTTTAGGAGTCACTTGTGCAGTTTTGGTTGATTGTTGTTGGAGTATAGCTGGTAGTTTACACAGTTTCTTATGCAGGATGCTCTTCTTGCCAACATAGCTGAAACTGAGAAGCAGACAGAACTGGTGGCTCGGGTGTCATCTTGGAAACAGAAGATTGAGCACAACTTGGAAGAGCAAGTAAACTCCACTTCTTACTCCCTTTCCCAAATCCAAACATTATTTTGATAAATAACCAACACCAATTGAATCCGTTATTTCTTATCTTCAATTAGTTTAAGTTGAAAGTGTTCTTTTCCTTGATAGGATTCACGCCCTCCATTTGATATCCACCTCTATGGTGATGGCATCATCGGCAAGTTGTCTGTTGAGGCAGACAGCGAAACTGCCACATCTTTTACTGACATTGTGAAGGGCCAAGAAAAGCATGATGTCGCTCGAGCATTCTCTGCTCTTCTTCAGCTGGTAACTCTTTGCTACTATCAAATTTAATTAGCTTATCATCAAGGTGAAATACTGTAAAAGCCCTCACAGCTGTTCAGCTGTTCAGCTATTTTGATTCCTCACGTACTTAATGATCTTTATCGTTGGACCAATGTATCTTGCCTCTACTTAACATGCCAGTATTATTTTCCTGTAGGACATCATATCTCATCTATTATCATCTGAAATCTACAGAACAACTTAGTTTAGTTAGAAAGTGATCTAGACAATTGAATATATCTTCAAAAGAGGTAGTCATTTGGTTTTCAATTTTCAGGTGAACAATGGAGATATTGATTTGGACAGAAGTGGAGTTAACAATGGGTCTGTCTGCTATACAGCTGTCAATCCTTTCCATGTCAGACTCCTTAGAAACAACAAGAGACGAGAAACTCAGTTTCGATTGCCGAAGAAGAGAGTTAAATCGCCAATGAGGAAAGGATGCAATAAAGTCGACAAGGATAAGTTTGGGATAGATTCATCTCCACAGAATGGATCAGCACAGCTGAACTGCAAAATTTCCGTGAAGCTTGGGAAGATTGGTGGTGCGAGATGCACTCCTGAAGGGAAGCGGAGACGAAGATCCCGCTTTGCTGAACCGGTCGACTTAGGTTCCACAGGCTGATGCAGAATTCACAAGCAAATCATACTTTTTGCTCGGGGCACTTTCAATTCTGGTGCTGAAAGACCCAATGCAAACTACAGGTGATTGTACAATTTGTAGCTCTAGCTAACTGACAGAATTTACAAGATGGCTTTAGGATGTTTAACTTATCACGTCAAGAGGCATTGTGATAACCTTATATAGTAGCGATTCAATCTGTAACGTGAACTTGTTTTGTTTTCAAGCTATGGATAAATAAAAATGTATTTTTCATTGGCTTATTGCCAGCCTCCAACGTGGTAGAGCGCGTGGCTTTTAACCACGTGGTCGTCGGTTCGATCCCCACAGACGGCGTCTTTATTTAATGTCTATTTTTCCACTTTTTTTAATTTTATTTTATCGGCCAAGGTTTTTATTTTTTACGCACCGCGTAGAGTAAGTATAGTATACTGTATCAGACCGTGTGGGCCCATAACTCTAACAGACATGCCGTATTGTATTCATAGAGTTGGAGACTTGTCTTACCTAACTACTCGAGCTGATTTAAATATGACCCTAAATTCAAATATAATTTTAAAAAAATTAATAAAAAATATTCACAAAAAAATAAAAATAAAAATTGAGAATTAAAATTTTTATAGGTAGTTTGTTAGTATGTAAAAGGGAATAGTGATTGGTGTGGCTATAACGGCTATGTGTGATTCGATGTTGGCCGTGGAAGCTTCACATTGTGTTTGGTCGGAACTTTGAAGGAAAGAAAATAGGAGGGAGGAGGTAGGGAGAGGAAGGCAAATGAGTGGAGAATTGTTTGGTTGAGTGAAAAATGAAAGGAAAGAAAACGGAAAATGAATTGTTTTCTATTGTTTGTTTGGGTAGAAAAATAGAGGGAAGGAAAATGACGATTATCAATATTTATTTTCTTGGTATCATGGGTACACGCATGAATTGCAGATTTAATCATATCTAATCTAAATCAATATATTCGATCCGATTTAACCTATATCGGACAAATTTAAATGAAAAGTTAGGAATTCCATCTCAAATCTCGAATGGCTCTAGGCGCAAGGACAAGTCTTTTGACAACAAATCCTAATATACCTTCTCCTCATCCAAGTAGGCTTATTATAGTGATATCAGCTTTTCAGTGGCGCATAAGGAATCCCAGTGTGGGGCCATGCAGTAAAAGACAAAGGACCCGAGACAAGGCTCAGTTCAGATCGGAGAAAGGGGAGTGGATTAGGACACCGAAAGAAAACCAAGATGAAATGAACCTTAAACTGACCAACCAACCAACCACGATTCTCATCTTTGTTATTTCTCATTAATAGCAGTTTAATAAAATTAAAACCACATTAATTAGCTTAATTCACATTCTTACTTCTTATTCTCTCCCTTTTATATTAAATCACCTTCTTTTTACATATTACCTAAAATTAGGGGTGGCAAAAATCTACCCATACCTAAGTAATTTAAGTGGGTATGGATGTTTAATGGGTTCGTGCAATTTTTAAATAGGTATAAATGGGTAATATATCCATTTAAACTAAAATATATGGGTTTAATTGAGTTTGAGTATGGGTACCCATTGGGTAACCAATTAAACTTAAATCAATCCTACCTCCTTTCTCTCTCATCTTTTTTATTTTTTATTTTTAAACAAATTCAATTTTCTTACTTTATATAATGAACAAAATAAATTAAAAACTACAACAACGTAATCTCTATCTCAAGATGAGTAATTCTATATCCATTTTTCTTATTTTATTTTATTTTTTAAAAATGGGTTTTATACTTTTCATCAAATCACTCATGGTTTTCTTAACATGAAAAAATTATAATTATAAACCATTCAAAATTATTTAAATATATTTTGAATTAATTTAGAAATTTCATAACTATTCTTATAATTAATATTAAATTATTAATGTATTTTATAGTATTTTTATAGTATTCCTACTATCCAAGAAAATAATCCATGGGTTATTAAAAGCCCCGCCCCCAAAACAAATAGAGAAGGACAAGTTCAGGAGAAATGTTCTACCAAAAAAAAAAAGTCCTCATTATTATATACTGCAAATTAACGAAGCGATTAATTTAATTAAATTGATTAAATTTTAATTATTTTATTAATTGAAAAACAAAATCAAGAAATGGTCAGACTACTCATTTTTTATGGGGCATAAAAATTACAGGACAATAATTTTTAACCGTGGAGTTTGTTAACGGGATTGAAAAATTAGAAAAAGGAAGAAAGAAAAAACGTAAGTGACCGTTAACGGTTTAGCGGAAGCATATATATGGGAGTATAATAATTATCGTATAAATCATATTAATGACAATAATTATGCTCCAATTAGTGGCTGCCACCGGTAGGCAAGAACAACTTTCCTGTAATTTTTATCCTTTTATTAAAATTATAGTTTGACCGCCATTCAACCCAATTAATTAATTATTCATTCGTATTTTTTTAGTTATTCAATTTAAGTAAAAATAAAAATGTTAAATAGTTGTCTTACACTCTTAGGTAGTATTTTTTTTTTACAGTTTTTACATTTCCAATAATTATTTTAAAATTTACACTCAATAAATTATATACCTCTTTCATATTTTCAAAAATTACAATCATGATCTTCCTCTATTCTACTATTTCCAATCTAAAATAATCATCACCTTATTAGTTCGGTTTTTACGATATTTTCTTTTAACACTAAAAAGTCATTTGTATATCATCAAATCACAAAAATCCATCACACTTTTTTATTGTTTTGAAAGAGTCCAGGACTCCGGTGAATTAGCCTTGGCCTGACAAAAAGTTGGATTGCACCCAAAAAGAAAAAAAAAGAAAAAAAAGAGTAGTCTAAATGGTTAAACACAAGTCTAAACGATAAAATCCGAGCCTAAACGGTCAAACCCGAGCATAAAATGGTCAAACCCATGCCTAAATGGTCAAACCCGAACCTAAATGATAAAACCCGAACCTAAATGGTCAAACCCGAGCATAAATAGTCAAACCTAAGCCTAAATGGTCAAACCCGAGCCTAAACGATAAAACCCGAGCCTAAACGATAAAATCATCATACACAGTCAAAATCGAGTCACATAGTCAAACTTTGTCAAAATCTACATTTTTTTAGTCAAATATAGTATTTTTAATCTTACTTAATAAAAAATTATATTTATTGAGTGAGTATGATTTAAATGGGTGTAAATGGGTATAAATGGATGAGTATGATTTAAATGGGTATAAATAAGTATAGGTACCCATTTCAAAAATTATATGGGTAATAAATGGGTATAATACCCATACCCACCCACACTTATTTAATCATTACCCATCCATACCCACCCATTTACCACTACTACCTAAAATCAATTGAAACGACAAATAATCGTAATTTTGATTATTATTATATATATGCACACAATAATTTCCATCCAGATTACAGAGAAGCTGTAAAGTAACCAATTTTAATGGAATTAATCATGTACAGTTAAACCTCGATAAATGAATGCTCTTGGGACCAGCAAAAAATATTCGTTTAGTGAGTTTATTTACTTATCGATAAATGAATATATTATTCATTTATCGATAAATGAATTTTTATTCATTTAGATAGTATTTTTACATTTTTATTTTTTCGTATGATTATTTATTTTACATTTAATGTACAAATACGTATATAGACTATGTACATGCATCATGTACTTATAAGATTCTATGTATGGAATACTTAGAGTCTAAATACATGCAACATGTACTAATAATAATATTCTATGTATGGAATACTTAGAGACTAAGACAATGTACCTAACCTACCTACAAACTACTATATATATTTTGATGGACGTCGAACATCTTTTGAACTATCCTAACGAGAATAATGCAGTTATGGAATTGCTTACAGACGAAGAAATTAACGACTCCGTACTAAATGATGAGAATGATCCAGAACCAGATGATAGTGGCGTCACACCAAATGTGTCATCAAAAGAAGCCTTTCAAGCAGTAATCATCCTACGAAACTATTTGCTACAGCAGGAGCAGAATATTCCAGAAGTTGTGTTTGCACTAGAAAAAGTCGCAGATGTGATGCATTTTGGTGGAAGGAAAAAACAAACAACTTTAGATGCTTTTTTTGTAAAGAAATGACTTCTTGTATGAACATTGTTGATTGGAAGAAATATTTTTATTTTTAGGATAAATATATATATATATATATATATATATATATATATATCTTATGAATTTTAACGATTATTCATTTATATTTACATGGGGTCTTTAAGGATTCAAAAAAAATTATTCGTTAATGCATTTAGCGAGGTTATTCATTTAGCCCATTTGCCCAAGTCGGGACCGGAGAAAATTATTCATTTGGCGAGGTTATTCGTTTATCGGACATTCATTTATCGAGGTTTAACTGTATGTGATGATTTCTATACACAAGTCAAAGTCAAACACGGTATCTCAAGGTGGAGATCAGCATTAGTGTACAAAAAACATTTAAAAGATTAAGGCCCCGTTTACTTGGGATATATGTTCAATTTGAAAATTTGCTGTTTTTCTGAATTTCGAGAATTTTATTTTCATTCTGAAAACTGGAAAACGTGTTTACTTCGCACAATTTTCCTGATCAGAAAAACTGGAAAACCTGTTTACTTCGCACGCTGATTTTATTTTCCTGATTTGAAAAACTGAAAAACGCGTTTACTGCGTAAAATTGAGACTAACTTCGTCTTCAGATTTGTGGGAGAAGCCAAAATTACACATGTTTTGGTTGCGACTTGACTTCACATTCACGCTTTCTTGGTTATGCAATCACTTCCTATGGTTAACTTTCAAGCAATTGTAATTCTGATGATACATGAAAGCGCTATGGTCAACCGGTCCTTGAGCACCTGATTAGTGGGCATTCTAAAACCACTCTCATGTACTTTTTTTTAACGAATGGAAGTGAATTTAAGTGGATTATGGGTCACTCTCATGTACTTTTAGAATAGTCAAAATTTGCTACTTCTACTAAACTCAAACATTTCAACTTCAGTTCCATTTTTCTTCCTTTTCTCATTTGTTATTTGAATCTCATCAGAGTCGCGATAGGAAATTGAAATAATTGAAGTTCAAAAGAATGATCATTTTAGTTACTGAGTATTGTAACTCCATGCTCATAATGTCACACATCAAGTAATATTATTTATTACAAGAGTTACTGAGTACTGTAACTCCATTCTTCAACTATCTAACACAAACAGCACATACCGACAACCATGCTGCTTATAGTCTGATAATAATTCTGCAAGAAGATTAAAACAAAAGAATCGATGCTAATGGCATTCTTAACAGATACTTGTCAAAGTGGTTTTTCTTCAACTTATTACTCTTTCGTTTCCCTATCAAATTGGGTCACTTTTACAACGAACCACTCATCCTTTTCAGCATTATCTCCAGTTACCCTAGCTGCCACCTGAACATAACAGAATATATCATTGGAAAAAAAACAGCAAATATTCATGAACTTGTCAAAAGATAAATAGACAAATTACGTTATTTCTGAAAAACCATAAGATCACGGAAACAGAATTCAGAATTGACCATCACTTATGAGCTATATGTATACCTGTTCGCCCTTTAAATTAGCCCAGGTCTCAAGTTGATTTCTCAGTGCAGGAGAAATCCTCGTGATTTCTGGGTCATTCTTCATTCTTTTCCTTTTTTGCTCATTACCTTCTGCAATTAATATAACAGTCTCAGGAACATGAATTTCTCCAAACAAAGTTGCAATTGGGCCAGAGACAAAAGAGCATTCCTCTTTTTGGCATTATTAATTTTTTAGCTCATGATCCAAGTTTACAAAGCATACTCCTATTCTACGTTTAATATTGTCGCTCCATGGTAGGTAGAACCCCGTTCATCCTATGTTAACTAGCATGACACTTTTGAAACCATAATACTACAATTCCTATTTTCTGAAGGTCCCGGGTAGCTCAGTTAAGATTAACGCATACACACCACCAATATATGAATCAGGTAATCAGCAATTCAATTTCTTGGGAAACAACAGATGCCTAGCAATCACTCACCACTCATTTGGCACTTGTGCCACTGCGGTTGTCCACCCTCAAAATACATATACGGTCAAAAAGTTATAGAAGCAAGTTCAATAATTGGCACTCTAACAAGACCTATGGGAAAAGTAGATCAACAAGGTTTACTTTGTACCATAATTAATTGAATGAAATGTATCTTCACATGCATAATGACAGGAAACATAAGAACTAATAATTGGTTGTGGCCTTCTACATTCTGGATCTGAAGCACATCAGCCTTAGATTTCATGCTTTCCGCCACAGAAGACCAACACTACTTTTCTGTCATGCGCATGAAATAAGGATGGCAAAATTGACTGATGCCATGTATCTCAAGCTACTCAATGAAAATTGTGATTCATATGAGATAACATGAGTAGGTGAGGCCCGTGATTAACAGAAAAACAGCCACACAATTATCTCATTTTTAGCCACGAAATTAACCCAGAAACAGCCATAAAACTGAAGCCAAAATACAGCAAAATCAAGCACAAAATTGGCAGCAAAAACAAGCAGAAATTGGCAGAAATATCAAGCAGGAATTGGCAGCAAAATCAAGCACAGAATCGGCAGCAATATCAAGCAAGGAATTGGCAGCAAATCAAGCAGAAATCAACCCAAAAATTAAACACAAAATCAATCCAAACTTTTTACCAACAATTAAACTTGACATTTAACCCCACAAAATCAACATCAGCCACACAGATAAATCAGAAAAAATAATAGAAAAGGAAGGAGAAAGGAAAGAGAGAGCTCCCCTCTCCGCGTCGTCGGTACTAGACCGATACGCGACTCGGAGAAGGGAACAAACCCAGGAGCTCGCCGGAGGTCCAAAAAGGAGAGAAGGAAAAGATAACCGAAAGGAAAACAGAGAAGGATAAAAGGAATTACTGTTGTTGTTGCTTGTGTTGACGAAAATGGGTCAGAGAGAGCGACCGGAAATGAAGAGAACAGCAGCGGCGACGGAGGTGAGGAGCGACTAGAGGTGAGGAGATGTGCAAGAAGAAGAGGAGCGGCTGCGTGGGAGAAGAAGAGGAGCGGCTAGGTTAGGAGAAGAAGAGAAGAAGAAGGATGCAGGGGTAGGATGGTGATTAACAAAAATTCATTAATCACTCAGTTTGAAAACCGCATGTTTCAAACTGAGTCATCCGAGGCCAAAAAAATTAGAAAAATAGAGAACAACTTTTTTGTTATTTTCAAAATTTGTTCATCGTTTTTCAAATAAAGTATTTTCGTTTTCATTTAGAAAATAAAAACAGCGCCAAGTAAACACGTTTTTTGAAAATTCTCCCAGTTTTCAAAAAACTGGAGAATTTTCGGAAGAATCCTGCAAAGTAAACGGGGCCTAACTGCCCCAAAACCCAGTTGCGCCGCTCGCCCGCCGTTTCCAAATTGTTGGCCACGTGGCAGATCACTCACCGAACTGAGTCTCCAACGATTCGACTCAACTCTGAGTTCGCGGCTTAGTTTCCTCTCCGCCTCGCTCCAAGTCCAACTCAACGCCGCAACTCGAACTACAACTCCCTCTTCTGTCTTTACTAAGAATCCTCTTAAACGACAACATACGGCTCATCGGCGATCTGTACGCCTGATTCGCTGGCGACTCAGTCGTTGACTCATCCTGATCAAAACCGCCGTTCCTCCTCGGTACCTCTATCGTCACTCCCATTAGCTCCACCGGCTTCCTCCTCCCCTCAAACGACGACGTAGAAGCCGCACCCACTGATTCCCCCTTGTGCTCAGACGCGGCGCGCATCCCAGAATTCGACCCGGACCCGGAGACGGCGACCTCTGACCTGGATTCCGTTACCAATTCAGCCGGGTTTTCGGGTGCTTCAACCGCCAACCGACATAAAGGACAAGTGGAGTGAGTATGGAACCACATATCAATACACTCAACATGAAAGCTGTGGTTGCATTTGGGCAAAGTCCGACCCGTTTCCTTGTCTTCGAACTCGGACAGACAAACCGCACACTCAATCGGGTCCGGGTGGGTTTCGGATGAGTACGTGAATACGGGTAACGCTTTAAGGACGGTTGCGTCGAGGCCGCGAGAAGCGAGAGTCAAGCGCTGGCCGTTGGGATTATTGGGGTCCACATAAAACACAAGCTGCGTGCGGCGGTTACGACCGCGCCGAATGTGACGGCGACGCGCGCGGAGAAGGTACCAGCGGGCGTAGAGGTGGAGGCAAACCATTAAAATGATGACAAAGAAAAGGACGACAATAGCACCGAGCATAATCTTGCCGCTCAAACGGTAACCCCTGTTCCCGTCGTCGGAAAACGGATCTCCCCGGCCCGGATTCATTTTTGTGGAATCTGGTGTGAAAGAAAGAGAGTATAGGTTAGTGATGATAGTAGTTATGGAGGAGAAGATGAGGATGGCGTGGAATTAAAAGGGAGGGAAGTGAGGAAAAGGAGAGGGAGACGAAAGTTCTTGATGGTTTCAGTTTTTCAGCTGCTCTCTATCTCCTCTGGTCAAAAGGGAAAGACGCCAGTGTTGACGCGGGATTGACAGCGCAATGTCTGAATTGCCCTTTAAACTAATATGCATGCTATTCATGTCGTTTACAGTACTTTTTATTTTAGGCGCAACTAATTCGGTAATTACAAACGAGATTAGCGGGTGATTAGTGAGTTTTGAAGCACTTAGCTTTAATAAACGAAGGAAGGTCACGTTTTTTTGGATGTTAATTAATACAGGAAGTTATGCAAAAACTGTAGTCTGTACAAGGGAAACGCGTATGGGATTTTGGCGGGTAGAATGTTGCAAGGATTTTGTGGCAATTATCAAGTAAGTAAGGCCCAGGCCCATACAAGTAACGTCCATGTCCAGGCCCAGATGGTCTTGTGAATGATTATATATATATATTGAAGGATGAATCTTTAACAAGTAGTACTACCTACCTTCCTTTTTAGTTGTTATTTTTTTATTTTTTTATAATAATGAAGACAATTATTAAATTATAATTATTATATAATTTTTTATTAAATTATTCTTATTAATTATCAAGTTTTTTAAATTTTCCTCTAAAAAGTAGTTAATTTAAAATTATTTAGAGTTAATTTTGTTATTTACTAAAAAAATGATCTTCAAAATTTAAATATAACAACTAAATAGTGACAATCATTTTTTTTAAAAACGACAATTAAAAAAGAACGAAGAGTTTCTGCTAAACCCTACCAGAAAACAAATAAATTTTCGTACAATAATGCAATCAGACGAAGGACCTCCATGGACGATTGTGCAACGAAAATTTCAGATATGCCATCCTGTTTGGTTATAGACATACTAATAAGATTGCCCATAGAGACTGTTGCTTTGCAGATTCGTCTGTAAAGATTGGTTTCGGTTATTCTCTTAACCATCATTCATCGAAGCCCACCTTGCAGCTTCACCCAACAACCTCCTGCATCGATGCTTTCATAGAGGAAGCAGTGTCCGATTTGTTGGGAAAAAATCACCTTTCCCGCCCAGGATCGAACACAATCAAACACAGCAAGCAGCAAACAAATACACAACAGGAGGATTTACGTGGAAAACCTCCAACGAGGAAAAAACCACGGGACCAACTCCGAACAATCTTTCACTAATAATAAATTATTAGTCTTACAATCACATCAGGATGCTCAACAACATCCCTTTCACAATCTCTCAGGATGTTCAACAACATCCCTTTTACAATCTCTCTCAACTCAATCTCTCATCTAGATCGAGGAGACACAATCTAGAAAAATAAATACCCTCACTGGTTTATTTTTCTCTCAATCACACACAAGAAAAATACTCTCTATTTTTCTCTCTCTCGGATATTCAAGAATATCCCTCTCAATCACAGATCAGTTGCTCTTCGTTGCAACTGATCTCTCTCTAGCAGCTACATCGTTGCAACTCTGCTCTCTTTTTCTTTGCTGCTCTCTCTTTCATTCTGTCCATTTAATGGCATGCCTATTTATAGGCAGTGCCAACCCAAGCCACAATCACATGATCACCGTGTGATCATGAGAAGTCAAAGTCCAAATTGGAATTAATCCAATTTGGCTCCTGCGTCCACTCCTCTTTTCCACTCACCATTCCTTTTATCATGACACCACATTGTGCCCATCAAACATGGGATGGTGCACCTTTTCAATTTGTCTCCCACATGCTTGCCTCTACACTTTCCAGCACATACCAATTAATTAGGCTACCTAATTAATTCCAACTTTGCTGCCGGCACACCAACCTTGCTTCTCCTTTTCTTCACCTTTGAGCTGGACCCTTTCATACTCATTTTCTTAATATGAGCTGGACTAACAATTCTCCCCCTCCAGCTCATATCATGAAAATCTCCAATCTTTATACAACTACACTCCAACGATCTCCCCCTCAATTAAAGTACCACCAGGCCCACCATCTGAGCCCGACAATCTCCCTCTGAACGAAGCTCTACACAGTCCTCAACAGGACCCACCGACTTCAAGTTCCTTTCGGAGATTTATCGTACTTTAAAATTCACCATCAAACTGAGTAAGCCTACCAATTTGGCCCATCAACTTGCACGAAATATGGAATTCACCCATCATACTTCGAACTCAATCTATTGGCCCACCGTTTTAGCTCATCAGTTTGGAGATTCGTTGTGTGCCGCCACTGCACCAGACCTCGTGCACTAGGTCTGTGCCATCATCAACATACTCCCCATCAATCCATCGGATCTACTCCGCAAGCTCATCGAACCTTCGGTTCCGATCAAAGCCCATCTCATAGGCCCAACCGGACCTTCAGCTCTACATGCCCAATCGAACTTTCGATTCCGATCAAAGCCCATCTCATAGGCCCAACCGGATCTTCAGCTCCGCATGCCCAATCGAACCTTCGATTCCGATCAAAGCCCATCTCATAGGCCCAAAAGGATCTTCAGCTCCGCATGCCCATCGAACCATCAGCTCCGCTACCAGTTGTTGGGAAAAAATCACCTTTCCCGCCCAGGATCGAACACAATCAAACACAGCAAGCAGCAAACAAATACACAACAGGAGGATTTACGTGGAAAACCTCCAACGAGGAAAAAACCACGGGACCAACTCCGAACAATCTTTCACTAATAATAAATTATTAGTCTTACAATCACATCAGGATGCTCAACAACATCCCTTTCACAATCTCTCAGGATGTTCAACAACATCCCTTTTACAATCTCTCTCAACTCAATCTCTCATCTAGATCGAGGAGACACAATCTAGAAAAATAAATACCCTCACTGGTTTATTTTTCTCTCAATCACACACAAGAAAAATACTCTCTATTTTTCTCTCTCTCGGATATTCAAGAATATCCCTCTCAATCACAGATCAGTTGCTCTTCGTTGCAACTGATCTCTCTCTAGCAGCTACATCGTTGCAACTCTGCTCTCTTTTTCTTTGCTGCTCTCTCTTTCATTCTGTCCATTTAATGGCATGCCTATTTATAGGCAGTGCCAACCCAAGCCACAATCACATGATCACCGTGTGATCATGAGAAGTCAAAGTCCAAATTGGAATTAATCCAATTTGGCTCCTGCGTCCACTCCTCTTTTCCACTCACCATTCCTTTTATCATGACACCACATTGTGCCCATCAAACATGGGATGGTGCACCTTTTCAATTTGTCTCCCACATGCTTGCCTCTACACTTTCCAGCACATACCAATTAATTAGGCTACCTAATTAATTCCAACTTTGCTGCCGGCACACCAACCTTGCTTCTCCTTTTCTTCACCTTTGAGCTGGACCCTTTCATACTCATTTTCTTAATATGAGCTGGACTAACACGATTTGGGCGGGTTTTGGATGATGATGATGGCGAACATCTCCGATTGGAAACACTGGAGTTTTCTTGCAAGTTTAAATTTCCCAGTGAGCAATATTTGGTGCATCAATTCCTGCAATGGATTGCTTTTGAGATGGAGGGCTTGTCGTAATCCTGATAAAAAATATAAAACATACATTGGTCAAACGATTGGGTACTATCCAAGTTTTGTTTCCCTCGATGATGTTGCAAAGGTAGAACAAGTGAACAAGTAACGATCTCGAGGTTAACATTTGTACTATATAGTCAATTTTTTCCTTGGATATAATTCTTTCGTTCTTTATTTGTTGATGAATGCCATATTGCTTCTCAATGTTGTTTGCAATGACGATCACTTTGCCCAAAATGATTATTAGTTATAAGCAATTACTTGTATAACAAACTAACCAAGCACACCCTTAGTAAAATAAAAAATCCCAGTCTTTCCCTTTGGTCCTTGGTCTTTTGCAAACTACAGATAACGCTCAATCCACGGAGTCACGACATTTCACTTGACATCTGAGTTGGGTAAGTTGGGCTCGTTTCATGACATATAAACACCATCGACTTCGGCTTAGACTTAGGCTTGTCTGTCAAAAAAGCATTTTTATTATATTTATGCAAAACAAAGAGTTTAGTTATTTTTTCAGAAGTGATTTAAAAAACATAAAAAAAAAAAAACAGAAAAACATAAATGTATATATTTAAGTTTATACGAAACTCTTGTATTTCAATAAATATAAAAAGAAACTAATCAACTAAATCGAGATAAATAATGCTCCACTATACATGTTCCTATTTTTGTATTTCTTTATTTGGTGGGTCATATTATTTTTTTTCTTAAAAGGAAAAGGATGATTTTTTCTGAAAAAACAAAAGAAAAGATGCACAGAATAAAGGGTGACACAAAACCCTGGAAATCTGGAACTGGACAGGGGGACCAAAAAAAAACCAGTGGAGAAATTGACTCCTCTTTTATTCATGACATTCACACACAACTCACAAGGAAGCAAGATACAATTCGGGCGGGCTGTAGATGATCACGACGGCAATCTTGTGTTGGAAACAGTCAAGTTTCCTTGCAACCTTAACTTTCCCAGAGAGGTATATGATTGCGTCAATTCTTGCAATGGATTGCTTGGCTCAGATAGCTTGCACTGGTCAGAAGGGTTAGATAAAAGTGTTGTTGTGTGCAATCCAATTCTAGGAGAGTGCGTCACTATCCCACCCCCACCCTCTCTTAGCAACCAGCTTCCACATGACGCACGATTTGTTATGGGATACAGTGCCAAAACCAATCAGTACAAGATTTTGCACGGCGTAAACAGTTTGCGGCCCAAAGAAAACAATACTCGTGCGAATTATCGGTTTGAAATATATACACTTGGCAGTACTGGAGAGTGGAGATGCAATATTAATGAGGAAGCTCTTGGCTGCATGCTATGGCATGGTTTCCAGACTTTCCCTTTTCTGCACGGGGCACTACATTGGAGTATTCTTGCTGACAAGATGTGCAAAGAGCTAGAGATACACTCTTTTGATTTTGAGAATGAGAAGTTTAGGAAGTTTTGGCTGCCATGCCCTCGGTGGAACAAAAAACATTGCGTCCGCAGTTTCGATCCATAAATGGTTGTCTATGTGTGTTCTTCTGCAGTGGCGGAGATGATACGGAAATGTGGGTTATGAAGGAGTACGGCATTAAGAAATCCTGGACTCTCACACTTTCCATTGTGGAGTTCATTCCCCGATCTAAACGCTTGATAAGAAACAATTACAAGGAGATGGTGTTCTATGAAGGTAGCGATGTAGCTACTCCTCTATTCTCATTGAACGAAGAGGAGATGTTGATAAATGATTCGAGTGGAACGGTTTTTTGTTTCAATACCAAAAGAATGAGACGTTGCTGTTACTGCAGTGACAGCATACAACCTAAACTTTGTTTCACTCCAGCATATATGGGCTAGTCATGTTTATATACTTTTGACCATAACTTGTATCCGTATGTATGCTTATCGGTCATTAGGATAATGCACGGACCTACGTATTATGGTGTAGAATTTGTGTCATCTTTAAAAAAAGTTGTTTAAAAAATGTTTTAGAGTTGGGATTGTACATGTGTTTATTATGGCCACACTTACATTTTATAATATCTTTATTATAATAGTTTACATTTGGTGTCCATACTTGATTTGCTATTCATCATATATGTTTCACTAATACAATAGTCATAAGAAATTCTTAAATTAGAAAATTGTCTAGAAATCCGAAACCATCTAAATAAATGGATGAAGAGTTTTTATTAAGTTCTAAGTATGTGTTCAACATTTTAATTAAATATTAGACAAGTTATTATAACATGTATGGCAAAATTGTCAAAGTTAACACGCATTGCCCCAAACCATCATGTCGTTTTAGCAGTAAAAAGTTTATTTAAGTATGTAATTAAAAGAGTATGCAGATCTCTTAAACATGGTAATATGTAATTCAGGGATTAAGAGTAAATTAGAAGCGTGAAAAGTTTGGAAAAAGAACACAGAATATACTAAAACGGGCCCTAACTAAATGGGCCGACAGTAATGGGCCGACAAAGAAAACGGATTTTGAGATCCACAAAGCAATGAATAAAATGCGTCATAACTAAATTAATAAATTAATAATAATCCTCACGCAATCCTACAAGTCTCAGGTCTTCGTCCCAAGCCAGTGCCCTTTCTCATCTCCCATGTCAGACAAGTGCGTGAGATGAATTAAATAAATAAATAGGACCTTTTTTTTGGTTGAACATAAATAAATTTGGACTCCTACAGTACCCTCCACGTCTCTTTTGCTAGGGTACCCTATTGCCTGCCTAACGGCTCTTCCCACATTGAGCCCCAAAACCCAACTGATCGATACCGGCCACTGTCAAGTACTCCCTCCGCTTTTTTAACTCTTACTCTCTTTCAGGTTCCAAACAAATAACTTTCTCGCATCCTAATATTCAGTAGGTTTAACACTAAAAATACAAATAAAAGTTACAGTAAAAACAAATCCTAAAACGACATTTGTTTGGAACCGGAGGTAGTACTTTTTTAAGATGCAGATAATCATTAAATTATAATTATTATATAATTTGTGATTAAAGTATTTTTATTAATTAAGAATCAATTTTTTTATTACTCCTAAAAAATACTTTTTTCGGTCCAAATTAAACGTCGCTTTAATTTTGGGCACGCATATTAAGAAAACTGGATGACTCACTATTTGAGAAAATTTTGTCTTTTATTTTGTCTTAAACTACGTTCGAGAAAAAGTAAGGAGCAAAATTATCTCAAACAGTGAGTCATCCAATTTTTTTAATATACGTGCTCAAAATCAAAACGACGTTTAATTTGGGCCGGAGGGAGTATCTCTCTATAAAAAATCATAAGTTAATTTAGTCTTTCTCTAAAAAAAATTATCTAAAAAATCAAAAAGTGACAACTAAATAGGTAAAACTATTTCTTCACAAAACGACTATTAAAAAAAGGAAAGAAAGTACTTATTTTTCTTCTCTTCTCCTACATTCATTTTCTTTCTTTTTTCTGACATGAAGGTTTTATTTTCTGATTGGTTTTTAGGTCTAAACTTTAATAAGCTCTCTGGGTTAGAACTGATGATATTCGTATCAAATTTATAATTTGTTGTTTGAATATGGAGTATTAAGATCGAATAGTGCTATATTTTTTATATGAATGATTGTATTAATTTGAATCATATATCGATTTTCGTCTTAATTGGGACCCATATTCTCCAAAACTAACCATTTGAGTCTTGGGCAGAGAAACCAAGTGCCCGACATGCCAAATTGAGATGGTTTTTTACCGGAGAAATCCAATCTAAACCGAAACCAAAACTCAAGTTGGAACTTTTCGAATAGGCATGTTAGTTTTCAGGACGGCTAGTGCTGACTTGATATGCTAATCAGTTTGATTCCTGCTTAAAGCCTAAATTATTTGATTTCTGCGAGTATGATATCCCAATTAAAACGAAAATTGATATAGAGCCTAAATTAAAACAACCATTCAAATGCACAGCGTCGTTGTATAAAAAACCCGAATAGTGCTTGGCCACTGTGTTCCACTGGTTTGTCACAACCATTTTTGGGGCTTAAGTTCTTTTTTCATTAAAACTTTCCCCACTCACGTGCCACACCCATTTTATTGCTAAACTCATTACTTGCTGAAGTCGTGTTTTCTATAAAGGTAAAAGGCAGTAGTAACCAACAAAAGAAAGCATTTTTTTTAAGGGTTTTGGTTTGTGTTCTGCTCTGCTCACCCAGAAGTTTATAAAAAATGTCAAGCAAGTCTCCAATTTTTCCAATCCCAGATTCTCAACACTTCAGTGATTATGGATTTGACCCACAAATCAACTATTTCCAGGTTTCAATTTGACCCATAAATCTATTCATCTTTTGTAGTTAGTCTATTGATGTATTTGCACATTGACCCATTTAACAAATTTGTTGTTTTCTTGATTCGAAATAACGAATTAATCAGTTCTTGGAGGAAGCAAGAAGGCACAAGGGAGAGGCGACAATAACGAGATCAATAGATTCATTTCATTTCAAGCTCCAAAAACCCATCTCAAAAGATGAATACTCCAGCAGCCATAGCAGAGGGTCAAAGATCCACAAGAAGAAGCAGCGGTGGTGGAGAAGCGCTTTCTTGTTCTTCAAATGGAAGTGGGTCCCTTCCAATCACCACCGCCATGATGATCTCAATGAGCATCATCAAGATGTGCATAGAGCCAGGGCTAGAGCTTTCAGGGCTTCAATTTCAGGACCGGTTTACATAACCGATAGCAGAAGCGGGTCAAGTACTCCATACAGGACCACCAGCCGCCCGTCATCTGGGCCACTCGCCGGAACCTTGACTCCGGCGTTAAAGGGAAATTTGGATATTCCGTACTTGAGCCTAAGGGAGCTGAACATGGAGCAGCAACAGCAGCAGAGAATGTCTACCTCCGCTATGCCAATATATCTAGTCACCTGATCCAAAGTTGTTCGCTTTTTTCACTAATTTTAATTTTAGGTCTGTTCCCCACCACCTGCTTGTGGATTTGTCAATGGCTTGAAATTGGTGTTTTTTTCTTCTTTCTTTTTGATTAGTAATCTACTAATTTGGATATTAATTTGTACTAATTATTGTTAGTAGAACATCTTTTTTCTGGGTTTGCCTTTATTTTTAGGTATGTGCAAACTGCAAAGGTGTTTGAACTTTGATCTTTTTTTTTGAGGATGGTATTGGTGGTGGGGATCATCCTTTCCTTTCCTTTTGTGTTTAATTATTGCTCACTTTTATTGATTTCTGCAACTGATGAACACTCAAGTGCTTTGACTAAACCCAGTTGGGTTTTGGGTTGGGTCATTTTCTTTCTTCCCTTTTTTTCCCGGCAGCATTTACAGTGTTTGAGCAGCTGCTACGTCTCTTTCTCTTCCACTCAACAATAAATGATGAACTGCTGGTGAAAAGAAGGAGCTTTTCTCCTTCTCCCTTCCAAGATGGTACCATTTGATTTTTGGGTTTAGATTTTAGTATTTCATCAGTAGTACTGTATCAATCACTATCTGTTCATTGTCAGTTGTTGTTTTGTATTCAATTTGAAAATAAATGAACAGAGCATTTTAATTTAATTTGTAACGTTCACTAGGAGATCGATCGGATGGGCTATCTGTGGGGACCATACTTGGTGTGGAAAAGTTCATTTCTAGACCCATGGAGATACAAGATTGGACTGGCAAAATATTTTAATTGTTCATCGGATCCATTGGTATATTCTCCACCACATTGAAAAATGATTATTTCAGATTCGAATCGAGCTAAACTCAAAATATGATGAAGTTATTTGGAATTAGATGTGATAATTAGTGTTATACTAAGAATGTAAAACACTCCAATCTGAAATCATTAATTAAGTTAGTATTTTTTTTTTCCCTTCTCGCTGGCGCTGCCCATGAAGGTCCAAGTTAAGAAGCGGCGGCATCATCATGTGCTGGGGTTTGTTACTGTTTGGGCCGCAGATGTATGATGTATCACATTCAAAGGACCGCTCCGGTCCAACTCTGTGGTGATCCATCTCTAGCTCACCGCGGTGTCGTTTTCGAAACCGATAAAATGAAGGAACATGCATTCGCCAATAGTTCCACCAATTAATTAAGCCTCTACGGCTCTACCCATAGTAGTAAAACTGCAGGTTCCTTTATTTTCTGTTTAAAAAGATGAAGCAATTGCTTCAAAGTTCTTGTTTTCCCTATCTTTTTTGTTCAATTTCGAAGAAGTCACTGCTCGAATCTGATTGCCATGATCTAATTACGAAAAAAATGTAATACCATAGAATAGAATAGTCTATTGTCGATAATAACTATTTAAATAAAGTCATAAAAAAAATTAATTTTTTTTGTTTTGTCTGTCCAAACAAATGATAACATGATAAAATCGTGAAAAAAATATTTGTTATTTAATTTAAATATTTCAAACTATAAGAATTGAGATGTATAAGGTTAAAATTGTAAAGGGATAAACATCACATCATAATATATATATATATATATATATATATATATATATATATATATATATATATATATATATATATATATATTTTGGAGATTTTAAAATATTAGTGGTTGGGAGTAGTTTTTAGTTTTTAATTGCTAAATAGTGACCTAAATTTGATATCTATTACATCACCATGCTTTCCTTATGTGTTAATGGGCCCTTTAAGTTTTGACTGGGCCGTAAAGGTGTGAACATCAAATATTCTAAACCGTTTATTAGGCCCAATTTCCTCTCTTTTTAGTGAGCCCAACTTTTCTTCCTGTGATACTGAAACATGAGTGGTATTATTCTCATACCCAAATTATTATTCTCACACTTTTAATTTATAAATTTACTTAATTACTCTTATTTAAGTATTAAAAGTTATGTCGAAAAATATAAGAAAAGCTAATATAGTAATTTACGGGATCAAAAAGTGTAAGAGTAACAATTTTAGGTTATGAGAATAACACTACTCTTAAAATATTGCCACATAACATAATACTCTCTTTACCAAGGATGTCAAACCCCCGCCCGACTGGGAAACTCACCGAGATCATTTGGGCAGGTTGTATAATTAAAAAAAATCATCTCTTTTTTCAAGAAAAAGATCGACCTCGTTAATTGAATTAGTGATTTGGTCGACTCTGTCCTACTTTAACTAGGTTGGTTATGAAAAATTCAAAAGAAATACTAAACATGAGATTTAGAATCAATGTCCAAGTACTACTCTCTTCGGTCTTAAAAGAGTCATTTTAGATTTTTTATCTGGGACAAGAAAAGCTTATCGCTCTCGCTACCCAAAACCTTTTGTTGACACTTTTAACCATTTTACCCCTGCACCAACCAAAGCGTTCTCTCTCAAGTCTCCATTCCATCGGACCACCACCACCACCACCACCTCGGTCCCGTCATCAGCCACCTCGATTAAGACCGGCCAAGGGTAGATCTAGGTCCAAGGTGTGTAGATCTAGTATGAATTATATTGTATAGTGGTCAACATCTTAGAGGCAGACATGCGTGTTCTACACGAGTCGCTATGAACGACTCTCTGTGTTCATTGATGCATCTGATCTTCGGCTACGCTTGAGTGAGGAAGGAATATGAATGTTTTGATTGATTGCAAATGAGATTGAAATACGGGTGCCCACCTGAAGATGTGATAAAAGGATTATCAATCCAATGTAAAGGATGGAAATCTGCATCTTGCAATCCGAAAAAGAGCAACATTTTTTTAGAGAGAAAAGAAGAAAATTTTCTTCATCATCTTTATGGTCATGTTCTTCTCTTCCCTTGCTGTAAATCCAGATTTGGGTATGTTAGATCTAATACCCATAAATTTCATGCAAATATTTGTAGTTGGATGGTGGAGATAACCGAATGGCGGTGGTCTAAGTAACCGGATGATGATGATGGTTAGCTATGGTGGGAGCCCGGGGAGGTGAGAAGCAGATGAAGATTACATGAATGGTATGCTCGTAAATTCGATAGAGAGTAAGACGCAGAATCGTCTCAAATAGTGTAGTGTCAGACTCTCTTTAATCTGTATACTCAACCCTAAAACGACTTACTTTAAAGACCGGAGGAAGTATTAAATTAGAATACAAATATATTTACATAAAAATAATATAAATCCCAAACGTAAGCAGCACTTCCCGAATAAAGTAAAAAGTGTATTCCCGTTTCCCACACTTTCCTTTTTTCTTACTTCTTTTTTTCTCTTTAGCCTTTAAAACCATGCCACCAACCACCTTAACATAGTTCCCACTCCCCAGTAGGGGTGTCAAAACGGGACCGCGGGACCGGTCCCGTCCCGGACCCGGCAGTCCCGTGATTATTCGGGACGGGACCAGTCCCGGTCCCGACTCAAAATGGGACCAAAATTTGGTCCCAGTCCCGGCCCGTATAAGAATCCGGGACCACGGGACCAGACCCGGGAAAAATGGTCCCGGGAAAAAATTTCCTTTTTTTTCTTGGATTGGGCCGAAGCCCAACCCGTCTTCTCTTCTCTCCTCTTTTCTTTCTTCTTCCTCTGCACCTTCGTTCTTTCTTTCTATTTTCCTTCTTCCCCTCTGCTCTCTTTTCTTTTCTTTCTTATTTATGTGATGGTTGTGCTCTCTTGAATCCCGGATCCAATCCCTCCACCAAATAAATTAAATCCCAATCCTCTCTACCAAATTAAATCCCAATCTCTCTTGCCAAATTGATCCCCAAACAGCCCCGATCCAAATTAAATCAATCCCAATTAACCAAACTCAAATTCAATTAAAATCAGCCCCGAAACAGCAGTACCAACCTAACCCGAATTTTCGGATTGAGGAGAAGAAAGGAGGAGAAAGGTTTTGGTGGTAGTCGCCGGCGGCTGTGAGGAGAGGGAAGAGATGAGTTGTGTCTTGTATAGGGTTGGGGCTGGGCAATTTATTTGTTAGGTGGGCTTGGCCAATAGGCCGGCCCATTAGAGAGAAGGGAGAAGAAGATGGGCTGATGGGTGGTTAGGGTTTTTCATTTAGCCGGGTCCAGTCCCGGTCCCAACCCGGTCCCGACCCGGCAGTCCCGTTACTATTCGGGACTGGTCCCGTCCCGGTCCCGACCCAAAATGGGACCAAAAATTGGTCCCAGTCCCGGCCCGAGACCCCGGGTCCGGGACGGGTCTACGGGACCGGGTCCCGTTTTGACACCCCTACTCCCCAGTCCCCATCGGCCACCTCAATAACCCCATCGTCTGCAAAATTATGTCTACTAATTTATTGCTATTTAATAATACTTATTTTCCTATTTTTCTCATCAACAGTTTCTCTTAATAATTTATTTTTTCCTTCAAATAATATAATAAATTTATTGTTGAACTAACAAATTCAATCAACAGTACTGAAAGAGACAAGATATGAATTCGTTTATTTCTTTCTCTTGGATAAATAAATTCATAACGTTTATCTCAAAAACTGTGACACCGCCAGCTCAAAATCCCACTTGCACTCGCTATATTAACAACAACAACAACACAAGAATTGGACGAGAGATTTTTGCAATGGACGGCGTAGAGCACAGGTTTGTCACCGTTAATGGCATCAACATGCACGTCGCCGAGATGGGTCCGGTGAACGGTCCGGTGATCCTCTTCCTCCACGGATTCCCTGAGCTATGGTACGCCTGGCGCCACCAGATCGCGGCTATGGCTTCGCTCGGCTACCGAGCTGTGGCTCCGGATTTGAGAGGGTACGGTGACACTGACGCGCCGGCCGATGTTGGTAGCTACACGGCGTTTCATGTGGTGGGCGATCTGGTAGCGCTGCTTGATGTGGTGGCGCCGAACCAGGAGAAGGTTTTTGTCGTTTCGCATGATTGGGGATCTTACATGGCTTGGTATTTGTGCCTTTTCAGACCGGACCGGGTCAAGGCTTTAGTAGCGTTGAGTGTTTCATTTTCTCCTAGGAATCCTAAGGCCAAGCCTGTGGATTCTGTTAGAGCATTATATGGCGATGACTTCTACATGTGTAGATTCCAGGTTCTTGTCTTGAGCATTTTTGTTAATTTCAATTTTGTGTTAGTTTTAATCTTTAATTATAGACTTGGGCAGATTTTGATCGAAATTGGGTTTTTGATTGGCTACTTTTGCCTGATTTAATGTGGATTTGATGTTTTTTCAGTTAAAGATTAATATGTAAAGTTAACGATTCAAAATCGAGACCTAATCAAACTCGGGACGTAATTGGTTGGTGTTTTAGGAGCCTGGAGTTGCAGAAGGTGTGTTTGCACAGTATGGTGAGGAGAGAGTTATGAAGGAATTTCTAACATACCATAGCCCAGCTCCTCTTTATCTACCGAAAGATAAAGGCTTTGGCCCAGAGAATGAAACAATTGTCTTACCCTCTTGGTTGACTGAGGAAGATGTTAAGTTCTATTCCAGCAAATTTGAGAAGACTGGCTTCACCGGAGGACTGAACTATTACCGGAATATGAACCGGTATGCTCCCTCTCCGGCATGTTTCCCTTCAGCAGTTACATGCAATGCGATTACCAGAATCGCTAAGCGATTATTCCATTTTTGTGTTTAAATTTGTGTTGTCGATGTTGCAGGAACTGGGAACTTACTGCACCATGGACAGGGGCGAAAATTAGAGTACCGGTGAAATTTGTCACCGGTGACGAGGACGTGAGCTATACTGCCTTGGGGGCTAAGCAGTACATAGCAGCGGGTGGATTGAAGAGAGACGCTCCACTTTTGGAAGGAGTAGTTATAATGGAAGGAGTTGGACATTTCATCCAAGAGGAGAAGCCAGATGAGGTCAATCAGCACATTCATGACTTCTTCAAGAAGTTCTGATTGTTTCCTTATATCCCCTTCGACGGTTGCAGTTTTAAGCTTTCTTTTCGTGTCGAAATAACCGATTCTCTTTCGATGTATGGTAATCGAATGGCATTCATAAATGTTTTAATATTTTCATGTTGTAATAATCGGATGGTCTATTGATGAAATATTATAATCGAAGGGTTTATGTTGTATCTATCATACCAAACTACTGAGTACGCCTTGTGTGTCAATATCTCAGGCAAAAGAGAACCGAACTAAAAGAATTCAGGGTGTGATAAATGGCCGAATAACAACAGATCATATCCAGCTAGTGATGATATAAGAGCAATCAATTAAACGGTTCAAATAGTAAGGGTTAAACATACAGAGCCAACATGACATTATTATACAGTTCAGTCTTAGCGAATAGGATGCTTAGGACCAAATCTTGCCAGGATAAATAACTTGCAGAGATCCGAATGGGACAAAATAAGCACATTATTCTCAGGAAAATCTGCCAAAGCAATACCTTGGGCGAGGTGGCTTAAAACGATTGTGTTGAGTACAATTTCGAAAAGAGTGTTGGGGTGCGTCAAATCAAAGTAGGCTAGGGATGTGCTTAATGACTTCCTGACCTCGTGCGTTTTTTAACATCGAAATGGACATCAAGAAGATCTGTTATGCCAGCAGTTATCTTTTGACCTGCTCTTACAGGGCCTACACCTTGTGGTGTTCCTGCACAGGGCAGATACAAAGATAAAGTGAGTCAAAACTTCCATAGGAATTGCCATATCAAAATTAAGAAGAAAATCTGGTTTCAAAATCGGTTCCGCAATGAAATTAAACCTATAGGAGTACACAGCCAATTAGGCAAGCACCACTCTGCAGGAATTCATTATCAATATGCATAAAAGATTCCCAGCACATTAGTAACAAGACAGTCAAAGATTAGAGAGAGAGCAACAGCAATGGCCCAAGAATAAACAATCAAAGACTACTTCAACTATCTATAATACTGTTAGAAAATCTGAGCAAATGCACTTGCTACTAGTCTACTAGGACTGTATCAACCAAGCAACGAGATTACATCATATATATCATTTCACATGAGACATGCATTACAAAATCCTAAGTAGAGAAGTAATTGAAGATCCCCAACATTACCTGTTAATATAACATCTCCTTCAAAGAGTGTCATGATTGAACTTATATGGCTAATGAGAAAGGGAATCCTAAAAATCATATCCTTAGTAGAGCCTTTCTGCCGTATTTCTCCATCAATCTGTAACAGAACAAATCAATTAACACTAAAAGAGCCCTTATACTCCCAATTCGAGAAAGAACAAGAAAACAGCACAGAAATGACAATTTTAGATACCTTTAACCACAGTTCCAAGTTATCAGGATCAGTCACAGCTGATTTAGGAAGCTGCACAATATTTTTATAGAATCAGAAGTTATAACGCACTCAACAATTCACAAGATAAGAACATACATCTATAATCAACACGATCACACAAACAAGGAGCTAGAAAAGGAAATTTAAATCATATCTTACAACAGAACTGATGGGAGTGAATGTGTCCATCCCTTTAGCCACTGTCCAAGGAAGCCCTGAAGACTAAGAAACATAACAAAGGGGAATTTTTTTTAGGCGAATTCATGGCGGTGATACATGTATGAACAGTAAAAAAGATGATAAGTTAACCTTAGCAGAAGCTTGGATTTCCCTTGCAGTCATATCAAGAGCCACAGCATAACCTGAAACGTTAAACAGATGTTAACTAACCATCTGTAGTTCATAATTATCTAAAAAAACAAGTATGTTAATCACCTCCAACGTAATCCATGGCAGTTGTCTGCGGCACATCGCGAGCTTTTTTGCCGATGACGACGGCGAGTTCGACTTCATGATCCAGCGATTCGAGTGGGTGTGGAATCTCAATCGCGCCCCCATTCTCCAAGTAAGACGACGTCGGTTTGAGGAACAACACCGGCTCCTGATATGATTTACAAGTTTGAAGGGAATAAATGGAAAGAAAGATGAATTATAGAAGAAGATGGGCGAGTTATTGAAGTCAAATTCTTACTTTGGGGACTGCGTTGCCGAGTTCTTTGGCGTGAGCGGCATAGTTCCGGCCGACGGCCACGATCTTTGTCCCGATTTGTAGTAGCTTCTGTATGCCTGTTGATGCCGTCGCCATTGTTAACTGCGATTTTTGTTTTCCGTCAATGGAGTGAGCAGATGCAAATCGTGTTTGACTACCTCTGTGCAATTTGTTTGATGGTGAGAAATGAGAACTGTAAAAAGTAAGACAAATCATCTGAAAAAAATGAGAGAGAAGAAAAAATAAATAAACAGAAAATATTGTCGCTGAACAAAGGTAGTAGACAACATGTCGTTTTAGTTGCTAAATGGACCAGCTATTGGGCCGGGCACTGAGACGTCTCGTCGTCACGTAAAAATTGCCACATCATTTCCCGCCCTTTTGACCAAGCGTCCGTGCCGGAAATACCCAAAATCTTTTCGTCCCCCAAATTAAAACCCTTTAAACCCTACCTCTCTCATGTGCCGTTGCTTACCCATTTTTTACCCAAATATTTGCTGAACCAATGTCATGTAACTCATCCCAATCGGCTTCATCACCAAAGCATCCAGATTCGAAACAATCGGTTGTTTCGTCGAACTTCAATCGACTTAATCCCAATCGTTTTTGCGAGGTCGAATTTCATTCGGTTGCAAGGATCCGTTTAACGAAAGTGGAGAAGAAGAGTTTGTGGTGGATTAAGGGATCCGTTTTTTAATATACTCTTATTTTAATAAATACTGACGTGGCAATTTGTTTTTAGTGTGATTCCACTGTGGCATGTCGCGATCATCACTGATTGTCTAATTTATTAAATTCCCTTCAGTACATGATCTAAAATATCAAAAAAATTACCGAGGGGTCTAATTGATTAAGTAAAGCTGAATACAAGATCTAAAATGTTATTAATCCAACAAACTGTTTTATTTTCTTACGAGTTTCTATTTGCTTTGAGAGTGATTGAGCTTACGAATAAGTGTGGAGCTGCCAATTACTCAACAGATTCAAGTTATCAGGATCAGGCAAAGCTTAATTCTAACGATGGGAAATTGTTACAGAACGAGAATACATCTGAATCAGCATTTCACCTTCGAGCAGCTGCTGCAAGGCACAATTTGGTGAATTTGTGGAAAATCGATCTGTGTATCAAACAAGTAGTATACTGACGGTCCAGTTCTTATCACTGACCTGAACTGTATTAGAGAATTCCCACGTCCTGCGGATGGATCAGTCACCTCATAAGCAACATGAGCAGCTCTGGGTTTTCAATCAACCGTTTCCACTCATTACAAAATCTTGCGACTGTTGCACCGTCCAAAACTCGATGATCTGCGCCTATATTTACCTGAGAAAGTAGATACGACGGGTGAGGAAATAGCATATCATCTCCACAAATAATGCAAGGAAATTTACATGTAAAGATCAATCTTGCCACGATAAAGTAAATAACAAAACGTTGCTTACAGTCATGGTTGACACAGCACACACATCCCCATCGTCTGCAAACTGTGGAATCTTTTGAATCCGGCCGATTGCAATGATGGCAACTTCAGGCAAGTTGAGGAGGGGGGCACCAAACTTTCCACCAATTGCTCCAATGTTGCTTAGGGTTATAGTTCCACCAGTTATATCCACAGGGCTAAGCTTGTTATCTAGAGCCAATTGTTGCAACCGTGAGAGTTCCTTTGTTATCTAAATACACAAGCATGGAAATGGGTACATCATAATGAACGATAGTTCAAAGTTAAACATAATACAAAGATTAACAGCTTAGGAACCACTTCATTCTCGTCTATGATTATGGCTATTCTGATATTCTGATGGCAAGTATGCATACAGAAAGCCAGCTGAGTTGTGATTCCCAAAAGAAAAATGGAAAATAGAAAAAATATTTTGGCATATGAAAGATAACAAATCACATGAAACCAACCTCTAAGATGGATAAATACTGAACATTCTTTATGTTGGGTACGACTAGACCATTTGGAGTAGCCATGGCAATTCCAATATTGTGGGAGCCTGTAATAACCAAAATAATTATGAGAGGTGACTGATGCAAACAAACATTACCTACTAAAAGAAGGCAAGCAAACACTGACAAACAGTCCTTGATAGGCAATCATTATTTGACATCAGAATGACTAATACTAAACTTGAAAACAAGAATGAACAAAACCAAAACCAGCAAACCTTTTAGAATGACCTCCAATGACTCTTCACTGAAACAACTATTCACCCACGGAAACTTGTTGAGGGCCATGGAAAGTGACTTTATCAACACTGGAAGGAAAGTATGCTTAATAGTAGAATCATTGTTATGGTTCTGGAAACATTCTTTAAGCCCCACCAATGCATCACAATTTATATCTTCTACATAATGAAAATGTGGAACTTTTGCTGCCATTGACATTGTTTTAACCATTGCCCGTTGGAATCCCCTGAAACAATACATAGCTTTAACCGTCAACGTGGTAAGGTACTAAGAGGTATACTCTACATGAAACATTTGACCAAGCCAGGCCCAATTTATGATACTAAACCCAGACTCGATACAACTATTTCATTCAGGGCACATGAAAAGGGTTTTAGTTTTTAAGGTAAAAGTTTAGTGAGAGGTTAAGAATGATGCAGCAAAACAACTTTTGCGTTTATCTCAGTATCTATATTACCTTAAGGGAACAGTCTTATCATCAGGGTGATGTCCTAGTTGAGCTGATGCATGCACATAATCCTCTCCTCCCAAAAGCTGATCTCCACTAAGTGCATCTTTAATGATTCCTTTCTGGATAGCATATCTAATTACATCTTCTTTTAGTACCCTCCCATCTGTACCAGTTCCATGGACATCACTAAGATCTATACAATATTCCTTTGCAAGTTGCCGCACAGGCGGTGTTGACAGGACACCACCAACCATACTTTTGCTTGGCTCAGAAACAATTGACTTTAAACAATCTAAAATATCGTCGCCCTCTGTAGGAATCTGAGAGCCATCCTGCACTTGTGTAGGATCACTTTCTTCAACAAATATTTTTACAAGAGTTTCTCCGACCTGAAACATCAACACCCATTACTGAAAGAGCAACAAGGCAGAAACTCAAAATAACAATAACAATGCGCAAACCATATATAGAGTTCTTAAAACCGCATCTAACGAGAAATTGAAAACCCACTAATCCCCACACACTATCAAAATAAATCATGATCAGAAAAGGATCACAAGGATATTATCACCTTTACAATGTCTCCAGGAACATAAAGTACTTCGACGATTTTCCCTCTGTACCTACTCGTAATTTCAATAGTGGCTTTGTCACTCTGAACTTCACATAACGGTTGAAATTCTTCAACTTCATCCCCCTAACCATCACAATAACGCTTCATCACTACTCCTTCATTCCAATTCATTACAGCATAGATCACGAAAAAACAATCAAATACGCGAGAGTTTACCTCTTGCACAAACCATTTGATAAGTTCACATTCTGCTATACCTTCTCCAGTTTGCGCTAACGGCACATCAACCACTCTACTCGTCTCAATATGAACTGACGCATGACCCGAAAACCAACACCTACTCACCTTATTTTCTAGGTTCAGCTACACAATCAAAACAGTAATTTCAAATCAAACAGAATAGCAATCATGGGTAACAACCCCGTGACTGAAATCAATCAAATTGATGCTACAATTATGAAAGCATGACGGAACTTACGTTATTAACAGAGCGAAACGACGTGGTAGGTAGTGAAGAGGAGTCTAGAAATGAATGATCCCGCCGAGCTGGCGGTGGAAAAAGCGGCGGAGTTTGAGTAGTGAACTGGTACAGTAACCGCGGGCTGGAGGTCCAAACCCGCTTGTGCCAAATGCTCCTGATTATCATAGTTTTGCCTCCGTATGCCGTCTGAGAAACGAAGAATCAAAAGAAATGGTGATGAGACGTGGTTGGAGCTAAGATAAAACTATCAAATAGATACGATTTCTTATGATTGGGAAACCACAGAAATTGGCATCTTGCGTTCTCTCATTAAACATTTTTTTCCTTGATTAAAGTGCTTCTAATAATTTAATTAGATGGGGTCTGTTTTTGTTTTCTGTTTTTTATATTTTTTTATTAAATGATCCAACGACAACCGGTAACTTTCTTTCTTACTTGTCAAAACGGCAACGTCGAGAGATGCGAAGTAAAGCACACGAGTGTTTTAGTTTAGTTTATCCAACTTAGAGCTAAGGACTTAGACGTGGAGTCGAGCTGGCAAATCAAGCCATACATTCCAAGGTGTTTAAAAAAATATATTAATTATCATCACAGAAAACCTAATAATATACGAAATAGTCTGATCACATTCTAATGATATGCGGGCTAGTAAATCCTATAGTTTTATATTAACTGTTATTGATTTTAATTTAAGGAATGTGGTAAAAGAAATAATTAAAATATGTCATTCAAATTTTTGTTTTTTTAAAATGTTATTGAATTTTTTTGTGCTGTTGGGCCTTTGGTAATGATTATTTTGTATGACCGGATTATGGGCCCATAGGAGAAGTAACGGCCTACAGACAAACTTGATTTTTAATCACTCCAAATTGAACGACAAATTTGGGTTGGAATGAGTGGCCCATTTAAAGGCCCATGAAAGTATCCAAGCCACGCGCAATTACTTTTATTTTTATTATTTTCAGTTGAGAAACCAACCCACCAATGAATATGATAAAGACAAGAAAGTGACAGAAAGGTTGGGTGCAAGGCAACCAGCCTCACCACCAGCAACAGCCTGCAATGGAATTCAACCAGGCGTGCTTTGAGAGAGATTAGACCCATCACAACTTTATATCTTGTTCGAGTCGCCGGTTTGATGATTGTGCACGAGGTATATTACATATTAGAACATTATGAGTTGAATAAATACGAACAAAATTAATTTGGATTCAGTAAATTTAAAACTACTTATGATTTACACCGAAAATAATTTTACATTTTGATTTGTTATTGGCAGTCTGTACAATCCTTTGCTGCGGAGTATCTTAAAACCCCTCTTGGTGAACCTGTGAAAGGCAAGAAGAACAAGACAACCACTGAGCTATGGGTAGAGAAGTTCTACAAAAAGACAACTAACTTGCCTGAACCTTTTCCGCATGAATTAGTCGAACGATTGGAAAAATACCTGGATGTAAGTTCCATATCTCTGTGTCAGTTGTTGGGTTACGCCATCTCAAATGTCTCATCTGTTGCGTGTTATTCAATTAAATGGCAGAGCCTTGAGGAGCAACTAGTAGATTTATCTTCATTGTTATATGATCACCGATTACAAGAAGCACATTTGAACAGTTCAGAAATTTTCCAAAGCTCTATTTTCACCCATCAGTGAGTTACTATCCCAGGCTGATTTCTACCCGACAATCCTGATAATTTTGTGCTTATTTGTCTTTCTTCCTTTTTTAAACTGTGGGCCAATATCGGTTGAATGCATTTCGTGCAGGTATGTTGATCATATCTTGGCCACTGAGAGGGAGAAGATGAGATGTTGTAACATTGAATACAAGTATCCTGTGCACTCTTCGCAAACATACGTGTATGGGGGGATTCTTCTTGCCGGATTTGTAGTTTACTTCATTGTTATTTACTTTTCAAACCCTGTTCGGTAATTTTGAGGCATCGCTACTCTTTTGATAATCATGGGGTAGAAAATACTCATCCGACAAGATGACGTTGAAAAGGAAGTTTTGGCTTTGTCTCCATTGTAATTTTGGATCGATCTGATGAGACTCCATAGCAGAAAAAAGTGACTTCCTAATTAGTGGTGTTGGTTAGTATTACCAGTTTTTTATGGGTAGAAGTTTACGAAGTTGAAAAATGTGTAGTGGTTAATCACAAGGGCACGTGCTTGTCACAGTAGTCTCTCGTGGTTTCGTAATTTCATGATCAGCTTAAATGAAGATTTTAATTTGACATGAAAGATTAGAAAATCATATTTGTTTGCTAAATTTCAATAAAAGTTGTTGCTTACCATTTTTTATTTCTGAGAATTTTTTTACAGGTATTCACAGATAATATACAGTTACAAGTTTGTGAGTGGTGGCAATGACGGTGTCGATCATGTTCCAGACAGTGACGGATCCAGGAATTATTTCCAGGGGGCGTGGTTCGGGGGCAGCGCGATCCTTTTTTTTTTTTGAGTATTTTTTAAAAAAAGCAAGCGAACTGAACGAAAAATTGAACAAATATTTAGATTTTGGGCGGTTACATTAATTTTACCCAATAAAACAAGAATCAAAGAGTTACTGCGTGCCAAGTAATACCGAAAGGAAGCAAAAATTAAAAGGGAAGTATGTGGTGCAGACACCCTATTTAGTTCAGATCTATAACTCATTAAATAAATTGTAATAATTTTAACCAAATTACTTCTAAACAACTTGAACCAATAGCTGGTAGAATTTTTTTTTTGCTTGGACCGAGGGGGGCGGTAGCCTACCCTCTCCTTCAAGTAGATCCGTGTCTGGTTCCAGACACGGTGGTTCTGAGAGAGGCGGTCCTCGGCAGAGGCGGGCTCGCTCTGGAGATCGTTCAGTATAAGCAACTCCAGCTCCCGTGGGCCCCTCAAGTCACCTCTAAAAGCGTCGACGACATGGTTCAAATTCAAACGCAGTTAGGTTTCTGCCGTGTAGTTTCTACTAGGAACCTTGTTACTCTCCCTCTTCTCCCAAGTTTCCCTCTTTAAGAGAGCTGAGAAAGCTGCTCTTTCACTGGAGTGGGCTATCTAGCCGGAACCAGGACTTTCAGGCCAACACGAAAATATCTTCTCCTTATGCCAAACTCGAAACCCACTTCTAGGGGCTGTTTAGTATCAAACTTCTGTTAGAATTCTAAGGGAAGGCCTAACTTTTCTTAATGTTGGGAAAAAATCACCTTTTCCCCGCCCAGGATCGAACACAATCAAACACAGCAAGCAGCAAACAAAATACACAACACGAGGATTTACGTGGAAAACCTCCAACGAGGAAAAACCACGGGACCAACTCCGAACAATCTTCACTAATAATAAATTATTAGTCTTACAATCACATCAGGATGCTCAACAACATCCCTTTCACAATCTCTCAGGATGTTCAACAACATCCCTTTTACAATCTCTCTCAACTCAATCTCTCTTCTAGATCGAGGAGACACAATCTAGAAAAATAAATACCCTCACTGGTTTATTTTTCTCTCAATCACAAACAAGAAAAATACTCTCTATTTTTCTCTCTCTCGGATACTCAACAGTATCCCTCTCAATCACAGATCAGTTGCTCTTCATTGCAACTGATCTCTCTCTAGCAGCTACATCGTTGCAAGCTTTCTGCACCTTGCACCTTGCTCTGCTCCATTTAATGGCATGTATTTATATATGGAGTGCCAACCAAAGAAAAGCACATGATCACCACCGTGTGATCACGAGAAGTCCAAGTCCAAATTGGAATTAATCCAATTTGGCCCCTACACGTTTCTTTCCTTACTTTCCCATTTCTAACTTTCCTTCTTTTCTTTTAGTTGGCCGACCCACTCCATTATAAAACTTTAGCCTTTCCTTGATTTAAGGGTGATCATGAGTCCAACTTGGCTCATTCTTTCCATCATTGCAGCAACAATTGATTAGTTGGCGGATACCAACTCATAATCAATTTTGCTATTATCAAACTCTCGGCCTCCTGCACACCTTCCTTTCTTTCTTTACAGCTATCAATATGAGCTGGACACAACAATTCTCCCCCTCCAGCTCATATCACGGGGAATCATCACCAATCCTTTTTTTTTTTTTTTTCTTTAACCTCGGTTCAAACCAATCGGTAACCAATCTTCATACATCTACACTTCAACGATCTCCCCCTCAATTAAAGTACCACCAGGCCCACCATCTGAGCCCGACAATCTCCCTCTGAACGAAGCTCTACACAGTCCTCAACAGGACCCACCGACTTCAAGTTCCTTTCGGAGATTTATTGTACTTTAAAATTCACCATCAAACTGAGTAAGCCTACCAATTTGGCCCATCAACTTGCACGAAGTATGGAATTCACCCATCATATTTCGGGCTCAATCTATTGGCCCACCATTTTAGCTCATCAGTTTGGAGATTCGTTGTGTGCCGTCACTGCACCAGACCTCGTGCACTAGGTCTGTGCCATCATCAACATACTCCCCATCAATCCATCGGATCTACTCCGCAAGCTCATCGAACCTTCGGTTCCGATCAAAGCCCATCTCATAGGCCCAACCGGACCTTCAGCTCTACATGCCCAATCGAACCTTCGATTCCGATCAAAGCCCATCTCATAGGCCCAAAAGGATCTTCAGCTCCGCATGCCCATCGAACCATCGATTCCGATCAAAGCCCATCTCATAGGCCCAAAATGATCTTCAGCTCCGCATGCCCATCGAACCTTCGATTCCGATCAAAGCCCATCTCATAGGCCCAAAAGGATCTTCAGCTCCGCATGCCCATCGAACCATCAGCTCCGCTACCAGTTGTTGGGAAAAAATCACATTTTCCCACCCAGGATCGAACACAATCAAACACAGCAAGCAGCAAACAAAATACACAACACGAGGATTTACGTGGAAAACCTCCAACGAGGAAAAACCACGGGACCAACTCCGAACAATCTTCACTAATAATAAATTATTAGTCTTACAATCACATCAGGATGCTCAACAACATCCCTTTCACAATCTCTCAGGATGTTCAACAACATCCCTTTTACAATCTCTCTCAACTCAATCTCTCTTCTAGATCGAGGAGACACAATCTAGAAAAATAAATACCCTCACTGGTTTATTTTTCTCTCAATCACAAACAAGAAAAATACTCTCTATTTTTCTCTCTCTCGGATACTCAACAGTATCCCTCTCAATCACAGATCAGTTGCTCTTCATTGCAACTGATCTCTCTCTAGCAGCTACATCGTTGCAAGCTTTCTGCACCTTGCACCTTGCTCTGCTCCATTTAATGGCATGTATTTATATATGGAGTGCCAACCAAAGAAAAGCACATGATCACCACCGTGTGATCACGAGAAGTCCAAGTCCAAATTGGAATTAATCCAATTTGGCCCCTACACGTTTCTTTCCTTACTTTCCCATTTCTAACTTTCCTTCTTTTCTTTTAGTTGGCCGACCCACTCCATTATAAAACTTTAGCCTTTCCTTGATTTAAGGGTGATCATGAGTCCAACTTGGCTCATTCTTTCCATCATTGCAGCAACAATTGATTAGTTGGCGGATACCAACTCATAATCAATTTTGCTATTATCAAACTCTCGGCCTCCTGCACACCTTCCTTTCTTTCTTTACAGCTATCAATATGAGCTGGACACAACAATTCTCCCCCTCCAGCTCATATCACGGGGAATCATCACCAATCCTTTTTTTTTTTTTTTTTCTTTAACCTCGGTTCAAACCAATCGGTAACCAATCTTCATACATCTACACTTCAACGATCTCCCCCTCAATTAAAGTACCACCAGGCCCACCATCTGAGCCCGACAATCTCCCTCTGAACGAAGCTCTACACAGTCCTCAACAGGACCCACCGACTTCAAGTTCCTTTCGGAGATTTATTGTACTTTAAAATTCACCATCAAACTGAGTAAGCCTACCAATTTGGCCCATCAACTTGCACGAAGTATGGAATTCACCCATCATATTTCGGGCTCAATCTATTGGCCCACCATTTTAGCTCATCAGTTTGGAGATTCGTTGTGTGCCGTCACTGCACCAGACCTCGTGCACTAGGTCTGTGCCATCATCAACATACTCCCCATCAATCCATCGGATCTACTCCGCAAGCTCATCGAACCTTCGGTTCCGATCAAAGCCCATCTCATAGGCCCAACCGGACCTTCAGCTCTACATGCCCAATCGAACCTTCGATTCCGATCAAAGCCCATCTCATAGGCCCAAAAGGATCTTCAGCTCCGCATGCCCATCGAACCATCGATTCCGATCAAAGCCCATCTCATAGGCCCAAAATGATCTTCAGCTCCGCATGCCCATCGAACCTTCGATTCCGATCAAAGCCCATCTCATAGGCCCAAAAGGATCTTCAGCTCCGCATGCCCATCGAACCATCAGCTCCGCTACCAGTTGTTGGGAAAAAATCACATTTTCCCACCCAGGATCGAACACAATCAAACACAGCAAGCAGCAAACAAAATACACAACACGAGGATTTACGTGGAAAACCTCCAACGAGGAAAAACCACGGGACCAACTCCGAACAATCTTCACTAATAATAAATTATTAGTCTTACAATCACATCAGGATGCTCAACAACATCCCTTTCACAATCTCTCAGGATGTTCAACAACATCCCTTTTACAATCTCTCTCAACTCAATCTCTCTTCTAGATCGAGGAGACACAATCTAGAAAAATAAATACCCTCACTGGTTTATTTTTCTCTCAATCACAAACAAGAAAAATACTCTCTATTTTTCTCTCTCTCGGATACTCAACAGTATCCCTCTCAATCACAGATCAGTTGCTCTTCATTGCAACTGATCTCTCTCTAGCAGCTACATCGTTGCAAGCTTTCTGCACCTTGCACCTTGCTCTGCTCCATTTAATGGCATGTATTTATATATGGAGTGCCAACCAAAGAAAAGCACATGATCACCACCGTGTGATCACGAGAAGTCCAAGTCCAAATTGGAATTAATCCAATTTGGCCCCTACACGTTTCTTTCCTTACTTTCCCATTTCTAACTTTCCTTCTTTTCTTTTAGTTGGCCGACCCACTCCATTATAAAACTTTAGCCTTTCCTTGATTTAAGGGTGATCATGAGTCCAACTTGGCTCATTCTTTCCATCATTGCAGCAACAATTGATTAGTTGGCGGATACCAACTCATAATCAATTTTGCTATTATCAAACTCTCGGCCTCCTGCACACCTTCCTTTCTTTCTTTACAGCTATCAATATGAGCTGGACACAACACTTAATAGAGTTGAACTTGCCTAGAATTGCATCTTTCCTAACCTGGCAGCTCCTTGGATGCAAATTGGAAACATATGAAGTAAAGAAAAATGCAAAGTTTCAATTAAAAAATAAGATGCTTTTGACTGGATGAAATAAACTGTCCAAAATTGGGAAAACTATATATCCATGACAAATCTAAACATCTCGCTCGAACATTCTGTGAAAACTCAAAACAAATGAAACTAAACACTAAGATGTATCGAAACAAAATTATATATATCTCAGAAAAAGGTGAAGAGACAACTGTACATATCTCGTTTAAAAAACCAACAGAACCCTACTCGTTTAAAAAACAGGGTAGAAAATACAGTATATATAAATATCTGTAATCCCAGTGTCTGAGCAACATAAATTGTCAACCCATCCAGAACCATCTTATCAGTGGTAGAACTCATCTCTCATTGTCGAGATGGCCGCGAGAGATAGAGAGAGAGGTCGCGAGAGAGAGACGGCGAGGCAGCGTGAGAGAGTGAGAGACGGCGAGGGTATTTGGGCATAAAGAAAGAAAGCGAAAAGAGGGACAGTAAAGAAGAAAAAACGTAAAAGGGAAAAGAATTTTTTTTAAAAATATAATAACACGTGGCGGATGTTTATTGGTCCGGATATGACAAGTCACAACACCCAATAATTTCTCCTCCAACAAACTTTCCCTCCCTCTCTTATAAATACAAAAAGATCATCTCTATCAAGTAACGGAGAGCGAAAAAATTCACGGTAATTTCTTTGTTTCTCACCAAGCCATGAAATTTTTTTAATTTCTTTGTTTCTGTTTCTAAGGAAGCCATGTTTCTCTGTAGGGTTTATCAAATCGTCACTTGAAGAAGAGAAGAGAAGAGGTTTGTCTTGTTCTTCTTCTTGTTCTTCTTTAGTTTCTTTAAACAAAACAAGAAGAGAAAAGGGTCATATTATTCAGTTCGGTTTTGATAAAAAATTCACTGTAATTTCTTTGTTTCTCACCAAGCCATGAATTTTTTTTAATTTCTTTGTTTCTGTTTCTAAGGAAGCCATGTTTCTCTGTAGGGTTTATCAAATCGTCACTTGAAGAAGAGAAGAGAAGAGGTTTGTCTTGTTCTTCTTCTTGTTCTTCTTTAGTTTCTTTAAACAAAACAAGAAGAGAAAAGGGTCATATTATTCAGTTCGGTTTTGATATGCGATAAGGACTTCTGGTTGGGGTTTACAAACTGTAGGTGTAGGGGTATTGTTGTGCTCTTCTAGTGTAAGCTGTTTTTTGCTGGATAGTCAAAGTTTGATTTGCGTATAGCTTGAGAATGACCAACTGGTGGGAAATGCAGCATCATCCCCATGTGGAAGATGTTAGTTTCATGCAAAAGGTTTCGTAACCAAGTGGTGCGGAGCCAAGATTACTCGGTCAGGTCTAACGATATCATCCTCCCTCAAAAGGGTGGTAGATTTGGATGTTTTTTTTATGAAATTGCATTTTTCTTGAAGTCAAAAAAGGCAAAGTTTTTACTTTTGATCTTTTGATATTAAAAACACCTTGAATGATGTTTGATAAAAGTCAAGTAGTGGAGAAGAAATGGTGTATTTAGAAGAAGTCAATAGATGCGATCTTTTTTTTTTTTTTTTTGAAAGGAAAATAGATGCGATCTTGGAAGAAGTAACATGTGCAGTAGTAGTCAGTAGGGGTGTGCGTTCGGATTTCGGATCGGAATTCGACGAGTTCGGATCGGATTTTTTCGGATCGAATTTTTTCGGATTTTTTGACAGGGAATCCGAAACCAATCCGACACCTTCGATTTCGGATCGATTCGGTCGGATTTTTGATTTTTTTTCGAATTGACCGGTCCATTACTAATCAATAATTAAATTACTTAAGGTTTACGAATATAACCAAATTGAAATAACCAAATACTAACAATTGTAATAATTCTCATTTTTTTCTTGTTGGCCCAGCTCATATCTCATATTTTTTATATCTTTTTGTTTTGGGCCGCAGCCCACACATTCCTTTCTTTCTTTTTCCTTTCTTTTCTTTCTTTCCTCAGCCGCTCACACTCTCCTCTCTCTTTCTTTTTTCTTTTCTTTCCTCTCTTCCCTTTTCTCTTTATTTTCTGTTTTTTTTTCTTCTTCCAATTCTCTTCTCTGTTCTTTGATGATTATGAGACATTGTTGTGCTGGGTGCTTGTTGACCCGATGTAAAGGCATGGGTTTTGCAGGTAAGTAGTGAAATTGCATATCTTAAGCTAGTATTTTCTTACGTATGAAGTGCGGTGTTTGAATTCTCTTTTTGGGTGATTTTGGGTTGCAGTCGAGCTGATTTTTGTGCTGATCCGGCTTTTAGTTGATTGACTGAGTTGTCAGGAGATGCAAAGATTGCTATTAAGCAATCAAGGATTCTGGCGATTTGGTAGTTTTGGTGATGGATTTGATTGGGATTGGTTTTTGATTGGGCAAGCGGATGAAGGGAGCAAGCGGCCGGAATCCGTCGGATCTGACGTTCGGAATCCGAAACAGTTCGGATTCCGAGCCCCTCATCCGAAAATGGATCCGACACCAGTCGGATCGGTGTCGGATGGGTGAGTTCGGATCGGATCCGCCGATCCGAGCTCACCCCTAGTAGTCAGTAGTATTTCTGCCATGCCAGGTTTCTGCTCTACGGACTTTGATGCATGAAGTTGCATAAAGTTGGTGATGGTTTTCTGCTCTACTGTAATTGAATTTTTTGTCTTGTTTTTCATTGTGGTGTAGATAATGGTCCGCTGTGCTGCTTGTGCATTTAACAAGAAGAGATGCCGTGCTTCGTGCGTCTTCACGCAATATTTCCCAGACGAAGCCGGTGATGCCGAGCGTTATAGTACACAGCTTAGGCAACTATAGCTATAGGGAGCTTTCAGAAATTGCAGAGCAAAGCCAAGCCAAGCGACAACTGTGCATTTTGCTAGCTGATCCAAAGCCTCTGCAGCCTCACCCTCCTTGTTGTGCCTCCAGTTCTTCAATTCTGGCCCTCAGTTCTTCAATTGTGGCGCTCAGTTCTTGAATTCTCTGGCGGCAGCCTCCTACTGGGTTGATACTCCTTATTCCAACCTCATATACCATAGACTCTACAGCAGTTTGGCGGTCAGCAGCAGGCGTGGTCTCTATGGGCCGTTTAAGCATGTAGGTTCCAAAAATACGGCGGACCACATCGGCTCATAGAGACCACGCCTGCTGCTGACCGCCAAACTGCTGTAGAGTCTATGGTGTATGAGGCTGGAATAAGGAGTATCAACCCAGTAGGAGGCTGCCGTCAGAGAATTCAAGAACTGAGCGCCACAATTGAAGAACTGAGGGCCAGAATTGAAGAACTGGAGGCACAACAAGGAGGGTGAGCCTGCAGAGGCTTTGGATCAGCTAGCAAAATGCACAGCTGCCGCTTGGCTTTGCTCTGCAATTTCTGAAAGCTCCCTATAGCTATAGTTGCCTAAGCTGTGTACTACTAGTCTTAAGCTTTTGTACTTTTTACCACATTTATTGCCGCCTAAGCTGTGTACTACTAGTCTTAAGCTTTTGTACTTTTTACCACATTTATTGCCTAAACCCTAAACTCTGACTGTGATATTAGCCATGTGTAGGCTGGGGAAGGTAGAGGAAGCAAGGGAGCTTGCATTTGGGTTTGCACCAATTGTGCCTGTTTATAATGCTTTGATAAATGGGTTTTGCAGGAAAGGCAGAGCGGATGAGGCATTTCAGTTGTTTAGTGGAATGGGAGATGAGGGAATTGATCCCAATGTTATTACTTACTCAACAGTTATTAATTCTTTAGCGAGTGAGGGGAATGTTGAAATGGCTCTTGCTCTTCTTGCAAAGATGGTTGTGAGTGGTTGTAGCCCCAATATTCATACTTTTAATCCCTTGATAAAGGGGTTTTTCACGAATGGAAGGCTGCTAGAAGCACTAGATTTTTGGTACCGGATGATTGAAGAAGGATCTCAGCCCAATGTTGTTGCTTACAACACTCTAGTACACGGTCTCTGCTCCTATGGGAAAATGGGAGTGGCTGAATCGTTTATCTGTGAAATGGAGAGAAGTGGCTTCTCACCAAATGAAACCACTTATAGTATTTATCTTCAATCTTTATCCTCCTTCGTTAGAAAAATGTAGCGTATATATGGATATATGGTTAGGTTTAGGTTACGCGTTTAGGTATAGAATAGGGATTGAAATAATTAATTACTTAATATGTAATGGTAAATAAAAACATTTAGATAATAATGAAATATTACTAATTAATACTATATATATTAGTTATAATAATTATAAATGATATTTAAGGTTTAGGTATAGGGTAGGGATATGGGAGTTTAGAAGAGATCAGCTGCCGGTCTTCCTCTCCTTCCTCGCTTCTTCTTCATCTTCTTCTTCCAGGTGCCTTTTCCCTTTTTCTCCGTTTGCTTTTATTTCCTTTACTCCTATTTCCTTTTTCATTGAATCTTTACATTTTAAGGATCTCGTGAAATGGTTTGACAACCCTAAATCTCGACCGAATTTTCAGGAGTCACTATTTGTAGTGGAGCAGCGTAGGTAGTGAGAGGGAGGGGGTTATTGCTTGCTGCTGGCGATGGAGGAGCCGGGGCAGGTGAAGCGGGCATTAATGGATGTTTCTGCCGGTGCAATTGCTGGCGGCATTTCACGTACTGTTACATCGCCTCTTGATGTTATTAAGACTCGATTTCAGGTAATTTTCGATCTCTTAATAGGTTCTGTTATTGCTTTTTGTGGGATTTATCTACACTGATAACATAGCAATAGCATATATGGAAAAACCCCATCCTCTCTCCACTGCTTTGCTTTCTATTGTCGTATGTATCTTGAAAACTAGTGTTTGATTGTTGGCAGGTTCAACTGGAGCCCACGTCATCCTGGGCCTTGCTTCATAAGAATTTGACTAGCCCTTCAAAGTACACTGGAATGTGGCAAGCCACAAGGGATATATTTAGAGAGGAAGGAATGCTGGTATTGTGCATCTTGTTATTTTCTTGTGTTCCATTTGAATGGCATGACATAAAAGTGGGTCAGTAGGTGCTGCAGCTTTGCTAGTTTCGGTAGAAATGATGTAATTTGAACATTCTGATTTGTGCTTTTGAAAATTTTTATTTGAAGTTAGTGATGAATTATTTGCCGTCTCTTGAGGATAGGATCATTTTACACTTCTGATCATCAAGCGATCTTCCTCGCAAACATAAAAATAATTATATGTTGTAGTTGCTGGAAGTTAGTTTACAACCTCTAACTTTGCTTTGTGGAAGATTTCTTCTTGAGGCTATCTGTATCCTCATTTCATTTTATATGGCTCCTTCCCCTGTTTCACCTGATAGCTTCTGATGTTCAAAGACAATTGCTTGCTGTAGGGTTTTTGGCGTGGCAATGTCCCTGCGTTGCTCATGGTTATGCCATATACTGCCATACAGTTTGCAGTATTGCACAAATTGAAAACTTTTGCATATGGTTCCTCAAAATCAGGTATTGTTATGAGTATGTTCTGGCATATTTTTTGCTATTAGAGTTCAGTTTTAGGATGGGATGTACAATATCGTTACTCAATCTGTGACTTCTTAAAATGCTAAAATTCCATTTATGAAGTATGGAATGTGGCTGTTTGTAGACCTCTTTCTCATCTGTGGATTTGATTGGTTTTGTTGTTTTGGCAGAGGATCACATTCAGTTGAGCCCTTACCTTTCTTATGTGAGTGGGGCACTAGCAGGCTGTGCAACTACAGTTGGTTCATACCCCTTTGATCTTCTACGAACTATATTAGCTTCACAGGGTGAACCTAAGGTATAAATTTATGACTTTAGTTATGGGGATGTTGCTTTTAGGAGCCTAGTTTCAATTGTGAAGCTTATAAACTAATATTGCCTTGTTGGGATATCTGATCTTTTGAGATGCCACTGCTTTTATGAGAGTGCCTTTGGGAAACACTTCAACGAATATGAACTCTATTTCCTGAAGATCACTTCGAACCATTCCATTGCACTATTTTGCTCCACTAATTTCCATCTTCTTCCTCTTCCGTTGCTTTGACCAGCTGGGCTTTCAGTCCCGTCTTTACTGCCGTCATCATCTTCAATGTCAATAAAAACAACAGGCCCATCCTCCGCTTCACCTTCATCATCTCAATCCTCGTCATCTTCCTCATCATAGGCGTCATCAGAGTCCTCTTCATCATCATCCATATCCGCACGCAATGTGTGGAACTCAGGCGGAGGTGGGCACTCCGCAATGATTGCTTCATCCCTCTTTATCACCAGGTGTCGAATCACTCTCTCATCCTTGTCTAGCAAGCTCTTGAAGTCATTGATCCACTTGGCTTCCACCTCAAAATTCATCAAAATGTAGTAAGCATTTTTAGCTTTCTGTATCTTGTAGAAACTTATATTGATTGAATAGGAGAATAGGAAATTACAAGAGAGAAGAAAGCTTGGCTTGAGAGCCTACATTGGAGATGCTTAGATAAGTAAATTATACAAGAGATACAACCCCTATTTATACTACATAGGTGCCAACCTTTACAACTTTTATGTGCTAACATGGTGGAGGTGGTAGTGCCTCTTTACAAGGTGTAAAGTGATGAGTCCATGTGTTGAAAGCCTCTTTACAAGGTAGTGCATGTGGTGGTCGCCAACCTTGAAAGGTTGTGTGCATGAGTGTTGATGCTTGAGGTGATGGGCTTCTGGGCTTCTGGGCTTCTGGGCTTCTACTGATGATGGGCTCAATATTAATTAATTAAGGAACAAAAACAAGTAACACATAATCTAATGTTAATTATACACAAGGCTTACGATTTGCGAATGGCTTTACTCAAAATTGAGTCTGCTGAGAATGTTTTTCCATCAAAGTATCTGTTCTCTCCTTTCATTCTTTGCTTTATTCTCTGGTCTAACTCATCAGCACTCAAACCAAATGGGGTGTCTGAAGCCTGTCAATTAAAAAGTCACAATTGTTGTATAATTATTTCTTCTCGATCTCATTAGGCTTTCTTTCTGTCATTTCAGTAAAAAGGCTAATATCGTTTAAGTAATCAAATAAATAATTTAGTAAATAAAGTAATTAAACGAAGATAGTATCATACCATGACCCATCCCCAAGTATCAGCAAATGAAGGAATATGAGCTGAATAAGCCACAACATCTTTAAAAAAAAGGGAAATAATTTAGGACGTTTTTTAATTTAGTGTGAAATAAATAAATTAAATAAAAAATAATAACAATGGAGATTTTTTTGTGATATTGCTTACATTTGAACACATGCTTCAAGGTGTTGTATATGCAGGAGAAGACTTCTGTGTGACTAAAAATTCCAGCTGGTCCTGCCTACAAGAAAAGAAAATCAACCCAAAAATCAGAAGAAAAAAACTTACTTAACCCCATATTTAATTATGGATAAAATCAATTACCTGAGTGACAAAGATGCCACCTTTATTAAGTTTGGGCTTCACAGTGGATTTATAGAAGGATTTGGTGTACAGTTTGTAACATGGGCCTCCTTCTATTGGGTCTGCTAAGTCTCTTAGTGCCTGTTTGGGAGTCTGGGTTGGGTATCCAACCCAGCATTCTCAAACTGAAATGGGTTGAATGGTGTTTGGGTGTTTGGTAAACACCATTCAACCAATGAAAATCTTAAAATTTGGGTGGCCAACCTAGGAAAATAGGTGGTAAGGGAATGGGCCGAATTTGGCCATTGGCAAGATGAGGAAAAGGGCCATTTGCGGGATGGAGGGGATCATTTATTTGGACAAAAATAACCTCAGTGTCCTTTGATAATTACGATTCATACCACATATTTAATGTTGAAAATTATTCTGATTTCCCTCATTCTCTCCTCTCTCAAATTCTAGGGTTGCAGCCGCAACTCTCTTCCTCCTCTCTTCTTCTTCCTTCAACCTCGGGCTTCCTCATCTCCAGCACTCCGTTTCTTCAAGTCGCTCTCAATCTGAGCTCCGAGTTGTTTTTCCCCAGCAAGCACCAAGGTAATTTTTCCTCCTCTTTTCTGTTTACGTATGAATTATTTGTGTATGAATTAATTATTTATTTGCATACGAATTAATTGATTTTTTATGGCCGAATTAATTAATTGCTTATGGCCGGATTTTTGCTTGATGATTGTGGTCGGATTAATTGATTTCTTGAAAGGATTAATTGCTTGCTTGGCCGGATTATTGCTTGCTTTTATGGTTGTTTTGGCCGGATTTGTTGGTTGCCTTTCGTTTGTTTGTTGCAGGACGGCTGGCGGCTGGAGGTTGAAGATGAGGACGAAGCGTTGCTGGATCCGCTGCTGCTGATGGCGAGTTGCTAACCAGTTGCGGCAGTGAAGGACGAAGAAGATGATGTCTGTGGGCCGGCCCGGTTGGAGGAAGGAAAGAAGGGAGATGGGCTGGCTGGTTTGGGTAATGGGCTGGGTTAAGTTGTTTCGGACCAAACAGAAACAAGACAAGTTAGCTAGGCCCATTTTTTATTTATTTGTAATATTATTATTATTATTATTATTGTTACTAATTAAAATAAGAAAAATGAAAGAAAGAAATAGGAAAAAGGAGAGAAAAGAAACGGTGCAGAGAGTGAAGAGAAACAGAAAAAGAAAAGAAGAGTGAGCAGACCCAAGGAGAAAAATGAAAGGAACGAAAAGGAGAAAAAGAAAAGAAAGAATAGGTTGCGGCAAAGAAATAAAAAATGGGTTGTGGCCAAAGAATAAAAGAGATGAGTTTCTAAATGGACTCGAACGTTTGGACCGATACGAACTTAAATGGGTAAGGTGATCTCATTTTTATTAATATTTGATCATTTGATAATCTTTTTTTCCGAAGCATATATATTGTGCAAAATGATAATTTTTTTTTATGCATCAACCCAATCTGATGATGGTGTGGTAATTTGAGTGGAAATTAGGAATAAAAATGAAACAATGTGGAATAAAATACGATCAAAGATCATTGTCCTACAAATTTTTACTATTTCAAAACGTCGTTTAATTGGAAACGGAGGGAGTATCATTTACGTTGATTAAAAATATATATAAAGATAAAAAAACCAAAAAAAATTTAAACACTTAAAATGAATTATGCCCTTTATGGTCATTTTACATCCAAACCATAGTTTTGGAAAACTGGACTACCAAACAGCACCCTCCGTTTCCCAGATATCGTTTTCCCATTGAATTTTTACAATTATTTTACCAAACAGCACCCTCCGTTTCCCAGATGTTGTTTTCCCACTGAACATTTCCCCACTAAACTGGACTGCCAAACAGACCCTTATTATCACATCATACCTGATCTGCTTCCCACTCTCTACTCTCTAGCTCTGTCCTACGACGTTATTAAAAAATTTGGTTCAAATTAATCAAATTGATTTGATATCTAAAAAAAAAGAATATAAATATCTATAACACCGTATATATATAATTGATTTTGGTTCGGTACGTGGACATGCAATTTAGTTGTAAAAGAGAGAAAAAAAAACTCCGATTATATTAGTATTTATGGCTAATCTTTATATGCTAAAAAAAGTAAGCTAGCAAAGTACGTCAAGAAACATATTAGTGAGGACCGCCAAACTCATGGACCATCACCAAACCAATAGACCAACCAATTAATCCCATTCATTAAGCTTGTTGACTATAGTTACATTAAAACTATAAATGGTAGTCTAAGTCATTGATTGACTTAATAAAGTATTAATAGAGATTCGATTTGAATCTTCTATTTGTTTATAAAAAAAATTATATCATGAAATTATTATTTTTTCTAATTTTTCATTCGATAATCTTAGCCCATTAGATATCTAATTCGGTTCGAATTCTATAATTTTTTTTTAAAAATGAGTATTTTCTTAATGATTTTAAACCGACCATATTTTCAAAATTCAAAATTGAAATTGTAATTAAATCCAGAAGAGTCTTGTCAACTCATTTACCCGTTGATCTAATCACGTTTTTTCTTTTAGCTTTTTCTTTTAATTTGTTTTTTTCTCTAGATGAAGCATGAATTGAAAAGAAAAGGGAGAACAACGACAAAATCACCCAACTAGGCGGGCCATTACCCACTTATATAGGTGGGCCGTTGGCCCAGTCATAGAAATGTATACTTCCGTGTAGTACGATTGGTTAATTAACTTTGATACGTAACCTCCAATGGAAGGATTGGAAATTGGAGTAGTTAGGGGGAAATATCTTTGATGGGAGATGTCCATCGTGCATTGCCGGGAGAAGAGAGTTAAGAGGTGTCTATATTGTTTGAATTGTTGCAAACAATTCCCCTACTTTTAATTTGATCCCAAACTTATAAAAATCTCATCTTTTAGTCGTGTTAATGACACGAGTTTCCATTATGGTTGTGTAGTAAAAAACTTACACGTACTAGTAAATAGTTAAATAATATTAACGTTCAACATCTAGCAATGTTTGAGTAATATTAGTTTCTATGGATAAAAGTTGTGAAGTTTGGATCCCATATCATGTCCTCCTCGCTACGAATCTTTGATCTTTTGTTGAAATGACATTGGGATGGCTAAGAAGGTCTAAAATCACACCTTGACAAGGTGTATAGGAAACTAAAAAGGTGTGATGGATTGAAATGCAATTCGTCGACATTGTTATAATTGAAAGTGGGTGGAATAATTGTTTTGATGAGGATGATTCTTTTGAGTCATTGTTATGTGACGAGATGCACAAGCTCGGTTTCAAAACCCTAAAACAATATTATGATTAGAAAGAATCTCTCTGCTCATAATTATTATCAACTAATTAATTCTCATGATAGTGCTTGTCAAGATGTGATTATAATAATGTTAGCTCTTTCCCATTCGAGGGAATCCCAACGTCAAACTTTAATCATAATCTATACTTTAAAAAAAAACTATATTTATTAAGTATTGTTTCTTTACAATTACACAAATCTCAAATAAACTAAAAATGAAGTTACATTATCACCCTTTAAATTATTCGACCCGAATCCTTTAATTAGTGGATACGAATACTCATATTGATGATTTAATCAATTTTTCTTGAGTGAAACAAGGTTAATTCCGATCGGGGATAAAAAAACGGGGAAATCCCGTATGGCCCTGACAGGTTGAGACTTTTAGAACACCAATAGGCATAAAATGTTAAGAAAACAAGGATTAAATGCTTTATTTCACTTTGTATTTGATTAGTAATGAATTTATTGTATTTTGAATATTAATATTATTTGATTGGTGGACAAATACCCACAGAAAATTATATATATATATATATATTATATTCACTTTTATGCAACACTAAAATGCGTGAACCGCCTAAAAATTAAACTTTATTGCAGTAACTATATAGTTACAAAATCACTACCTACTACTCAAATTTAAAAGATAACTAGTATTATAAAATTTGCTACCATGGCTAGTTTTATGTTGTCAAGTCATACGATTATTGAAAATGGAAAAAATTAATTAAATGTTAATAGTCTATAAATTTTGGCATTCCTAAATAACTTTTGGGATATGTTTAGTTACACGGAGGGGAGGTCAGCATCAATTAAAGATGCGTGCTAATGAACACATAAATTGATGGCAACGTTAGAGATGGAGAGAGATAGTTATTAATTAATTAAATCAAAGATTTTAATTAGTGAAAAAAAGGATTGAAACTAAAACTATATATGCATGATTTAGAAAGAAAGGAATCTACCATGTAGTGGCTTTAATAGACAAGGTGCGTGCTCTAATTCCAAAACGTGAAGTGTGTTTGGTCCAATACTTTTGGATCCTTCGAAAATGGTACTTTTTAAAATTAAAAATTAAACAAAAATATTATTTATTTATTAGTAATTCTTCCCAAACAATCTAATCTTCTAATCTGTTGTGTGATGCAGACACTCCTTCCCATCTCATCGACTGATCATTGTTAAAGGTCCAAGTGATGCGTATATGATTGTATATTATGGAAAAGTGTAACATTAGAAAGATGCATCATATAAAGATTCCTCACGGATCTAACCAGAATCTCATATTTTCAACAAGAATAAATCATGTAAACTTTTTATCTTTTTCAAGTCCTAAAGAGAAATTCTAAGTAGTTTGTTTCTATCTTTAAGTGCAAAAGTAATTAATACAGTCAAGATTGGGACTTGTGTTTTGTTCTAACGATGGATATTGACGGTTGTATATATATAGTAGTCATATTTCCTCACGTGGGGGGTAGAATTAGGTAATGGATTAACTTATGTGCAGGTTTAATTTTGAAAAATGACAAATATGATTGGAACAGAAGAGTATGCTGATCATCTACATGTGTAAGTATTTAATTTAAAACATGGTTAAAACAAGGTTTATGTGCTGAATTAGCACATGCAAGAACATCGCCCCATTGCTTTAACTATTGTTGTTGTTTAAGAACGTATAACATTCCGAACAAGATTAATGCAATGTTTATTAGAAATAGTAGAGCGATTCTTGGAAGACTAAAAGAATTGTTGTATTTTGAAGTTTTTGTTAGTTTTAAGGAATCTATAGCACCTATAACTGGTGGCCTATACCAAAAGAAGAATGGAAATAGAAAAATCATCCTAACAAGCATAAAAAGAGAAAATATTATCATCTACAAGCACGTATATCAATTGATAGAGAGTGGTTATAGTTTAATTAGAAGTCTCGGGTTCGAATTATGGATATACAGTCGGTGTTAAAACTTATGAGAGAGAATTTTATCGTTCTTCGAGATTTTACCCAACTCAAATCTAAAATAGTCGGTACTTAATGTACTGATTAAATTACCATATAATTTTGATAAGTAAAAAAGAAAGGAAATATCATCACACCTCGTCCTTAATTACGGACTATATATAAATTAGCTTCTTGACTAAGTAGTCATCACACACTCAAAATTTTGCTCTCCCGTATCTTCTCCTCTTAGCAAAGAAAAAGAAACAAACATGGTCACTCTAGAGAAACTCCACAAGTACCCAACTATTCCTGAGGTATATATGTATTATTTTTATTCAAAATATCCAACATTAAAAGAAGAAGAAAATTCCATATCCTTGCTCGCAATTATTTCTTAAAATTCTTTTTTTTTGTCTCTATTTTTAGGTGGTGGAAGAACTAAAGAAAATGGGAGACATAGGTTTACCCATAGCGGCCATGAGCTTGGCTACTTATTTCAAGAACATGGTCATGGTGGTGTCCGTGGGAAGACTAGGAAGTCTTGAACTCGCCGGCGGCGCGTTAGCGATTGGCTTCACTAACATCACGGGCTACTCGGTACTATCTGGTTTGGCCATGGGCATGGAGCCTATTTGTAGCCAAGCATTCGGGTCAAGAAACCACTTAGTAGCATCCCTCACTCTACAAAGAACAATCCTTATGCTACTTCTTGTTTCAATCCCCATTTGCTTATTATGGATCAATCTTGAACCTCTCCTTCTTGCCCTCCATCAAGAACCGGATATAACCCGAATCGCAAGTCTTTTCTGCCGGTTCACGATCCCGGATCTTGTAGCTAATAGCATCCTATATCCACTACGCATTTATCTACGTAGTAAAGGGACCACATGGCCATTGATGTGGTGCACCTTTATTTCAATTATTTTCCACGTCCCAATCACCATTTTCCTAGCTTTTACACTAAATCTTGGCGTTCTTGGAATTGCAATTTCCACATTCATCTCCAACTTCGCCACTATATTGTTACTTTTGTTCGTTACATTCCTCAATCAAAATCCTGACCATCAAATTACAAATTCCCTATCCACACCGTTACAATCTCAAGTTGTGTCCATCAAATACTCAAATTCATCGTCAAAGCAAGAATGGGGGACCCTCATCCGCCTTGCGATCCCCAGCTGTATCAGTGTTTGCCTAGAGTGGTGGTGGTACGAGTTCATGACAATCCTAGCCGGTTACTTGATCAACCCAAGAGTCGCTCTCGCGACCGCGGCTATACTAATCCAAACAACATCCCTCATGTACATACTACCAACTGCGCTCAGCGCGTCGGTCTCAACCCGAGTGGGGAATGAGCTCGGAGCGGGCCGGCCTGATAAGGCGCGTTTGGCCACCGTTGTTGCTATTGCGCTGGCTCTTTTGGGTTCGTTTTTCGGGTTCGTGGGGACTACACTAGGGCGCGAAGGGTGGGGGCGGGTTTTTACATCGGACCACGAGGTGCTCGAGTTAACCATGGTTGTACTCCCAATAGTTGGGGTGTGTGAGCTGCGAACTGTCCGCAAACGACAAGTTGTGGGATATTGAGAGGGAGTGCTAGGCCAGGAATTGGGGCTGGGATCAATTTCTACTCATTTTACTTGGTGGGTGCGCCAATTGCGACACTTCTGGCTTTTGTTTGGAGGATGGGATTTGTCGGTCTGTGCTACGGACTTCTGGCCGCACAAATGGCCTGCGTTGTCTCGATTTTGACCGTCGTTTACTATACGGATTGGGAGAGAGAATCCGTGAAGGCCAAGGAATTGATGATGGGAAGCAACATTGATGATTGTTTTGCACATGTTGACCATGTAGTCAAACGTGAAGAAGGTAATGTAGGCCCCCCCATCAAGGTGGTTGATTCTGAAAATTGAAAAAAAAAAAAAAAAAAAAATCGGAGAGCTTTTTTGAGGGTGGAAAAAGAAAAAGAAAAAGAAAAAGAATATAATTATAGGCAGTCAGAATATAGTCTTTTATAGGATAACACAAGTTAATTAGTTCAAATTGATTGTTAATAGAGTAAATATATATAACCCTTAGATTCATCTTCTTTGTTGATTTAATATGATTTCCAAGCTCTTTCTATTTCATTATTATTATTGTACATCAACGTACCCACGATTTGTAATTATTCTTAATTTGCACCATTATGTACGTAATTAATTAGCCAGTAAGTATCAAATTTCTGTAAATGGCCTGCAATGCTAATTTATATTCAAGCATTGATTATTTACAATCATTACATTAAATATCTATTTATTCATCAATTGTATATATGACACGAGTACTTTTACATTTTAAATTTTTATTTAATGTAAATATAATTAGTTTTGATTCGAAACATATAAAAATATCGAGATATTAACAAAATTTAGAATAATTAACCTTAATATCTTGTAAAGATGATTAAGGATATAGAAATCACTTACTACTTGACATCACACACCTCACACACAATATCTTTTGAACAGAATAATAATACAGAAACACATCATATCATATGTTCGGTTACGCATGATCACCGCCGTCCTTTTCGAACGTTATCCTTGTCATAGATCATTCAAGTACTTAAAAATCATTTCTGTAATGAAACAAATACTTCATCTGTACCACATCTTTGTTTTTAGCCTAAACTCTAAAGTACAAGTATCCATAAATCTAGGAATCAGAATAATATTGTCGTTAATTCGCACGGGTGCTCTGACCGACTGCGTGATTACATAGATTTCTCATGCATAAAAAACGTCAAATCACTCATATTAATTAATAAATAAATTCAAACTTCAAATAATCAGTATAGATTTATTTTCATAAAAAACTTGATCTCTCACAACTAGAGCCGCGTAATGTTTAAAGACTAGTATCTTTTAATTATTTTAAAGCGACAAAAAGATAGAAAGAGGATGGAAAGTTGGACTACTGCTACAAAATGGAAAGATCCAAAAGGAAAAGAGAGGAAAAAGAAGGGTTATGACGTGTGTACAGAGGCATGTGAAACGCGACCCACTTCTTCTTGATTAGAGTTGAAGGCTGTTACTAGATACTGCATGTGGATAAATACCAACATGCTTTCATAAGTTTCCCCAACGAGCTTTTATATTGGATCGGAAAGAAATCAAATGGGTGGGCCATTAAACCCACCCAACTCCATCAAACCAGCTTTTGCTCGATATTCCTTCTTCTGGCCTAATTAGGGCAGTCATCCCTTCACGAAAAAATTAATTAGATATTTAAAATAAAAAAAACAGAGCATAGTGAACATAAGAAAAACATAATGCATCAAATTGTACTGAAAACATAGAAGGAAAATTTAAATGGATCAACAAGGATGATGCTACGAGCCTATGGCTAAACAGGCCTAACGGTAAGAAAATAAAGCCCAAAAGTTATTCAAGTTGATCCCACAGAAATTCAGAAGCCCACTTAGATTGGGCTTTCGGCTGGGTGTTTTTGGGCCTCCATCCAAAGTTTTCGACTAGGATCATAAGCTTTTCAATTAGGTCGCTTTGTTTCAAGTCTAGCCAGCTAACTGTATGTTAAAATTCAATCTTATCCAACAATTTATTAAAAACTATATTCATTTTACACTTAAATTATGATCCGTTACATTTCTCCAGCTTTTTCCTCCAATTAATTTGAAACATAAATTCCTGTCCGTATCAAAATATTGGATATATTAATGGCTCTTCCAACTAAAAACCCCACATCTTAGCCATACTTATGAGAAGCATCTCCATCACAATTCACCAACTATTCATTAATTCCCAACTCTCCTCATCCCAAACCAACTTTTTAGTTCCAACGCAAGTATATATACCTTGGACGACAAACGTCTTTAACACGTAACCATCATCCCCACAAGACACAAGGACTTGTTTGTTTCTCAATTTAATGGATTACGGATTAAGCTGGAATTACGTTACTTTCCTGTTTTAATTACCAAACGGTAGGGGTTAGTATCCGACCGATCCGAACTGTATTAGACGGAATTTTAGTTAGAGGATAGAGAATCCGATATATTTCGAAATCTAATCCAATACTATCCGAAATATCTGCATAAGTTCGGAATTTACGTTTTTATCTTTTAGTTTTACTTCCTTTTCTTTTTTTCTTTTTCTTATTATTTATATACTCCACTTATTATGTTGTAATACTCTTTGAATGCGTTATATAAAGAAGAGAGCAATTAAGTATTAAAAAAATCTAAAATTAATAAAACTTGTCTTTTTTAAATAAAAAATTAATTTAAAAGTATTTAAAAATGTCAAATTTATCCAAAAAAATCGACCAATCGATCCGAAATAATAGGATCGCAATCGGATTAGGGTCATGTTGGATCAGTTCGAATTACCGCTGATAAATTCATCTGAATTTGTTGGATTCTAATTGAACTATCTGAATACGCTTTAAATTGATTGCTTCTGCTTGTGGACCACCCTCCATTGTTCTCTCACGATGCCCACGTGGCCCAACAACTGAACATGATAAAACCTTTCCCACGGAACGGACAATATGGAACGGGACCCACCATAACAATAGTGGGGCCTCCTAGTAACTTGTAAGCTGGCTGTACTCTGTAGCAAGATAGGAGTAATAAAGATATGCAAAGTGCCAACCGAGAGTTCAATTTTGTTTTTAAGAAAAGAAAAAAAATTAATAATAGCTTTATGTAATCATTTTACCAACTGCGGTTGTTTCAAATTCCCATATAACACACCTTACGTTGATAAAATTTTAAATAAATATTTAAATTTTCTTAATATGATTCAATTTATCTCCAAATTTAAACTATAATTATTTATAAAATTTAAAATTTTAAAATATGATATGTGATAATGACGTGTGAAATATAAATGAAATACTTTCAATTTTTGTTATTTTTAAAATTGAAAAGAAAAAAGAAACGACACGCTAACGTTGTATGATATGTCATCATTGACTGCCACGTCAACTGTTTGGATGAAAGCAGAGCAAATGGTATGTTATTAGCTGACGTATCTTTCATGTGGCATTTAATTAATAAAATATTTTATTTGTATATTTTGTATTATTATTACATGTCATGTTGTATCTTAAAATAATTTTCTAAATTTTAAAATTTTATAAATATTTTTAATTCAAATCTAGGAATAAATTTAGTTACGTTAGGAAACCCCATAAGACTATTTAGAATTTTGTCAACGTCGTAGAGTGCTATTTAGGAATATGGAACAAAACATGAACAAAAGCTTACTTATGCATAATAATATGGTCTTGTTTCATGTTTCCAAGGTAGTTTATGATATTAATGACCCTTGTACTTAAATTACCTTATCAATTTGGTTCTTGTATCCTTTTGTGTCTCGATTTAGTCTCTTAACTGTTTGAAGTATATTAATTCGGCCCCTCTCCGTGCATACGTAGTCATTTATAACTATGCAGACGTGATATTTTTTAAATTATTTTTACTGATATGGCAGACTGCATCAACATTTAAAAAAATAATAATAATAAAATTTGAAAAATAAATACAAAATTCAAGAAGATGTTTTAAATTACTTTAAAAATTAAAAAAAATATTTTTTTTGAATTAATTCAAGAAAAAAATAATGTTTATCAAAAAGATAAGTAAATAATTTTAAAAAATGACAATGTTTTTTCTTTTAAAAGTTTGAAAAATTAATTTAAAATTTTAAAAAATACAAAAATAATTATGAAATATGATTTTGTCAAACGAAAAACTGATTTTGTTTTCCATTAGATTGGGCGTCCTCCACTTTCACACAATGATTGAACCGTCGCACAAACCACCCAATCGCTCCGACTCCAAAAATGAAGCACATATGGGCACAACCGGCAGCGACGTCGAAGCTGGCTTTGCCAAGCTACAAGGCGAGGACTTTGAATACTACATGCAGACCTACTCCATCATATTAGGTCGCAACTCCAAGAAATCCACCGTCAACGTCGACCTCTCCAGCCTCAACGGCGGCATGAATATCTCCCGCCACCACGCGCGTATCTTCTTCATTTCACTCGCCGCCGCTTCGCCCTCGAAGTCCTCGGAAAAAACGGTTGTCTCGTCGAGGGCGTCCTCCACTCCCTGGAAACCGTCCCGTTAAGCTCGATTCACAAGATCTGTTGCAAATTGGGGATAAAGAGTTCTACTTTCTGCTACCTGTAACGAGTATTTTGTATTTTTATAATTTTAAATTATTTTTTCAAAATTCTAAAACAAAACATTGTCATTTTTTAAAATTATTTTCTTGTCTTTTTTTTACAAACATTATCTTTTTGTTTCTTGAATTATTTTGAAAATTTGATTTTTCTGAAATTTAAGAGTAACTTTAAACATTTTCTTGAATTTTTTATTTATTTTTCAAATTTTATTTCTTGTTTTTTTAAAATGTTGATGTGAAGTGTCACGTTAATAAAAAAATATAAAAAAATATTATATTTGTATAGTTAACGGCTACTTATGTGAAGCATTAAGGGGAAGGGTCGAATTAATATGCTTCAAGCAATTGAGGGACCAAATTGAAAAAAAATATATGAAATAAATCAATAAAATAATTCGAATAGAGGATCACTAATATCATTAACTTTTTCAATAGTTTAATCTCATTTTGAATCATACTAGGCATCAATATTTGCTTTTAGCTGAATGAAAAATTATTGCTAACGGAAAAATTAATTTAATAAAATAGTGAGTGTAGTAAAACTGAATATATATACGCATAAAATAATTTTTGGTGAAAAAAATAGATTTTAAAAATATTTTAATCAAAAGTAACTTCGAAGAGTACATTTTATAAGAATAGTAAAAAAAAAATACGAAAAAAAGTTATTTTTAATAAATTAAAAGTTCCAAATTGGAAATTTGTCGTTTAGTTCTTCATTAATTTAAAAGCTATTTAATCAGACAATAGAAAGTTGATTTTGATTGATGTAGTTTATTGGTTATTTGAGTGTAGTAAAAATATCAGTAGAGACTCGAATTTAGGTTTGAATTTTATTTCCAACAACAAACTTTACACTGCATGAAATGACGCCGTTGCAGCTCAATTCATTTTGTGTGGCGCTTAACTTAAATTATGTATATCCTCAGTTGGAACCTCGAGAGAAGAAAGAAAAAGAAGAAAGAGAAATCTAAGAAATTGAATTGATTTAAGAGCATTAATGAATGATGAGAGTAATTACTAGTGTAATCCGGCGGACTGGTGCTGGTGGTGGCAGACACAGAAGTGGCATAGATGCGCCGGCTTTATTATAAAGAAGGGAAAACGCATGTACAATGTCAATGTGCCAGCTGCTTCAAGAAGAACCGATAGAAATTGGAGCCCAGTGATCATGCGTTCAAACTTCGAGGAGTGATGATGGATTGGAGAGGGAGCGAGGAAAGCTTATAAGTTACTCCCTCCAGCTCTTATTAAATGTCGCTTTGATTTTGGGTACTCATATTAAAAAAGTCGGATGACTTACTATTTGAGACAATTTTACCCCTTACTTTTTCTCGAACATATGAACGGTACAAAGCTACGTTCGAGAAAAAATAAGGGACAAAATTGTCTCAAACAGTGAGTCATCCGACCTTTTTAATATGCGTGCTCAAAGTCAAAGTGATAATTAATAAGAGCCGGAGGGAGTATATGATATCGATATCAATATGTAGTGTCCTTACTAGAAATAATATCGTCCAATTTGGCATCCAACTCTCACAATTTTTACAAAAAAAACCTAATCACGAAGAAAACACATAAAGACGGCGTGATTTTATCAAGAAATTTGTATGCTTAGTTTTTAATTTTTTTAATTTATCCGATATGTGATATTAATTCGTATAATTCAATGCTTGGCCTTCACCACCCCTCGTTTACTTCAACTCTAATAATCGGACGAAGTATTCATATTAAGTAATTTTTCTGAATAAAAAAAGCTCTCTTATTTTAAAAAGTGATTGGTAATGATAAGGGTTCTTTACTTTTGGTTTGTAGACGGCGTCCATTGATCTCTTGAATTAGGAAATGCTGATTTTTGAAGCAATAGACTAGATTTGAGAAAAGAATGTGTATCGGACTCGGAGAGTGACTAGACATGTGTCCTTCTGCCTCAATATGAATTGATGAGAGATTGAAAACGAAATGAAAGAATATCTGGTAATTTGTGTGATTAGTGTCGTACGTGTATGCATTTCTTTAGTTATCTTGCATTGCATGCACTTCCCTTTCTAGTATTATTTATATATCATGGTCAATTAAGGAACTTTAAACCCAAGTATATATTAGCATCTTATGATCATATTAGCAAATAGGGTTAAGCCAAACAATTGCGTGCACCCATTGATTTGAACACAAAGTCAAGATATACATAATTCTATTTATGAAATATCATCTCACAAATCATTGACGTGACAAAACCAATTAATAGTGACGAAGCTAGAATGATTTTTTTAGGGGACTAAATAAAATGGTCAGGGCGAAGCTAGGAGTTTTGTTTTTGGGGTGCCAAATAGAGTAGTAATTTTTTAGAGACTAAACTTCGACAGGTTAATTAGCTGGAAAAAAACCTTAAAAATAATTGTGTAAAATCTAAAACAATTAGGGGGCAATTTGTCATAATAATCTTTTTTAGAAATTAGTAGGACAAATTATTTTGAAAAAAACAAAACTTCAAAACCAATTAATTAACTGTCTAGAATCTAAAAAAATTGGAGAGACCAAATATAACAAGATATGGAAACTTGAAGGGTTATTTTGAACAAATCTAAAAATTGGCGGGACAAAACGTAAGAAAGCTCCGGCAATGATGGTAATTCATCATGAACATAGTGCTCTATTAATTACATTATCAAAGTAAATCAGTTGGGAATTCGTAATCATAAGATGTGATTGATTATTATTTCCAAAACTCATTAAATTAATATTTTCATATTTCCAAATAGATCTCTCCCATCATTGTCAATTATTGTCAATTGAATTATATAAACTTATGTAGTGTCGTATTTTATCGAATAATTTTAATATGATACGAATAAGATTAATAGTTATAATTTTGAATCTTTCACAGTTTTGGGAATTTCCAAACTACCGGTTCCACTTTTTTTGGCCGCATTAATTTCATTGGTTTGTACCTCTCTGGGCCCAAATATAATGTGTAGGTCAATATATTTATTATTATACTTCCTCCGTTCGGTATTAAGTGGCAAAAACCTACGGAAAATTACTGTACACTTTACTTGACTTTTTAGTATAAAACCTACTAAAAATTACTGTGCTAAAAAGACAGTTAATACCGGACGGAGAGAGTACTATTTAAATTATATTCCTAGGTAGTAAAAATTATATATTTTCATTAAATAAAGTCACCCACCACCACAAAGCATATGTATCCGTACGTGTTGTGGCCATGCCCAGATGCTAGGTGACAAAATTGCACAATTTCTCACAAGTCAGATTTATCAATTCAATTGCTGGTCCATCTTCAAAATTACTCGTATCGTATCTATACCCGGTTTGCTACTCATCATACCATACCAACAACGAACAATACGCTTCGCTAATGTGACAAGAAATTAGAAAATTGTCGAGAAAACCGAAACCGGATGAAATTGGTGTCACGATATACATGACCCGCTGATTATGTGTGATTAGTACTTCATTGAATTTAATGTTGCTCGTATTCGGTTGATCCATTGATAGATAAAATATTTTCATGTACAATAGATAAAGATCGAATCTATAATACGACCTCTCGATTAAGAAACATCCAATTTATTAAAAGGAAACCGTGCGTAATCTACTCGACTGTAAATCAAAATCTTGAAGGTACAATAAGAAATTAACCAAACAAGAAACGAAAATGGTAAAAGAAGAGAAAAGGAAATGGAAACGATACGTGGCAGTTAAGAAGCACTAGAGGACAAATCTTTCGCTACGCTAATCGTCCTTGCGACTGCTCTTCATGGCTGTGCCGGTCCTCTCTCTCCTCTATTTATTTACCCCCCCCCTCCCAAAAAAAAAATACACTTCAATTCAACAAAAACTCCCTTCAACCTCTCCTCACCATCTCCTCAATTTCTCTCTTTTATATTATACGATTTTGTGACAAAAGAGAGTAATTTAGTTTTGATTATATAATGATTAATGAGAGATGGTGGGTTTAAGCATAGTTTTAGAGGGGCAAAAGAGCATTAATCCTAGTGCTAATTACAAGAAAATCACTCCACAAGTGATTAACAAAACCACCATGACAATCAACAAACCGCCGTCTCCTTCCTCTTTTTCTTCTTCTCCTTTCCATAAAAATTCTTCTAATTTTCTTCAACAATGCTTCCTCTGCGGCCAGAAACTCTTACCTGGCAAGGACATCTACATGTACAAGTAAGCAAACCTTAAGTATTATAATTAGATCTCGCTTTTTCACTTTGTTGGGTTTTGATCTAGCTAGTTTTTTTTACGGTACTTGAACTCGAAACCTAATTACGTATCGATGAGTTGCTTTAATCAATTTTATTTTGTTTGTATACTTGTCCTTAATTTTATGGTTGAATTTTGAATGGTTAATTAGTTATTAATGTATGATTTTTTGAGTTTTTGTTTTTTTTTTTAATAAAAGAACTCTTGTTATTGGCAGAGGGGACAGGGGTTTTTGTAGTGTGGAGTGCAGGTGCAGACAGATATTTATGGACGAGGAGGAGAGTTTAAGGAAAGACAACTGTTCGTTCTCCGCCATGAAACCTACTTCTTCCGCTTCTTCTTCTTCGTCGTCTGCTTCTTCTTCTTCGCCAGCTTCTGCTTCTCGCCACCGCAAAAGCAGCAGAAACAGAGCGGGCGGTTTTGCAATTTACTAAGCGCGAGGGAGGAGAAAAAGGAGAACTGGGTTTTTGTTTCCCTTTTACGGTTTTACCCTCGGTTTTTTCTTGTAATGGCATTATTATCATCTGTCGTTTTGCTACCCGGTATGAAGCAATTGCATTTTTCACTTTTATAGGCCCACATATCTATCTATATTTATGGGAGCCCATCGTTGTTTGTTTGGCAGTGCCCGATTGGACAAAAAACAATTACAGTTTGATGCGTATTTATGGTATTTGCAAATGTTAATTACTCCTTCCAAGTTTTATTAGATATCGTTTTTTAGAATTAATTTTATCCATTTAATTGTCGTATTTCAATTTTAACATCATTTTTTGTAGTCAATGATAAAATTAACTCTAAATAATTTTAACTGAAACACTTTTTGCAGTAAAATTAAAAAGAATTGATTGATAATTAATAAGGGTAATTTAGTAAATAATTATACAATAATTGTAATGTAATTGTCTTGATATTGTTATAACTGAAAAAATTACATGGGAGGGAGTAGTTTATTAGTAAATTGGTTTATTTGATTCTTGATCACTTACTTAAATTAAACCTAGTAATTTATCATTTAATTAATTGTTGGAAGGATAAAATTGGTGTTTTTTTGTGGTGGCAAAAGGAACAATATCAAATTAAAGGATTATTCTGATGCGCTCGTTAGCATATATAGTTGTAGAATGCCGCTAACCAAGAACTAGTAATTAAGTGGGGGAACAATTTTTTGTTGTATAGACGAATGGGAACATTTTTTATGGTCCCATGAATGAGTAACTCAAATTTAAGCAATTGTCTAATTATATATAGAGAAGCTAACTTTGTGGCAGATTTCTTATATGGTCTATTATTATGATGCACATTTTGAATCGCGTCCGGTAAGAGCTAGGTGCTTGGCTTGCTCACGATCTAGCTAATGTGTAATACACATTAAATTACAACCAATCTTATTCGAATCAAATTTGTCTGTTTTTTAAGTTTATTAATAAGGACATCTACTAGGTATGATTGCACGGTATGTAAGTATATCTTTGAAATTGAGGACTTTGGAGAGCAGATTTCCTTAGTGAATAAGGAATGGTTGCATGGGATACATCAAGTAGGCCTTATTTGTCTGTTTGCAAGGAAGAGGAATAATGCCAGAAATGAGCAAGTTTGGTTGCAAAACTACCATTAAGTTTTAGGGTGCCCCTTGTTTCAGAGGCACACACAGGCTGTAGTGGGGGCAGGTGTGGAAGAGGTTGAATGAGACTGCTGATCTTTTAATACCCTGTAAAAAATGGGAAATGTCCAATACTCGCTGCTCACTAACCCAGATTGGAAGCATTTGAAAAAGCATTTTAATTAAAGAAGAATAGAATTAGAAAGGTGGGTATGGAATTATTTAGTTTGAAATCGGAAGCATTTGAAAAAGTTGTAGGAGCAGCTACGATCAAGAATCTTATACTATCCTGTCCCCATGCAGGTATGAAATTTGGAACCTTTTAAAAAAAAAACACCGATATTATTATTAAGGGAAGAAAAAAAATGTGATAAAAAGAAGAGACTAGAGAGAGTAGAGAGCGTCCACTTATTTGTCTTTACGTGGTGCCACAGTGATGACTGATGAGAATTAATTTCTCTTTAAAAAAGTGAATAAAAATAAATGGTTTTAAGGTGGATCGATCGTACATCTGCACTATAAGCATCAAACAATCTAGAAAAACGAACTTTTCTTTCAAAAACTACAACATTTATGAATTTGGGAATACATTTTTTTTAAAGAAAAACCCAATAGGCTCCAAATTAGTTCTTTAAATAGGAACATAAGTGATGCAATTCTTGTAGGATGCTACCAATGCACCTCTCTAATTTAAGTGATTAGTGCGTAAGGTGCGAGTAGTACGACTTTTTCCTTAGAACTTTGGATACTCACCAGTCCCCACCCGAGCGAAGAGAAGAAACATTGGATTTGAGTTGCTATTTCTGTAAATAATTGAGTGTTTAAAGACATTTTACTGGAAAAGAAAGTGCAGTGAAAGCATAGTAAACAAGTAAACAAGGCAATGTAGCAAAGAAATAAGCGCAACTGGAAAAGACACAGCGCAACGACTGCAAAATATTCAAGGTTTGGAGCCATTTTAAAGTGTAAGAAACAATATACATGTTAGGCACCAGAAAGTCTGGCTAAAAGCATTTGCATGGCCAGCAGATTTTGATTAATACATACAGGCACTAACTATAGTAGCATCATCATCATTAAAGCATTGCGCGACTGTATTCACAATGGTCATCGTCATCAACCAGACTTGAATAGCAACACAGCTTTCTGGTCCAAATAGAAATAGACAAAGTGGTTGGTTTCATGTGTCACATATGAACCTGCATTTCCAAAATAGATGGATGTCAAATTAGAAGATAAATAACAACAACATGAAATGTACACTAAATTTGAAGGTAGGGGCATCAGAGATGGTATATGCAAAACCCAGTAGCATAACAATGTGGTGTCTACCGAACACAGATTACACATATCAAGTGTTGGACATACACTGACCACACCCTGATGTACCCAGGATAGAGTTTGTACCTCAGCTCGTCAGTAATCCCAAGCAAGCTCTAACTAGAAATGCGGTATACTCAACATCAACCATGAATAAGCAGTCTTTTCACATTTTGGAAGAGAAGATGTTTTGAAGACAATCTGACTAAAATTGAAACTAAAGGATATGCATTCATCTTATTCACTCAAGTCCTGGACAATTCTTTTGCCCACTCCAATACCTAACAAAATCAGGACAAAGATTACTTCGCCCTTGTCAAAATGAAGAGGTAGGCGACACCCACCAGGCTAGTAAATGACTTTTTCTCTCAAATCAGATTTTCTTTGCTTAACACACCTTTCACAGTTTCGCCGATTGAAAAGATTTCACGACTGAAATTGCATGCCTCTCAGCCCACTATTCAGCAATTAGCATCTAGAAAGCACAATAGAGGAATGTCACTGAGGATTGGCCAAAATTTAAGTTGGACAAGAGGAGACTCAGTCCAACTTCCTGACTATATGATTCTGTGATATGGCAACAGAGAACCTTCACAAACTATATAAGCACTAGATGCGGTAGAGAACCTTCACGAAACATACAATACAGTAGCATTATCAGTATGTGACACCAATCTGATGCATATGTATGCAAAACCAAGGAGTCCAATATGGTTGAGAGGCAGTTAAATCAAGATCCTTTCTCTTCTCGTCTAACCAAAGATCCCACCTAAAGTGAAGCCTCAATCCATAAACAATGAAACACGCCATAGAATCAAAAGCTCACTTCAAATTTAACATAGTTAACTTAAGTATCCTTGGTCATAATATATTGCCATAAAGTCCTGAACCACTCTTGCCACAGACATAAGAAGAACTTCAGAGTACAAACTATGACACTTAACTAATATTTTGATAGATTGAATTCAATCTCAAGTACAATATAAGAATTTTCAAGGGTTGGTTTTGCACTCCTCTAAGATCTTCCTTTGTAGTTTTGGGTCTAGGTTAGTTAGTGCCAAGCTAATACTTGTTTCTGCAACAATATAGTAACAGCCGAAAACCAAACCATAACGTCCCAAATCAAGCACATCTAGAAACATTTTCTACCAACACTAAGTTGATCCTGTATTAGCCCATTGGGTTCCACTTCTAGGCTACTAGTAGGTACTTAATCATGCCCTAGTTTCTATCTGACCAGTAATGTAGTGATTCATATTATACACAGAAATAACTAATTGTACTATAAATTTAAACTCTCTTTTGCAGAGATTTCAACTCAATTATGCAGCAAAACCATCAAAGGAATGGCCCTTGAGAAGCTCTGTAACATTCATTTCCCATATCAGCTAAGACTGTACCGTCAATTAAACAGAAGCAGAAGGGCAAACCGCATTTTGTCTAATCTATGAACAGATCCGTGTATTCCAAAACTTAGCTATATAACATCAATGCTTCATTGAATGAAATCACTAAATCTGAGCAAAACCAAGTAGGGATAATGAGTGGGTTACCAAAATTGCGACCAACAATGCAATGCCAAGTGGCTCCATGCTTCCGATCAAACTCCTTTTTGATATGCTCCGCTACGTCTTTCTCCACACTATTCTTCTCAAATGCCTACCCAAATAAATAGACCCAATAGGAGATTAGTTACTCAGAGAGAACAAGTAAGAGTGTGATCAGTGAGAAAGAACTAACCGCGACGGCGATATCAATAGCCTCTCTCTGCATTTCATCTTTCATGTCAGCGTTCTTGATGATGATTTTCTTGCCGGTGGAGGGTGGTGCCGCTGGCGAGAGTTTCCGGTCATCGGAGGTTGGTTTGACGTGGCCACCACCACCGCCGGTGATGCTTCGTTTCGTGTCTTCACTGTTCATTTCTAGTTTGTTGTACTGGGATTTCCTTCGTGGTAACGAAGTATTTTTGGGTTTTACGCTATGGTTGAAGTGGGTTTTTTTTTTCCAGGCAAGAAAGACAGAGCAGTTGCTTTATCTTTACTTTGTGACCTCTGTCCCTAAGAAAATAATACAATAATACTTTATTGGCTGGTTTTACTGTAATTTCCGTCTTTCGAATTTTCCTTTTTCTTATTGGCTGGTTGGATTCAAAATGAATTTTTTTCTTTTGCTTTGACTGATGAGTGACGACTCGCCGACTCGGTATTGCCAACCGAAACGCAGCCGTTTCTTCAAAACCATCTCCGGTGACGTGGAAGACTCCACACAGCACACATCTCGAATCGAATCAATGTGAAACTGTTTTTTACTAATCTTCCTAGCCATCCATCTCCTTACAAAACAGAAAACTAATCTCGTTAAAGTATTATCATCGTTGAAAGTGAATGTTCAGTGGCTTCTATCGTTGCAATGTGATTATACTGCTTCAGTTAATATGTATATACACACTCATAGTTTACATCTAACATCAATCAGCTCCTGTGTAATTATCCTTAGCTTGTTTTAAAGTAGAAAAAATCTTAAACTACGATGTACATGTCTAACTTTCTAACCTCATCCTAACACACCTATGCTTCTTCGTCCGAGTCTTGGACAACATTACATCCCTTCATTCTCTTAGCATTAGGAAGTAGGGTCTCTCCATCAGATTCTGATTCCTCAGGACTACCGGCCTGGCGCTTAGGACTTGAACGCTCGGCAGATTCATTGTCGTCAGAATCATCACACGATCCATTCTCGGCAGGAGGATCAGCATCATGGACGGTTTCATCATTCGGAGCATGTTCTTCTTCTTCACCACCAACATTGTGATTCTCTATTATGATTTTGAAATCCCTGGCAGTGCTACGCTTGGCATGCCTCAATAGGTTGACTTTGCTCGCCTTACTGAGCTGAATTAGATATTTCTCATAATCTTCTATCTGATATATCAGCTCAGGAATGCATCTGTTCTCTCTCTTTATCTTGTTGATGATACCCTTACTATTCGTATTCCCTGGTTCCTGCAAATCCCCATTTAAAAGTAAGAACACTAGAACTCAACTTTTTCCGAAAACGGTCGAATTCAAACAACTGTACCCTTTGCATCTCTGCAACAAAGTTGTAGAGAGGAACTGTGAGCTGCTTGCAAGTTAGTTCCACAAGCTTCTGGAAAGTAAGACTGGGTAAGAGTTGCTTACATCCCTTCGGAGCAATAGCGAGATTTGATATCTGAGCTAAATGCTTGTAAAATTTCGCAGTCAGCCTGAGGAAATGATCTGCTTGAGGGTCTGCATAGCTTAATATTACAGATTAGTGCAGTACATAGAGTAGAAACAAGATAACATGATATTTGTTGTTTTTCATTACTTACCCAGGAGGTTCATCAAAACAAAGGAAGACAATACTTTTACCAAAGCATCAGCTCTCATGTAAAGATTACTCTCGAATGCCAATCCAGAAGCATGCTCTTCATTCTGACTAAGATGAATGCTTTTTTGGGAAACTACATACAATGTCTTCAGTTTTTTTACAGCCCAATCCATTTCGGAAACAACTGCTTCAACCAACTCTAGTATACAGGAAGTTATAACAGTGCTTGTTGACTTGTTTATAATGGGATATGATTTAGATACCTCTAATGAGCTACTCTCCTCTGATCCAATGACTTTTAGCAGCTCATTACCCATTTCTTGAGCCACAACTAAATCATCTGGAGGTGAACTTAAAGAGAGAGCAAGTGTTGCTACCCTTCTTGCGATCTTGGAGTTCTTTGTTTCATTGCTTTTACAGACACGAATACTCCAGGCTGCATGAGAGTTTCTCCATTTACTGGGCAACTTTTCTCCAATCAATAATATCATATCACAAAGAATCTGCAATATTAAATGATATTATATTAAAACTCAAAACAATTCATAAAGAACAAAAATGCTTATTGGAAACAAGAATAATGAAGCACTGGGAGATGCATTTACCTCAACTTCACTAAAAGAAGATAGTGCCGCAAGAAGCTCAGAAAAGTGTGGTTTCAAAACTTAGACAATGAACAATTCTTTGCTTCTTATGTGTTGATCATCAATCATTGAGGCTTCATCATGTTCGGAATCCACTTCAGCACATTGAGGAGCGGAGACTGACAACAAATCTTCAAGCAAGTAACTTGACTCTGGCCTCTGCAAACTAACTGTAAGCAATTCTTTCAAGTACACCAAAGCTAGATGGAGATGCTCCTTTCTGTGCTCAACCTCTTTTCTGCCCTTTTCTTTCTTCTTTCGACTTGCTGCAAGGACTGGCCCTGATTTGAGCAAAAGAATTAGTTTCAGCAGAGGTGGTCCCACCAATTTGAGTTCCCCATACATCAAAGTCGGCAGTGGATCTTCTTTCACTACTTTTGGACAAGATTTTATGTGATGGAAGCAACTATTCAAGACAAAAGTAACAATCTTGGGGCATTTCAATGTTGTGCCTGAGGACAGCTGGCTATGGCTCTGGGAAACTGCCAAACTTCTAGGACATTCAGCATTCAATAGCTTCAGCAATGTTTGCATTAGCTGACAGAGAGATGAAGTTGCCAAGAAAGCAACCCTTTCATGAGTTAATCTCTTCTTATTAATAGGGGTACCAACAGTTGCTCGTGGATTCCCTCTTTTGATACTAGTTACTCATGAAGATTAATAACCTCAACAAGTTCCTTTTCCAACTCTACTTTCTTTAAATCTGTTGCTTTCCCCAACTCATTGGCAATATTGTTCAATATAACTTCAAGAATTCCTGATAGAACCAATGCACAATATTTTCTTCTTTCTTCTTCGAGAGGTGTGGAGTTGCCATCCTGACTCTGTCTAAGAATGTCTGATCTGACATGAAAATAGGGAAACTAATTAACTAGAGCTTATATGCTCAAACTTTTACCCGCATAAGGCTCCTATTGGGGGGAAAAAGCATGCAAATTAAAGCCGAGTTCATCCCCACCCCAGCCCAAGCACCCATGCAACAAAGCGGGTAAAAACACCCAACCAATGTTTATTTAGCTCCCACTAAAACAAAGGAATTGATAACATTCTTGCAGAAACCTCACATACCTTCCAAATTCCCTTTATTTAGAAACTTCCGAATCTTCAGGAAAGCAGAGGACAATGATTCACATGACACGTTTCTGCCAACCTGAGCAAATGCATTATTAACCTTTTAGCATCTTATTTTTCTCAACAACGCAATGAAATCATTGATATGATAGCAATACCTCAGTCTCTTGAGATAGCGAGAAACCAAAACGTGGCCATGCAGAGTCAGGGCAATCAGTTTTACAAAGTAGCTGAATGAGTAGAATCCAAGAAATACAAGATAGAAAAACTATCTAGAGGCTCCTCAATGACAACATTGCCACTCACTGATTTAACACAACAAGTAATCCCAAGTTGAACTGTTGAATATTGCCTATCACATGGCAACACATTGGTCTCCACTTAGTTTCCTGCACATGTTGTCCTCCACTCAGCCTTCCCTGCACATGTTGGCCTCCACTCAGCCTAAAGCATGGCTGCCCATTTTCCTCCAGCATGGTTGCCCATCCTCCTCCAGCTCTACCCGCTCCTCTCCACTCAAGGGAATAGCATTATTTAATACTAGGACTATTAGTATAAATAGGTATCATCACATCTTGTAAACGTATGGAAAACACAATGAAATAAAACATTCACTTCTCCTTTCATCCGTTCATTAGCCTCTTCTATTCATGCATGAATACTATTCATGCATGTCCACTGTTCACTAAATACCAACCCACTGTTTTCAACTTGGTAGCGGAGCCATGAGCAAATCTGAAGGTGAAAAATCTGCTCCGATTGTTTTGCAATCTGAAAACTCTTCCTTCAACCCAGGGATCATTCTTGATGAAACCAACTACGATGTTTGGTCCCAAATGGTCGAGATGCTGATTGCTGAAAAAGAGAAACTTTCCTTCATCCATGGTAATACTCCATTACCTACGGAGAAGGATGATGGATATGAAAAATGGTATGCAGAAAATCAAAAAGTCAAGAGATGGTTGTTGATGTCAATGTCCACAACTATCATGAAGCGGTACATCCGTCTGCCTACTGCTCAGGAAATTTGGAAAGCATTATCTACAGCTTTCTACGATGGAGCAGACGAGCTACAGATGTATACCCTCCACCAACGTGCTTTTTCGGCCAAACAAAATCATCGTGAGCTTTCTGTTTTTTATGGTGAGCTGGTTGAAATTTTCAGTGAACTTGATCACCGTGATAAGGTGATTATGGAAAGTGCAAAAGATGTTGAGTTGTACCGTAACTCAATTCAACGGTTAAGGGTATACATATTTCTAGCCGGTTTGGATGATGAATTCAAACAGGTGCGTGGTGATATCCTAAGAAAGGATCCGGTTCCTGAATTAGAGGAATGTTACTCCTTGATTCGTCGTGAGGCCACTCAAAAAACATCGATGAATGGAGAAACTGAGAAACATGAAGCTTCCGCTGTTATCAGTCGCAATCCGCACGCAAAGGCTCAAGGAAAGTCCAAAAAACCTGCCTACAAGTGTACACATTGCAACCAGACAGGTCATTCAAAGGAACGCTGCTTTCATCTGGTGGGATACCCTGAATGGTGGGATCATAGCCGTGATCCACGAAGGAAGAAGGAAAATCATGCATCCACCACTGCAGCGGTTACAACAAATGATGAAGCTGCCTCAGGTGATGCTGCATCCGCACTAGTAACCATGACAGGTAACAGTGATAAATATGGTAAGGCTTTAACTATCCACAACACTGTTTTGAATGATACATGGATAATTGATTCTGGTGCCTCCGATCATATGACAACTGATTCTAGCCATGTTAAAACCATAAAACAGTCCTCACAAAAATCGGTATCTACTGCTGATGGTAACTTGATCCCAATTGTTGGGGAAGGGTCTATATCTCTCACTAAAACCTTAAATCTAGACTCAGTTCTGGTCGTACCATCCTTAAATTATAATCTCTTATCCGTGTCTCAAATAACTGCTGCTTTATACTGTGTGGTAATTTTTTGGCCTGACTCTTGTGTTTTTAAGGACATCAGAACGAGGCAGACGATTGGTTGTGGTGTTAGGAGAGGGAAGTTGTACTACCTCAACTTGAAGCCACAAAACTCTGATCAGTTGCCTAAAGCTCTTGCTGTGAATGGTTTGAGCAAAAATAATGAGAAGGATATATGGTTATGGCATCGACGTCTTGGGCATCCATCCTTTGGGTACATGAAGAAGTTATTTCCTCAATTATTCTCCAATGGTGAATTTTCTGATCTCCGGTGTAACGTTTGTGAACTTGCCAAGAGTCATCGTACTTCATTTTCACCCCGTATGAATAAAAGTGCAGTTCCTTTTATGATTATTCATTCTGATGTTTGGGGTCCTTTCAAAATACCGACTTTAGGTGGTGCTCGCTGGTTTGTAAGTTTCATTGATGATTGTACCAGAATGACCTGGGTACAATTAATGCATTCTAAAAGTGAGGTTACAGACTGGTTCCAACGTTTCCACAAAAATGTGTGTACTCAGTATAATGCCACAGTTAAGATCCTTCGTAGTGATAATGGAGGTGAATATTTACACTCTGAGCTCCAACAGTTCCTAGCAGAACAAGGAATCATCCATCAAACCACTTGCCCAGATACACCCCAACAAAACGGTGTCGCTGAGAGGAAAAATCGCCATTTACTGGAGGTTGTCCGTTCCTTGGTGATTGATGCTCACACACCATTGAATTATTGGGGAGAAGCCATTTGTACTGCAGCTCATCTAATCAACAGGGCCCATCTAGCACCTTGGGGTTCAAAACTCCATTTCAGGTCCTCTCTGACGCTGTTGTCTCTCCCACTGTGGCAGATTTATCAAAACATGTTTTTGGATGTGTAGTGTTTGTTCACATCCACAAACGTCAACGAAACAAGTTGGAACCTCGAGCATTACGTTGTGTCTTCCTCGGATATGCTACACATCAGAAAGGATATCGATGTTACCACCCACCAACACAACGAATGTACGTATCCTTAGATGTGGTGTTCCATGAAGACGAAATGTATTTTTCAACTACAGAACCTCAAGGGGAGCAACATCAACTGGAAGTTCTGACCTTAAAGTATAATGATGAGAATGATGACACTCATATATTGGTGCGCAATCTACCTGAGGATGGGTCCACAGATGATGACGTTGCTGGTACTGATCACCTCGCAGATGATGATGTTGCTGGTCCTTTAACTACTTCTCCTACACCACACCACTCACCTGCTGAAATTGTCCTTGAACACGAGTTACGGCAGTTACCACCACGACACAATAGAGGTATTTCTAAACCCACATATAAACCTGAACTCTCTAGTAAAGTTAGATACCCTCTAAGCCACTACATGTCTACCCATCGGTTGTCTGAGGCAAACATGTCCTTTGTGAATCAATTATCTTCTGTATCTATTCCTAACAGTGTGCAGGAAGCCTTAGGGGATCCAAAATGGAAGGCAGCCATGAATGAGGAAATGAAATCCCTGTAGAAAAATAACACTTGGGATCTTGTTGATTGTCCTCCTGGAAAAAAGGCAGTTGGATGCAGATGGGTTTACTCCGTGAAGTACAAAGCTGATGGAACCATAGAACGGTTCAAGGCTAGGTTAGTGGCAAAAGTGTATTCTCAAACGTATGGAATTGATTATACCGATACGTTTGCACCAGTGGCAAAGATCAATATTGTCCGGGTTCTACTAACTCTTGCTGTAAACCAAGAATGACCCTTGCAACAATTTGATGTAAAGAATGCATTTCTTCATGGTGAACTAACAGAAGAAGTGTATATGGATCTTCCACCAGGCTGTGTGGTATCTGAACATCAACAGCAAAAGGTGTGCAGATTGAAGAAATCATTGTATGGGCTTAAACAGTCCCCAAGAGCTTGGTTCGGAAGATTTACAAAAGCCATGAAGGAGTTTGGCTATTGTCAAAGCAATGCAGATCATACGTTGTTCCTAAAGAAAAAACAAGACAAGATAACTGCACTCATCGTGTACGTGGACGACATGGTGGTGACTGGAAATGATCCAGAAGAAAGAAGCCCTTTGCAAAACTATCTGTCTACTGAATTTGAAATGAAAGATCTTGGTCCACTGAAGTACTTCCTTGGAATTGAAGTGTCCAGATCCTCCAAAGGTATATTTCTATCACAACGAAAATATACTTTGGATTTGCTACATGAAACTGGTATGTCAGCATGTCAACCAGCTGAAACACCCATGGAAGAAGGCTTGAAGTTGTCAGTTGAACCTGATCAACTCTCTGTGAATAAAGGGCAATACCAGAGACTGGTTGGGAGATTGATGTACTTGGCACACACTCGGCCAGATCTTGCCTATGCATTGAGTATTGTCAGCCAATTCATGCATAATCCTGGAGAACAACACATGAAGGCAGTCATGCGTATTCTAAGGTACCTCAAATCTGCACCAGGAAAAGGAATTTTGTTCACCAAGAATTCCGATTGTCATAGTGTGGTTGTGTATACTGATGCAGATTGGGCTGGATCGATTGACGATAGACGATCCACCTCAGGGTACTTTACCTTTGTAGGAGGTAACCTCGTGACATGGAGAAGCAAGAAGCAGAACGTGGTTGCCCGATCCAGTGCAGAAGCTGAATACAGAGGCATGGCTCTCGGATTATGTGAAGCATTGTGGCTGAAATATCTCCTGATAGATCTTGGATTCCCACCTCTAAAACCGATTGAGTTGTATTGTGATAATAAGGCAGCTCGCGATATTGCACACAATCCAGTCCAACATGATCGCACAAAACACGTAGAAGTAGACCGTTTTTTTATCAAAGAGAAGTTGGACGACAAGATACTTGAACTGCCTAGTATTCGATCAGAGGATCAATTAGCTGATATCCTTGCCAAGGCAGTTTCAAATCAGATTTTTTCGAAGACCATTTGCAAGTTGGGCATATGGGATATCTATGCTCCAACTTGAGGAGGAGTGTTGAATATTGCCTATCACATGGCAACACATTGGTCTCCACTTAGTTTCCTGCACATGTTGTCCTCCACTCAGCCTTCCCTGCACATGTTGGCCTCCACTCAGCCTAAAGCATGGCTGCCCATTTTCCTCCAGCATGGTTGCCCATCCTCCTCCAGCTCTACCCGCTCCTCTCCACTCAAGGGAATAGCATTATTTAATACTAGGACTATTAGTATAAATAGGTATCATCACATCTTGTAAACGTATGGAAAACACAATGAAATAAAACATTCACTTCTCCTTTCATCCGTTCATTAGCCTCTTCTATTCATGCATGAATACTATTCATGCATGTCCACTGTTCACTAAATACCAACCCACTGTTTTCAACTTGAACATCTTCATCCTGTAAATAAAATTAAAGTCAAGTACAGAATTGAATATCCTATTTGTTGAAGTAATTGGTCCCTGTGAAATCAGAGTTTAAGTTTCCCCCCTAGAGGTAACAAACAAACTATCATAGCCATACATGATAGACGTCTGAAACGTAAGACAGAAGTTACAAAAAATTAGGTCCCTCAGACAATTAACTGTGTAACCAATCAAACCATGCTATCTGTGACAGGCATTGAGGTGTGCATATATATATATATATATATATATATATATATATATATATATATATATATATATATATATATATCAGCATCCAAATTCACTGGTATGGAATTGCCGTGAACTACACAACTAGACAATTTGTCTTTCAATTATGCCAAGGCATCAAAGGTCTACATCCACAAAAAATGAAACATGTAATCACCTTATTATAATTTCATAGGCAGAAGTGCAAGAGCAAACAATTCCCCAGCAGGCCGAGTAAATGCATATAACAATAACATCAACAGTTTAACATAATGATCCCCAATCAAAGCACAATTGAAAAGTTCCGAGTGCAAAGATCTGGACCAAACAATAGTCTCATTACAACTACTTAAATTAAATGATAATGCATATTACTTACTTGGCAAATGAGTAATCACGATAAGCTGTAAGCACTGCATTTTTCAACACCCCCAATGCACCCTTACTACACCTCTTAATCCTAGCAACAGAAAGCAAAACAGCAACTGTAAAATGACTAATAGCTTAGCATCCGATTTCACAAGCCCTATAACTTCCTTCGCCAGTGAAGGATCCTGCTTCACTGCAAAATTAATATGAAGTAACACCGTCCCTTCGATTTGCCTAACAATAGAACTAACTTTCCTAAGCCCCAATTCACGCCCGAAAAACACAGCAATACCTTCAATCACGTCCCGCTTATGACTATTAACCCCCTTCGATGCTAAAACCAGCAATTGATACACCAAAGAGGGCAAGTCTTGTAAATCCACCCGTTTCATCCCTCTAAACACTTTATTCAAAAACTCCCTACCTCTAACCTTATCAAGAAACCCTAAAAAATCCCTAGCAAGAAACACAAATTTGACTAGCAACCCCTTCGACCATTCGATTCCAATAATACCCCTATCGAAAATCAAATTCACACATTCATTCCCCTTCTCTTTACTAAGTAAGGCAAAACAAACAGGAAGGAGTTCGAGTATTTGCGCGTCTTCCAGAGTGAGTAATTTTGGCAAATCGGGGACGATTTGGTCAACGATTGAGTGGACGGCATCGACCGGGAGGGTAGGTAGCATGGAGCAGAAGAGAGTGATGTTGTGAGGGAATTGGAGTCGCGAGGGATTTGGGAGGAAAGGAAGAGGTGAGTATAGGCGGGCAGCAGGGAGGAGAGGAGAGAAGAGAGTGGAGGCGAGTCATGAGAGAGGGAAATGAGGGAGAGGAGCGAGAGTATGTATTCGGAGACGGCGAGTGAGGGAGGAGGAGATTGAAGGCGCGCGTGGAGGTGTGAGATGAGGGTTGAGTGGGACGATGTGGAGAGGAGAGAAGGATGGAGGTGGTTTTGCTGCGCTAGAGAAATGATTTCGGCGGCGGTTAGTGGCGGGGGATCGACGGCGGTGGTCATGTCGTGTCGGGGCATCAGTCGATTTTGTGTGTAGCGAAAAGGAAATTGGGGCTGGATTTTCAATTTTGGAGGGGCTACCTTGTGTGTTTGCGCGGGAATAAAATTTATGGTTTTTATTTGACAAGAAAAGATAAAAGAATGCAGCTTTGTTTAAACAATGGCGTTTCCATGAAGGATTGTGGCGTCCTGTCATTCCCGGCCTAGTTGGGTTCCAGTATGATACTATTGGGCTTCTTTAGACAACTTTTACAAATATGAGTTGCGGGCTTCATGAAAATTTGGTTAAAAATAAATTTTTTTTTTGTAAAAACAAATCCAAATAAAAATAATGTGTAAACCACATTAAAAAAAAACTTATAGACTTAACCTGTTATAGTTTTATGAAAATTACAATTTTAACTTTTTAAATACTTAAAAAATACAAAACAAATGGTAAAATTGCAAACAATTATGAAATTTGGACAAAAAATGTAACTAATATGGTAGAAACTAATACAATAAAAAAATAAAATAAAAATTATTTACAAATTATTTTTTATAAATATTTTTTAAGGAAAGTTCTCACTATTATTATTATTTTAATTTTTTAGTGGGGTAAACTCTCACATATTTGTTATATTTTCATTCTCTATAATTTATTGAATTATTTTTTTATTTATTTTAAATTTTTTAACCGTTAAGACTATAAAATTTTAAGTGAAATAGTTTATAAAATATAAGGTTTGTCACGTAGTTTAGAGTAGAATGTTCATGTCATTTGCAACTAAAATATAAACAAAAAGAAAAAAAATACATGTTGGTCCCTTTAGAAAAATTGATTGGAATAAAATTTACACTCCATTAAATTCTTAAAATTACAGTAAATATGATGATCAAATATCGGATAGTATTAGGGAAAAAACATTATTCGATCTTTTCAACCTTTCTTTTATTTAGTAAAGATATAGATATAAATATAAATTGGTGAGTTGGAATGAAAAATTGGTAAATAAAAGGGAAAAGGGGCAAAATAAGAATATTATAATTTAGATATAGGGACCAACATTATCCTCGCTTGAAAACTTTGGAGTTTTGCATCGTGAAGTGTGAGCATGGGAACTATCACCCATCGAAACGACTCAACAATGCTCCCCATACTTGAACGTGGTCAGCAATGCAAATCGCATCCTTTCCCTGAGGTGATATATGCCAATGCCGCCGCTACGTATTTTGTAATTCGAGAAGATATAATAGATGTACTAGTATATTACTGTTTAGAAAATCGAGAAGATATTTATCATTAAAAAAATATCAACACCACACCATGAATCGCGAGCGATGCGCGTGGCTACACGCTCCACATTTCCATAGGCAAAAGCTATTTTGGATCAAAAAGCAACATGCAAAGTGTTTTGGAAAATCAGATGAAGGCTATTTTCCAAAATATAATTTGAAATACATATTTTACCTATTTTAATACATGATATTTCCTTCTTCTTCTTCTTTTGACACATTGAAACTATTGCCAAAACTATTTAAATAAACGCTTCTTTTTACATTTTTATTCTCATCACAAATCCACTAACAAAATATTTAAAATCATATTTGCACATAAATATGTATCTTTTACTATCTTTTCAAAATATGTTAATTATTTGTAGTTTTAATTAGTATTTTATATAAAAAACCTTACTATCTATAAAAAATTATAAATACAATAGTGATAATACTCTTTTTAGTGATTCTCAAAGCTGTAAAACCTCGTTCAGTCATAAACACGGTTAAGGTAAAGGAATAAAGGGTTAAAGATTCAATCGTTGTCGAACCAGATTGACTCATAATTTTAATAAATTAGATAATAAAATTTAATATTTTTATTAAATGTAAGAATTTTAAAATTAAATAAAAGTTTATCGTATATTTATATTTTATATTCTAAATTAATATCACAGATATAGAGGTTGTGTAATGATTAAGTTTTATTTGTCAATATAATAAATTTAGGTTCGAATTCCATTTTTCATTTTAACCTCCCTTCAATTACCACTACATTTAAGAGAATCACAAACTAAAGATGGGTATCCACTCTCTTAGATCAACCATGTGTGCATCATGGTCATGTGACCTTGACGAGTTGGGTAGAAATGGTAATTTTGATACATCCTTTACTATGAAAAGTTTAAAACTATTAACAGAATTAAGATTTAATAGCGAGTACTGCTCACTCTCCACATGACGCGAGTGATGGAAAATTAACTTCATCCATCAAAACGAACAGGATGGATAAACACGATAGTATTACACTGGATGATGCTATAAAGTGTCTCGACCTTTCCCATAAGAAAAGCAAACCTTTTAGCACGTCATTTGGCCTTACTCAGGACAGACACGACAACCTATTAGTACTCATTAAATTCTTCCTTCCAACCAACCCCATTGGGACTATCTCGGAGCTGATCAGCAACCGAAACCCATTCATCCATTGTCAATCAAGCTCAAGAACTCAGGTTCTTCTACCCAAACCAGCATGGGCGGAAGAACAACAATCCAAGTAGGACCCGATGGCGTGGCTATCATCACCCTCATCAATCCTCCTGTCAATTCCCTCTCCTTTGATGGTACTAACTCAGTGATCTCACTTCCTTGCTAATGCAGATCTTGTGTGTTTCCTTAGTTGTTTCTGTTGCTTCTTAGTGAATTAATCTGATCATTTGATGGATGCGTAATTTGATTTATTTGTGACTATTGGATTTGAAATTGGTTGGTTTCTGTTGACTAAGGGGCAGACATGTAGGTCTGATTTCTTGAATTTTGAATTTGATTATGAGCTGGTATGAATTAAGAAGAGAGGAGGAGGTTAAGCAACTGTTGCTATTACTGTGATGAATGTGCGACTTACTATCTTTTGTTTTGTTTTGATCTCCACTGTAGTGTTACACAGCTTGAAAGATAGTTATGAGCAGGCTTTAAGGAGAGATGATGTGAAGGCAATTGTTGTTACAGGCGAGCGTTGAAACTTTGTTCAATTTTTAAAAAATGGTGGGAAGTTTATAGTGTAGGAATGTGGAGCTAACATCTGATTTGAATGGATCAGGTGCAAAGGGCAAGTTCTCTGGTGGTTTTGATGTATCTGGCTTTGGTGGAATTCAAGGGGGAAACGGTAAGTTTGGTGGTTGATATGTTTATTTGTTTAGTAATGCATGGCTGTAAGTTCGATGAACTCTTAGTTGTGTTCTTTCTGCAGTGCAAGAAAAGCCTGGTGTTACATCTGTGGAGTTACTCACAGACACTTTAGAAGGTACTTGGCTTTTTATCTTTTATCTCTTGTGGCTTAGCATTTTCAAATGAAGTAACACCATTATCCATGTACTTTATGAGTGGTTATTTTGCTTTACAGCTGCTAGAAAACCTTCAGTTGCTGCAATTGATGGCCTAGCTTTAGGTGGAGGATTAGAGGTTGCGATGGTATGTATTCCTACCTTTATTACTCTTCGTTTACTATTTCATATCTGGAGATCTTACCAATTTTCTGTACCAGGCATGTCATGCACGTATTTCCACCCCAACTGCACAATTAGGCCTGCCAGAACTTCAACTTGGAATCATGCCTGGCTTTGGAGGTATGTCTTTGGGATCACTATTCTTCCTGCGTTTGTAAGGTCTTGATTATAACAACCTTTTCATACTCTAAGATATCTCCACCGTATGAAATTATCATGTCATTATTGTTGCACGTTGTGGTACCGTGTGTTTGGTTATGAAAATGATATTGTCTTAGAGATCACCACGGAAAAGTACATATATCTCTTATGCAGGGGAGAACTTAGTAAAGCAAATTGCTCATTGAACTAGAGATTGTGTATATCCTCAAGAAAATAAGAGTATATTGAAATCTTGAAGATAAGGAGAGGGCCCTTTGCCATGTCACATCCAAACATATAGTAGTTATGAACCTCTGAGGTAATAAATCCAAATGTATGGCGTTTTTTATGTTCTTGTATTAATATGTGTCTAATTCAACAGGAGTGCCGGATTTTTAACTTGGAGAAATAAGAATTTAAAAAATGATAGTATACCCTATCTTTATGTCTAGCAGAACTTAGGCCTTCAATCATTTTTGTGAGTTAACAAGATATTTTATTTTGCTCGAAAATCGCACTGTTGTGGATCTCATGCATCTGAATTGTCTCAGGAACACAAAGACTTCCACGCCTTGTTGGCATCTCAAAGGCCCTTGAAATGATGCTGGTATATTACAGCTGATTAATTTTATCTTAATCACTATTCGATGTGTTAGATGTAGAATCTTTAACTGTTATTTTGTTCTATGTGTGTTCCTGCTCATGTGAAAGCAGACCTCAAAACCAATCAAAGGGGATGAAGCTCATGCTTTGGGCTTGGTGGATGCTGTTGTTTCATCTAATGAGTTGGTCACCACTGCACGCCAATGGGCATTAGATATCTTGGAGCGCAGGAGACCGTGGGTCGCTAGTCTTTACAAGACTGACAAGTTAGATTCTCTTGGGGAGGCTAGGGAAATTTTCAAGTTTGCAAGAGCTCAAGCTCGGAAACAGGCTCCAAATCTCAAACATCCTTTAGTTTGTATTGATGTTATTGAAGAGGGCATTGTTTCCAATCCCCGGGCTGGACTGTGGAAGGTCCTTTTCCGTTTCTATTTTGTATAGTTCACTTCTACCTGCAGCTTGCATGCAACTGCTTGACAGGGTGTTTGATGTTCACAGGAGGCTGAAGAGTTTCAAAAGCTTGTGCATTCTGACACCTGTAAGAGTTTGGTCCACATTTTCTTTGCTCAGCGTGGAACCACAAAGGTGCTGATACTTTTACTTGTGGAACTGTATTTTTTTCATGCCCACTTTATGAATATACCACTCTAGTTTTCTCCAAAGTTGATTTATCTATTTGGTAAAACTGTTTTTTGAATACATTTTCCCTATCTTTAGTATCTCCGAACTTAGTCATACCTTTATCATGTAACTTAAAAAACTTCTCCTTTGGGAATAGGTTCCTGGGGTTACTGATCTAGGCTTGGTGCCAAGGCATGTGAAAAAGGTTGCTGTGGTAGGTGGAGGATTAATGGGTTCTGGAATAGCAACTGCATTGATTCTTAGTAACTATCCAGTGATCCTGAAAGAAGTAAATGAAAATTTCTTGCAAGCTGGCATTGGTAGAGTCAAAGGTGGGGGTTCACACATGGTCTCAAGATATTAGCTCCACGATTAACGGGTTTATGTAATATGCTCTCTTTTTCTATTCATGAAGTTATTCTGTTCTGATACATGAAGTCTCCTTCTTCAGCCAATCTGCAAAGTCGTGTCAAGAAAGGAAAGATGACACAGGAGAAGTTTGAAAAAACCATCTCCCTTCTTCATGGCGCTCTGGATTATGATAGCTTTAAAGATGTGGACATGGTCATAGAGGTACTTGAGGGTATATGTTTATTTGATTCAAGATTATGTTATACTGGAAAAGTTTTATGTTTTATCGTCTGGTCTTGATGTTTGTAACAGGCCGTCATTGAAAATGTTTCCTTGAAGCAGCAAATTTTTGCTGATCTTGAAAAATATTGCCCACCTCATTGTATTCTTTCCAGTAACACTTCCACAATAGATTTGAATTTGGTTGGCAAGAGGACCAACTCCCAGGATAGGATTATTGGAGCCCATTTCTTCAGGTAGGATCAGTGCAAGGTTGCCATTTTGCTTTTAAATGATTTTTGTGGTATTTCCTTGCTATTCGGCTCAAATCTTGATCCAGTTTTTTATGCAGTCCGGCTCATGTCATGCCACTACTGGAAATCGTCCGCACTAAGCAGACATCTCCCCAAGTAATTGTGGATTTACTGGACTTAGGAAAGAAAATAAGGAAGACTCCTGTTGTGGTTGGAAACTGCACAGGCTTTGCTGTCAACAGGATGTTTTTCCCTTATACACAAGCTGGTCTTTTGCTTGTTGAACGGGGAACAGATGTTTACCATATTGATAGGGCGATCACCAAATTTGGAATGCCAATGGGCCCATTCCGGTACTTAATGCGTTGGAAATACATGATTTCTCCCTTATTAGCTGCATATGTGGTGATATTGTTATACTTTTGACACAGTAACGGAAGAATTGTCTATCTTGTAGTAGGTTTCCTGACCTCGCCAGGCTCTAATACCATGTTTCTTGCAGGTTGGCTGACCTTGTTGGTTTTGGTGTGGCAGTTGCAACTGGCACACAATTTATTGAGAATTTTCCTGAGCGAACCTATAAATCCATGGTTATCCCACTAATGCAAGAAGATAAGAGAGCTGGTATTTTTCTTCCCTTGTGATACATTATTATTCTTCCCGAGTCCACATGTCCTCAATGTGAGTAGAAGGGAAAATATGATCACTGGATTTTAGAAAGCATGAATTAAATTAACTATTCATTATCTCAGGTGAAGCTACTCGGAAAGGGTTTTATCTGTATGATGATAAACGGAAAGCTAAGCCTGATCCTGAAGTGAAGAAATACATTGAAAAAGCAAGAAGCATCTCTGATGTTGCCATTGACCCTAAGGTCTCTTTTCTCCTGGCAACTTGTGTAACTGTTTTCAACTTTTTCTGGCGTTCATTGAGAAAGCAAGAAGCATCTCTTGGTTACCATGGATGATAAATGATCAAATTCCATTAAATGAATAACAAACTCTGTACGCTTATAGAGAAACAAAGCTACTCTGCTAGTGGTCTCATATAGTCTCCCCTTCTCATATTTTTGGTGTATTATCTTTGGTGTACAGCTTGCAAAATTACCGGAGAAGGACATCGTGGAAATGATATTCTTTCCAGTAGTGAACGAGGCTTGTCGAGTCTTTGCTGAAGGGATTGCAGTCAAAGCTGCAGATCTTGACATCGCATCTGTTATGGGCATGGGCTTCCCACCATACAGGTCTGATTTTTAGTTATTCAACGTTTTTGTTTCCCAAGTTCATAGGCATGCTCTCATCAATTCGATGTCACCTGGATCAGGGGAGGTATCATGTTCTGGGCTGATTCACTCGGATCCAAATACATCTATTCGAGATTGGAGAAATGGTCAAAAACGTACGGAGAATTCTTTAAACCTTGTGCTTTCTTGGCTGAACGAGCGGCCAAAGGAGCGCCTCTGGTGAGTGCTTAACTGCTTATACAATGAACAAGTGAATTCTTTTAGCGTTATGCCCTCATATTCATGAATCAGAATAGCATTTCTGAGTACACCCTGTTGATATTTGCGCTTGTCTTTTGCAGAGCTCTCCAGTCGAGCAAGCGAAATCTCGGTTGTAAGATGGATGCTTGTCGGATTTTTACACTTTTTTTTCAAAAAAAAAAATAGGTGGATTGCAGCTGCATTGTCAAGTGGTCCAAATGTTTCTCTTCTATCATTGTTCACCCTTTGCCCTGTTGCTAGCTTAGATGGTTCAAGGGTGCACTAAATAATTTACCAGTCGCCATGAGCTTGTTAAGATCAGAAAATTAGTTTGCTATATGGAATAACGATAATATTTGAATGGTATTTGTCTCTATTTAATTTTTCAAATAATGTTTTTTTCTTGAAAAGTTACTAATAGTAATACTAATATTTACAAAAAGATTTTATCGTCAAATATTGAATATTACAATATGATAAATGAGTGAAGTAGACTATAATTATTGAGGTAAAATAAAAAAGAAATTATTTTATTTACAAAAAAAGAAAATGATTTTTTTTGGCTCTCACAGTTTGTCTTGCCGTCACATAAACACGAACACTACAGTCTATATTACAGTGGTAGTTTTCTTTTTTTTCAAAAAAAATAGGATATAGTAGAAGGATTTTATTTCCTACAGTATTTAGAAAATCGATAAGATATTTATAATTAAAAGAAGATCAGAATTACACCACGAATAGCAAGCGATGCGCGTGGTTCCACGTTCCACTTTTCCATTAGTTGCAGGTTATGGGCTGGGCTTTTATAGACCTCGTGGAGGGGGTTTGAGCTAATAACGTATGATGGGCTTGCTAATAAGAAGAAACGTATGCACAAATGATTGGACCTTAATCAGTTATTAAGCTGTCCGACTCCACTAATCAGCATGTCACGCCAGATTTTACTGACGTAGAGTGACATGTGTCAAATGCCAAGTCATGAACCCGTAAAAATCTCATAAAACAACAACGACAGACCCAATTTCTTCATCCCCTTCATCAGGTGATGACTCCTCCTGTAAGCATCAATCCCCCATTTCGATTCCACAACTACAACCATGAGCGCTAGAGTATAGTAATTAATCTGAAAGTACACCAAAACGACAACGACGATTGGGGTGATTGAATAATTAGGCGAGTAGATCTGGATCTGGAAAACTAGTAATAGCAATAATAAGAGGATTCCAGCTACGAGGAGGATTGATAAAGCGAGAATTTGAGCGAAGAAGGAGGTGAAGAGGAGAGGGAAGAAAGAGTAAAGGGAGGACTTGATGGATTGGATGAGGCTGATGGGTCTCTCGTAGAAGGCGTGGTAGACGCTGTAGGTGATGGACCCGATGGCTAAAAGGGAGAAGAAGTTGGAGAAGAAGGAGATTAGCAGGAGGAGGAGAGTGGAGTTTTTTGGGGATGACGAAATGAGAGATGGAGATGGGGAGGAGGAAGATGAGGGAGAGGGCGAGGCAGTGGCGGGGATGGGTTTTGATGATTCGTTTTTATTCGGTTATGATTGTGAAGAACTCAATTGGTTGTTGGGGTGGTGGTGACTGCGGCGGAGGGGATGATGGTGGTTTCGTTGCCATGGTTAGAGCAAACCGGTGGTGTGGCTAAAACCTGATGGTCGATGCATTGAAGGAGAAGAGATCAGAGAATGCATCAAAGTCTTTCTTTGAATAATTATACAACCAAATAGGCGGGGAGATGCGAGAGGGAAAAATTTTGATTTGAGATGCAGTGGTGCGAAATCGAGTCCATCACGGGTCTAATTCAATTTTTTGAGTTTGTGTAAAAACGGGTCGGGTTTTTTTACAGGTTATGACGTGACACCGTTACGGGGTATGACGTGACACTGGGTCACACCGCTTCCATAAAGTAAAATCTGAGGTGACATGCTAACTTGTCGTTTTCAAATTTCTTTTTCTAAATAAGCGTAGCATGTGATTCACGGCTAAAACTTATTAATGCATTGTGTTAAAAAAAATTTATTTTTATTTAAAAAAAAATACAAATTAGTGTGGTTGGTGTCGGTAAGGTATCTGCGGTGAAACACCAAAAACCTATGGACCAACCATTAAAACAAAAAATATCTGGAGCCTATGGGCCCAGTAAATAGTTCCAAGAGGGAAGCAGCTGGTCATTCCCATTAAAATTACCTATGAAAATCTTCTTATGATCTGATCAATTTTGACATAATGAGGGTGACGCGCTGGTGTCGGCCGGAGAAAGAAAGGAACACGTGCAAAAAGGGAATTTCATCATTAATTACTTAAAATTAATTTAAAAAATCGTTAATTATTACTCCCTCCACATTTAATTAAGTGTCGTTCTAGTATTTTGGATTCAAATTAAAGATTGTTGTGCTAATGACGATTTTGCCCCTAGCCTTCCTTTTCCTCTTCCTCTACCACAATCTACATCCGACACCATCAACAGTTCACCTTGTCAACAACCAAACTCTCCGACCAGATCACCGCCGAAATTGAGAGCTCCACCTCGCTAACAACCAGATCGGGCAAAATCATCGTCGTCGCTGTCATCAACTTCTCACCTAATTTAAGTCTCCTCCGTTCAAAACCCACAACAACAGCAGAATCCTCCTCTTCAATGACGGTCAAGGGTAAGAGAAGTGAGTTCTCACTTCATCTCTCTGGTCGCATCCTAGCACCATCACCCTCTTCCTACGCTTTGCTCCTCCCCTCGCCATTCCGAGAAAAATAGACCCACACGCTCGTCGTGAAACTTTTCAAGAACAACCGATCTATCCTCCCACCTTCTCAAAATTTTGTCACCATCACCAACATGGATTTTGACCGTGCCGAGAGAGGAATTTCGTTTGAGGGAATTGAAATCGGGTAATCGGCGAAGGGGCAAGGTAGTCATCTCACTTCTGAAATAGTCAGAAAAATGAGGGGTGACAATTAATTTTTGTGATTTTTTCGGGGCTAAAACGACAATTATTAACATGTGGAGGGAGTAGAAAATTCCGGTTCAACACTCTCTTTTTTAAGTAAATAATTACGTTTTAGATATAATAAAAATATAAATTAAGAAATGCTTTATCTTTAAAAAATGGGTTGAAATTAGGACAAATAAGGTTGAAAAGTGGGTAGGTTTTTTGTATTATTTTTCTGCTATTTTTATAATCTACCCTACTTATCAAAAAGAAAATTGTAGCGTGCACCATTTGCCCACGTGATATTTTTTTCTAATAATTCTTCGCTGTACCTCTCTGCCAATATGCGATGCCAATCAAAAAGTTGGACTAATTAGTAATTACATGTTAGTTTTTGTTTAGTGAATTAAAAAGATTAAAGTTTGCTTGTGATGACTAGGAACCACTATATGAGATGCGTTGAAAACAAAAAGTCGCTTGCATGATCCATATGAACCCAACTCATCACCTCTTAATTAAATATTTTAAGTTTTAAATTATTACAAATTAAAAAATAAAATAAAGAGTGGGGACTTATGAACACAAGAAAATATCCAGCAATAATTGAGAAAAAAAAACATTTTTTCATAATTTTTTTCTTCTAATCCACTGAAGAGTGACTAATTATGTTCGTATTGGGTGATTAAACCCGTCATCTCCTCTTTAAAGAATTAGAGTGTCGAACCACTCGCACCAACTTGTTTAAATAATTCAACTATAATGTTCAATCACTTTTTTTTTTAATTCATTTTTTCCCCATTTAAACATCCCTCCCTCTACTATATATCTATCTATGCTAGTCGGAGTCATGACTTTTCTCTATTTGGGCTTATACACCAACTTTATATTTTCAAGTATTTTGCTCCTCTGAAATGGAAACCTTAAATTTCTACATTGGAGTCATAGGTAAGTTAACATATATTCAAGATCTTGATAAGTTTAATTAGTACTATATATAATAATAATAATTAATTGATCTCCCTCTTATGTTTCAGGCAATGTTATTTCAGTCCTCATGTTCCTCTCCCCCGTGTAAGCTCTATCATATGGATCAATTCTGGTGACAGATAACCGATAATTGATATAATTTATTCATTTTGCAGAGGGACATTTTGGAGGATAATAAAGCAGAAATCAACCGAAGAATTTGAAAGTCTTCCTTACATTTGCACGCTACTAAACGCATCTTTATGGACTTACTATGGTATAATCAGGCCAGATTCATACCTTGTGGCCACTGTCAATGGCTTTGGCATTCTGGTAGAAATTACCTATGTTTCTCTCTTCCTAGTCTACGCACCACCGACGAAGAGGGTATGTTTTGTAATCTAATCGAACTTTTATTGTATAATTAAGGTATTTATGGCATTTATTTGGCAGGCAAGTACTGCTATTCTGGCTGGAATGTTGGATGTGGGGTTCCTAGGGGCAGCAATTCTGGTGAGTTGGCTCGCATTGCAGGGAGAAGTACGAATTGATGCGATAGGGTTTCTGTGCGCTGGTCTCAATATCCTCATGTATGCCTCACCTCTAGCTGTCGTGGTAAGTCGAGTATTCTCTAATTTAGTTCAAGTCTCTTAATGTTAAACAAACATCTGGGTTGAAACTAGTTGCATTATTAGAAATTTCTCCAACATTTGGGTTGAAACGTCACTTGATGTTACTTGTCATGAAGTTAGGTTAAGCCTATGGTGTAGCCAAAACCTGTGACCATTATCATCCTATTTGATTAACCACTTGCACTCTTACCATTTCTTATAAGAAATTTCTATTGACTTGAAAAAAGTTTAGTAAAAAATGGCATCTCTAACATGCGTATTATATGTCGGTGATTTTCAGAAAACGGTGGTTGCAACCAAAAGCGTAGAGTACATGCCGTTTCTACTCTCATTTTTCCTTTTCTTAAACGGAGGGATATGGACTTTCTATGCCATCCTCGCATCTGATTATTTTTTAATGGTACGTTTTTCTTCATCATAATTTAATTTAGTGTTATTTCTCAATAAAATAAAAAATTAGGTCTGGAATCACTTACATGTACTCATTTAGTATGTGTACATAAAAGAAGAGTATGTTATGTTGGTAAAGAAAATAAGAGGAATTTTGCGGTGGCAGGTGCCAAATGGGGCAGGGTTTTCGCTAGGAGCAGCGCAACTAGTTCTATATGCAATCTACAGGAATGCCAAGCCAGTCTACAAGCCTGTTGTTAATTCCGATCGACTCGAAGAAGGATCCCATCACGAAACCCTTATCTCTTCCTCTGATCGATATGATGAAATCAATTAATTAATTAAATCCCTAATCGATCAATTATCGAGTAATCAATGCCTTAATACAGATTTTTTTGGTATAAAGATAACTGGAGATTACTTGTTTGACGCTTGCGCTCATACCTTACTGAGTTTTATGCATTATTTTGTTATATGGGGAAATATTTGTCAAAAAATCCAGCAAAAATGTAGAAAGGGCCGGGCTTTCTTTTTGGGCTACATATTAACGGGCCGGGCTTCCTTTTTGGGCTACATATTGGGCGTTTTTAATAGCCTTAGACGGGGCCCTTTTATGCTCCCATTGTATAAAATTTCCTCTTCCGAGTTGGTTTTTTTCGCATAGCTCTACGATTTTCATTAATAAAAAATAAGTTTAATACTTGATTAATGTGAGTAGGTTAGACTCATCTTTTAAATAGGGTTTCATAACTGATCTCATCCTTGAAGTCCTCTCTCCACTAATGCGCTGATGAGTGATGATCGTTCTATAATTTCTGAGTGAGTGAGAAGTGAGAACCGAGGCGGCCTCAAATCGTTCTTTTTTGTTTTCTTCTTAATTTACTCTACATGTTTGGATGATGTTAATTTAATGTATTGTCTCGTTCTGATTCTGATCATATATAATTGTCATTACCACAAACTACATGAGACTAGGTAGTGGCCTTGCAAGTGCGTCGTGCCCATCTGATCACCTTTAGTAACAAAACGTGTACAGAGAGCTGCCTTGTCATGCTCCTCCTGTCCATGCAAATATACACAGTCTAATTAAATAACCTGAATTAATACACATATTAAAAAAAACTCATTAATTAATTAATTTTTAGATTATTTTTAACCAGAATTAATTATATATAAAATATTCTCAACAAATAATTTCTTCATATACGAGGATCGTACGCGTTAGAATAGTTAAGTAAAAAGCAAGAGCATCACACGAAGACAATTGTTTTTTCTAGTTAATTTCTAGGTCTATAGTTTTTGTACATTGCAAACTGGGACAAGCACACACGAAGACAATTGTTTTTTCTAACCCAGCAAACACAGATCATCAATGAAACTGTAGACTAAGAAAAGAAAATGGTAGCTAGACACATCGCTTTAATCTTAAGTTACAAAATTGACAATTCACCGTCTCTGGTGGCTGCGTTTTGTGTTTAATTTATAATTTGTTGAATCTGGAATATAATAATTGAACTACTTTCGGAAGTATTGGGTAATATGGACTAAACTAATTAATTAATAAGAAAGGTACCGATAATATATAGATTTATACTCGGATTTGAATCTCACTCTCCAATTCTCTCGTATGTAAAATGGCAAAAAACACTATTTTTATTTTATTTTAAAAAAAAGACACGTCTCTTAGCTACTCCCTCTGGGGAAATAAATGATTTCCTTGCATCCCAATATTCAGTAGGTTTAACACTAAAAATACAAGTAAAATGAACAGTAAAAGCAAATCCTAAAACGACGTTTATTCCCCGGAGGGAGTACTAGCTAGATGGGTTCTTAATTAAATTGGATTTTCTCATTAGTTTTTTATTTATTTAAAAAATGTCACAAGATCTTGATCTGTTTTTTTTGTTGAAGTAAAGAGTTGTCTGTTTTAGGAATAGGAGTACTTACTGTTGCAGATATTGAGCTAATTGATAATAGAATAGTAAAAAGTTGATTCTGATGGCGATTGGCGACAATTATTGTTAGATTAATGGCTAAAGGTGTGGCACAGTTGATGGAGAGCGATCTTATCTGCTGCATACGAAGGGAACAGCTGGGAAAAAAGACGATGAACAACGATCCAAAGATGGAGACTCTTCACTAACTACTTACTGGAGGATACGTACATTGTTGCAATTATCATCTTGTGTCCAAAATTTCGATATAATACAGCCGAGCCAGCCCAAATTATTAATGGGAAAAAAAGATTTTTCAACGCGAGCTGGTGACGTACATGTATAACTTTTTATGAACCGTTAAATAAGTTTACATTTTATGAACCAATATATACGCAGAAGAACATAAACTCATTTAGCAACTCATAAAAGGTCCACACACACGATGAAAAATCACGATCCTAAACTAATACATTCTGTTGGACCAAAAAACAGTTTAATAATAATATTGTGTGATTTAAGTATATATTTCGAGACTTTTATTTAAAGTAAGAGATGTTTTAATTTGAAATTTTTAATTAGAATTCAGTATGAATAAAATTAGCAATAACACATTTGTTTTCCCGCTCAATGTTTGGAAGGAAAAAATAGTTTTAAAATTGTAGATTTAAGTAAATGGCCCTGAGAGAAATGGTCCATGGTTTGGTTGGCTAGAGTTAGATAAGAGAAATGGTTTAGTTGGATAGAGCAAAGGGGCCGGGCCATGAATGCATATGAGACAAAAACAGTGAAGAGATCGCCATGTGATGGGCCAACGATTACTCGATTAGTATTGTCACGCCCCTCTTGCTAATGTGCCAAGTGTAAAATTGTTGTGTAAAATACTCATTTCGTAACAGTATGATGGAAAGATGAAGCGTAAACTCATCTTTATTTCTACTATTATTATTTCTAAGGAGAAAAATGGCTTGAAATTACTACTATTATTTCTAAGGAGAAAAATGGAGTAGTATTTTTTATTCCTAATTAAGGAAGAAAACGAAGAAGACAACTAATGCAATGAGTCTTAATTTTCTTATCCCAAGATTGACACAATAAACCGCCAAAGGGAGAAAAAAAATTTAAGTTGAATTATACATAATTTAGATTTTTACCTCCTTGAAAGTAAGTGATCATTTTTTTAAAAAAAATATAAGTAAGGGATATTTTTTTATTATTACAGAAAAGACTTTTTGTAAAAAGTTTACAAATTTACAAAACGATACTAATTTTTTCTATTTGAAAAACGCTTCAGGGAATAAAAAGGAAATTTAAATTCGAGTTTCTACATATACTTTACTACCAACGTATAATCAATAACCTACATACTCCCTCTGGCACGAATTAAATGACTTCCTCGCATCCCAATATTCAGTAGGGAACGCATATTGAGGAAGTCGGATGACTCATTATTTGACCTCAAAAAAATCCGTACTTTTTTTCTAACGTACGTTAATCCTTAACGTACTTCCGAGAAAAAATTAGGAGCAAAATTATTTCAAATAGTGAGTCTGCCGACCGTTTTAAAATACGTGCCGAAACAGTAAAAGCAAATGCTAAAACGACGTTTAATTCGTACCGGAGGGAGTATTTATTAGCCATGAGAGGCTTAGAGTATAAAATCTCCTTTTTTAACCCTTCACCAAGGATCGTATTCACATCTAGCTTATAAAAAATGATTCAAATCCATAGTTACACGATACAATTATGAAATATTTTAGCTTTCATTTTTATTTATAAAAAAAATGGAGCCACAAAAATATTTTAAATATAAAGAATAGGTATAAACTATAAAGGGTGAGTAAAGGAGATTGAAGTTTGAAGACGAGGATAGTGGTCAAACAGAAGAGACACAAACATTTGGTGGGGCTGGACTGAATCGTGCAACCACTAATCATTATGGCTGGCACTGTAGTAGCTTGTCACGTTGAAACCAGACTAAACATTAAACTATTAGTAAATAAATAATTACCAATAATTTAACTTTTCCTTCTTCCGTGGAAAGGGAAAGTATATATTTTTATTCTAATTTTTATTAATTGACTTTTAAAAAAAAAGTAACATTCAGTAAAATAAATACTAAAAAATTAATTAATATGTACAGTAATATTCAGTAGGAAAATGACAGTTAATTGAAACCGGAGGGAGTAAATCATTGATGATTTAGCTGCTAAATTTTTCAAAATTAAACGTATAAATCATTATATTCAATTTGGATATTAATTTAGACTAAAAGTGATCTAAAGTTTTACTAAAATTTCATTTCTGATCCCCATATTAAAAAATGTCTAAAAAATTCTATTTAAAAAAATTAAAAAATTTTAAAACATAATATTTTATTAAAAAAATTTACCATCATTATAGACCTCGCGAGAACTACTCATACTTTAGTAATAAAAATAATTAGGGAATTATAATTGCTCCAATTTAACACACATAAAAATCCTATTCAGGATTTTATTCATCCGAGGGCTTAATTGAAAAAAGAATTAAAATTCAATGGCTAAATTAATATAGGTTTAATAAATTGTTTTATTAAATTCTTAAATATCCCACAAATGTTAGTGTTTATGGGTTAAAATAGTATTTTATTTTTTCCGAATGTTAGTCAATTATGAAATCAATATTTGAGTTCCAATTATTATTGTTTGGTAGTCGGCTTGGATTGGGATGGAGATCAAATCATATCATAATTTGGTTTAAGACCACTTATCAATAAATAAGCGATTTCATAAAAAAAAATATGAATACACTAGTACTATAATATAAGTCGATTCATCCAAGTAACATTTGGGACAATAAAACAAAAATGGGATTAAAACCTAGAGAAAAAAATATTAGTAAATTAAAAAGAAAATTATACCATTAATATGACAATTAAAAATTAAACTGTTAACTGCAATTTTACTCAACAGTAAGAGGACACTGTTCCTCTGTTCAAAACCAGTATGTGTTGGGTGGATCGTGCAAGCGCACGTAGCATTCGACCATATATATAAATCTTGACCCAAAAGCTAATGGCGAAGAATAGAATATAGGCTGCACTCTGCAGAGCTTTTCTTCTCCTTCTAAATTCGATCTTCTTTTTTTTCATTTTACAAAATTAAGAGAGAACAGGTGTGATAAACAATAATTTAAAAAATCAACTATTTAATTTTATTTTGCAGACAACGAAGAAGAGAGAGGAATCCAAGGTCTAAGAAGAGGAGGAGGAGGACAGCTTTAGTAGATTCTTTAGTGCAACAACAATGGTGAGATTGTAGGGTTTTGCTTGTCTCTTGTTTACACTTCTTAAAATATTTAGGTTTAGTCAGATTTCCACGTGCTCCTGGGGACTCTCTCCCCAGTCCCCCCAACCCCTTTACTTACTTCAATACACCCATATTTTTATTTTTTCCTCACTCACTCTCTTCAATACCCGTCTCTCTTCTTCTTGTCCGTTCCTTCTTCCCCACATCCCTCCAAAACAAAAACAAAAAATACCCAAATACTCTTTTTTTCTGGTTTTGTTTTGTGTTATTGCAAGAATATTGAGTGACTAAGATGGATGTTGTTAAAGGAGTTGGAGTTGGAGGAGGAGGTAGAGTTGGTGTTGGTGTTGGTGTAGACGATGACATGGGTGATGGCATGCAATGCAGTGACCATCCTTACAGAAACAACCCAGGTGGGATCTGTGCTTTCTGCCTTCAAGAAAAGCTTGGAAAACTAGTTTCATCTTCTTTCCCCCTACCAATTCGTGTCTCTTCTTCCTCATCTTCTTCTCCTTCTTTTAGATCTGATAACATTGGAAGCAGTAATAGTGTTAGTAATGTTGTTGGTGTTGGTGCTGGCTCTTCCCTCTCTCTTGCTGTGCGTCCCACAAGTAGAAATGATAATGGTGGTAGCAGCTTAAGCAGTCACTATCAAGAATATTACAGCAGCAGGAGGGCCAAGATCCCTTTTCTTTTGGCTAAAAAGAAGAAGAAAATCATGGTGGCATCATCATCAACATCCTCATCAGCATCAGATCATCGCGACATTGTTTTCAAGAGAAGCAAATCCACCGCCACACCAAGAACAAGAAGAACCCATTTCTTGGATAATGATGGTGATCAAGATTTCAGCCCAAGAAAAAGAAATGGGTTCTGGTCATTCCTCTACCATTCTTCAAAACCCAATCCTGCAAAGAAAACACTGACAATTAACCCAACTGATACAACCACAACATCAACAAATGGGTCAAGATGTGTTGGATCTGATATTCATGTGGTATTGGAAGAAGATGATAGTCCAAACAGCCAAGCAACTGCATCGGCGGCTTCATCATTTGAAAGAAAAGTTTCCAGATCCAGATCTGTTGGCTGTGGAAGCAGGAGTTTCTCCGGCGATTTCTTCGAAAGAATCTCGACTGGATTCGGCGATTGTACTCTCCGTAGAGTCGAATCGCAACGGGAAGGGAAACAAAAAGTCACCACCACCACCGCTCACCACCACCACATAAAAGAGAAAGTCAAGTGCGGCGGCATATTCGGCGGGTTTGTTATAACTTCCTCATCCTCATCGTCTTCCTCATCTTCTTATTGGGTTTCTTCCTCAGCAGAGGAAATGAACGGAAAACCACCAACGGGTTCTCTTTCTCATGGCCGGACTAAGAGTTGGGGTTGGGCTTTTGCAAGCCCAATGCGAGCATTTGCACCGAAGCCCAGTTCTAAAGATGGGAAGAGAGATCTCAATAAGAAAACGACGCCGGATTTGACAGCCATTCCTTCCTTGTTAGCGGTCGGTGGGTAAAGAAGAAAACAAAAAATCAAGATTTTAGGGCTGTTTGGGATAATTTGACGCACAGTACATTTGGGTATCTTGTTTATTTTTCTGTGTTTATTATCACCTTTTTCCTAGTCTTTGTTCCATTGGTCCTCATGATCATTAGTCTCTACAGTTTTCTTTTTAATCTTTTATTATAATTATAATTATGGGTTTATATCAGCAAATTTCTCTTTTATTAGAACACCAACTTGTTTGTGATGTGGGTTTAAGATTGGTTGTTGATAATCCTCGATCTGAGATGAGGATTATTTTGTAATTTGGTGTCTTGATATGGACTGTTTCACTGCTCCTACGCCACCTACAAAGTGCTGGAAGAGGTCTCCGACATAGAAACTTCGACGATCAAGTCAGTAAGCATAAAAATAGATAATAAGGGAGAACTATCGGGTGGAGATAAGTGGTTGAACAGAGCTTTAGTATGCGTGTCCGTGTCCATCCCCGTGAAGGAGTGATAGGGAGGTATTTATAGCCTCGCTCCGTGGGTCACCCTGGACACGTGTCGTTTGGGTTTGGTAAGCCATTACCGATACTTGTCTATTTTTCCGATAGTTTCCTTAACATGTTGTACCAGTAGTATATTTATTTGGTAGAGCCGATATATGTAGTCTTGGCTACTGTTGATAATATATACTGCGAGGTACATATATCGGGACCCCCTCGTTGGTGATGAAAGGTCGTAATTACTTTTGAGGTGCCTTGTTTGTTTTATCAGAGACCCAACCGAAAATGAGCCAGAGTGTTTACCAAAAGCTTCCGTTATTTTTCCGGAAATACTATTTATTGACTGACGACGCATTCAATGTTCTGAAATCCGCCATAAATGCAGCGCATGAGGTGATGATTATCCTTGGCATGAGCTAGCCTACGTGGCATTTTCTCATCCATTCAAAACCGAAGTAGTCGTTGGGAGTTGGTGTGAAATACCATTTCGAATACTGCAAAAGTTGCGGTACGAATTTGAAGAGTTTATACAACAAGTATAGGTTGATTAAAATAATAAATATATACCACCACGTGTCAGCTACCAATTGATTCTCTTGCCATGTGTCACCTTCCGATAAGAAGTTTAAATGGTAATGCGTTGTGCTTGGGAGTATAACTGGTTCTCTCTTTCTTCCTTTCCAATCTTTACCTTTATTTGGGCTTCTCGTTCTTTCCATATCCAAACCCCATTGCTCATGTAATCGTTCCTGACTAGACTCCGACCAAACTCTAGCTTCGGATTATCGTCCTACTCTCTCCGACAACATGGTGAAATGGATCGGGAATATTTGAACTCCTCCTCACGTGGATTCCATTCACGATCATAGTGACGATTGTCCCTCACGGGCTGATGTGTCGTAGGAGATCTATCCCGACTCCTTCTATTATCAGATCTCCTCAAATGCTGATGTGAAGGGTCCATTCTCATACTGTGCCTTACTGCACGATTAGTAACCTCATTCATGTTATCCAAATATCCTTCCTCTATCCTGGGTTCCATGCGGGAGATGCTAACTTCCTGCAGGGGCCAAATTAACCCTTGAGGAGCTAGTGGCTCATTACGAACGAATGGTTGCCCCGTTTGCGACGCAACTAGAGGCTGAGTGAACAACGATGATGGGGTTGGTAGATGAGCGTTGGCAAGCATGGACATGATAACATCCATCCTCTCATGCAGGGCGGCAACAGACTCAGTGGATGGTGGCGTTGTGCTTGCCGTACTCCGTCTGGGTATAGTTGTAGCTGGGAAGCTTATTTCTGGGTTGTCGATTAATTGGAACGGGTCTTACCCCTGCTGATGTCACCGAAGTTGGGATTACTGGAATGTCACGAGTGGGCACTACGGAGTTGCTGGTGGGCTGGGTCAGCGAGAAATTTTGATTGGACGTCATTTCAACAACAGATCTTAGGGGAAAAGAGGATGAAGCTCTTAGATATTAAGGTGTTTCTCACTTAATAATCCAAGGCTCTTAATGAAAGCACCAATTTGATAATCCTCAATTTGGGGTGAGGACTATTTTGTAATTTGGCGTCTTGATGTGGACTGTCTCGCTGCTCCTACGCCACCTGCAAAGCTCCGGAGGGAGTTTCCGGTGTAGAAGCTCCGACGATCAAGTCAGTAAGCATGCAAATAGGTAGTAAGAGAGAACTATCAGGTGGAGGTAGGTAGTTGGGCAGAGCTTTAGTACGCGTGCCCGTGCCCGTGTCCGTCCCCATGAAAGGGTGATAAGGGAGTATTTATAGCCTCGCCCTATGGGTCACCCTGGACACGTGTCGTTTGGGTTTGGTTATCCATTATTGATACTTGTCTTTTTTCCCGATAGTTTCCCTAGCATATTGTACTAGTAGTATACTTACCTGGTAGAACTGGTATATATAGTTTTAGCTATTGTTGAAAATATATACTGGGAGGTGCATATATCGGGACCCTTTCGTTGGTGATGAAAAATCATAATTACTCTTGAAGTGTATTATCAGTTGTGATGGAATCAATGTCAAAACCCGGCATGTTTAGTCCGGTTAGCGCATGCGATGAGGAAATGGGTGTTAAGTGTTTGATTTGTCTGATTAGATGAGTGGCTGGGCTGGGATTTGCTGGGGTTTTGGTGTTGAATTTGTATTCTTTAATCCTCCATTGATAAACTTGTATGATCTGATGAATTGGCAAAAAAATATGTTTTTTAAAAATCCTGCGTAATTTAATACTCCCTCCGTTATAAATTACTTGTCGTTTACTGTTCATGCACGCCTCCCTAGGTGGCTCGGATGACGCACTATTTGACCCTAAAAAATTTCGAATTTTTTCTAGGACGTACGTTAATCCTTAACGTACGTTCACAAAAAATGACGGAATTTTTTGGGGTCAAATAGTGCGTCATTCGATCTCCTCGAAAAGCGTGCGTGAACAGTGAAACGTCAAGTAATTTATAACAGAGGGAGTATATGTTAATGGTAATGTATGAGTAACGGCTGTTAAGTTCGGATCATTTCATGTGCACACATGATTCGCGATAGACTGATAGTAGTTATTATCAATTCTTTTATATGCCGCTTAACCATTTTGATTATGTTAATTAGTTAATTAATCATTCTTTCATTTTCCTTCGTTACATGTCTAGGAATCTAATGCATATCACTATTAACTTGCCAGCTATCTGAATTCTGCGTTTCTTTCAACATCCTTTCTTTTTTTAATGAAAAAAACAGAGTATATTTTCTTAGGTCGAGAACTATGGGTATTCCTGAACCCACTACATTAAAATTAATCATATTAGTAATGAAATTATAAATTATTATTCCAAACAAATTAAAGATATTCCTTACAGTTTTAAAGATTTATGATCACCCTTTTTGACTCTATTATTTGGTACATTCCTACGCTTTAGGTTTCAGATGAGATTCCAGTCCACGTTGGGACGTTGAGAGGTGTGATTAGAATTTGAATTGAACACTCGATTTTTTATTAAAATGTTGTAAAACTTAATATTGAAGATGAAAAAAATCGTGACATGATTGTGAAATTTGAAGGACTTTATGGGAGCAGAGCAAGAAGCCAAGAAGAGGAAAGACGCAAGAAAGGCAATCCAAAGCTAAAAGGAAAAAAAATCTGAAAAGTCATGTTAGATATCTTACGAGATGCCAAAAGACCGGCAAAAGGCTGCATTGGGACACTGTTTGGTTGCAGCGGGACATTAATACGTGGGCCATTGAGACATGTACTTGTTCGCTCATATTGAATGTTTTTAACCCAAACAAAGCCTTAATAGTTGGATTTCCTTTTTCTAGCTTCAGCTGGTTTTTGTGCCCACAAATACAAGCACTCATTTGAATTAGCATTGGGAAGGTTCAAGACTACTTTAAATCCCATGGGTAAAAGAAGGGAGAAAAAGAAAAAGGGTTTTTTTTTTTTAATAATAAAGCATAAAAAATAAAAAAAGGATCATCTAATGATTTGAGTGAAAATCTCCATACATACTGCCTAATTGATTGGCCATGGAGAAAAAAGATATATGCAATTTTTGGACAAAAGGAAAAACAGGAGTACCATCAACTTCTGGGCTCTCTCACGTGCTTTGCAATTTCGGTTTCAGAAGATAAGGACCCATAAGGGAAAGAGTGAAAGATATGGAGAGGAGGTATGTTCCTCTGCTTTATGGTGTACCGATTAATCTCGTTTGTCAACAAAGGTCAATCTAACGTGTGGCTCTGATCTCTTTCGACTTTCGAGTTCGTTTTCTATGAGAGAGAAGTTTTTCACCTAAATCGATGCAAATGTTTCTATTTCATGTGGAAAATGATGTTTGTCAATTTCATTTTCAAGAAAAATAAATGTTTGGCAGTAGTTGAGTAACATAAAAGGCTGAAATATAAATAATATCCCGACAAATGCTATTTATTAAAAAAATATTAAAAAATACGCTAAAATTTAACAAATTATAAATTCTCGAATTCATTGTCAAATAGACAACTAAGACAACTTCAAATTAAATATTTATTCAATTTCTTTTTTTTTTCTCTGAGATTTTTCTTAAATTAGATAACAAATTAAGTATATATATTAACAAGTGACTGGGTCCGAAGCCCGTGCCTAGTAGGCCTCAGAACCTGCAGATCTCGAACCGGCTGGCCTGTCTTCTACTTTCCTTGGAGCCGCTCCCACCGGCCCACTTAAGTTTCCTGACACAGCTCCATGTAACACCGCTGCGAACCCTCTTCTGTTCAATAGTAGTAGTAGTAACTGTAATTGTTTGCATGATTCCCGGGATTTAATCACAGGATCTTAGAAATATCTTGGATGATTTATGGAATTTAATAGGACCATCAAATCGTAAGATCATCATCTGTTATCTTGAGATTTGATATAATCTCACAGATGATGCAAGATAATTCTAAGTGTATATATAAAAATAAGTATTTAGACTATTGAATAAAATTTTGATAATAAAATTTTAAAATAGTTAAAATAAGGAAAAAATCATACTATTAATATTTTTAGTATGGAATACTAAAGCTTTTGGGCACTTGGAAGTTTTTTTTTTTTAAAAAAAATTATCTAAATTTTAACTTTTTAAGCCACTGATCATTAGTCTCTCAAAAAACTTACTCGACTATGTTTGATTTCATCGGTTATTCTATGCCATCGACAAATTGGGCCAATCATTTAGCGGCGAAGTAACGAAGCCCACAATTTAAAGTTGGGCCGGAAAATCATCATGATACGAGCCTTTGGTAATACAGCAAACTTGCCCAGCGAAGTGAGTGTATATTTCTGGCTCTTTACAGTTTTTTTTTATAAAAAATTTGTAATTACTTATTGCGTCTTCAATATTTCCGGCTCGAATCTCACTGCCTATTTATCGAGGAATAAAAAAAGCTAGCAGACTTCAAACAGATTCTATCAGGTTAATTAGTCCAGATTGTAAACAGATCGGTAACACAACATCAAAAATAACTTTTATTCCAGAAACAAGAAGGAAATAACAAAACTGCATAAAACAGTCGAGTGCATAGAAAGAGTACAAGTGACCGACCGACCTTATTCATATGTCAAGCTGTCCAACCCGAGCAGCGTGACGATGTATCTATCTATCATACACAAATAACATTACTAGTCCAAATAGTTGTAAAAATATATAGAAATACTTCATTAATCTGTAGTTGCTTAATTCTGTGAGTAATAATTAGACCAGGCCATTCAGAAGCTGAAATCCTCCGGGAATGATGTTAGTAATACTTAGGATTCCCAAAAGAGTGCTTCCTATCAACTGCAAGGGCGATTGCAGAAGACCTTGTATGCCGGAGAGATTGGGGTTGCAGCTGGACAGTGGCGTGTTCACCACTAAGTTGCACGCGCCGCTCAGTAATGTAGAGAGGAGAAATTGTAGCGGACTCAACACGATTGAGAATATTCCTGATCCATTGGTTGTTGCGCTAGAAACCACATTCCCTCCACACCGCAATTGCACCAAAGCATCTTCACACACACACACCCCAAAAAAACCCAATTTAGTATTTATCATGTTGCATATAGAAATATTGCTGATATGTTTGAGTTACTATTCTCATTTTCGCATAGAAATCGTTTATCATATAGTACCATTCTGCTATTTTGAAGTAAAACTCTAACTGGGTATCCACCAGTAACAGAAAAGGGTCAAGGGTTACTAACTGGGTCCCACCTTTCCCCGTCCGGCCGTTTGAGTCTAACTGAATATTCCTTTCGTTTCTTATAAAAAGTCGGAGAAGGATTTTAAAAAATCAAAAAATCAAAAAAAAATTCGTCTGTGTTTGTTTTACCAAAATACCCCTAATTATCACATTAAGTTGAATTATTGTGAGTAGCAGAGATGTTTGTGGTTTGTGGTAAGTTAAGAATGGTATTAGAATCCAAAAAATGGTATGAAAGTGTACAATTGTTTCTTTTTTTTAGATGGAGGTTGATTCGAACTTAGGTTCAATTTTTTACTGGTAATTTTGATACCAACAAGATGACTAAAGAGTTATATATGCCTATTGACTATATGTCTTAGTAAACACTTAATGCTATTTAGTCGGAAAAAACTTGAGTAGATCATCATAATTTAGGATGATGACACGTGTCCTAAATAGTGTTAGAATACCACTATTTTTGACACTTTTGGACACGTGTCATCATCCTACATCATGATGTAGGTAGATCATGACCTACCCAAGTTTTACTCCTATTTAGTCTTACCAGATTCGCCTCGTAGGCGAAGAGTAAAGAGAAAATTTGGAGAGATCGGAAAAAGAGAGTATATATACAATGGTTATAGATAAAACTTACTGGGAAAAACTGGGGTTGGTGTTGCGCCATTAAGAGACACGGTACCATTGGCAGTGCAAGGCACCATTCCGCTAATGCTGATCAACCCGAGAAGACCACCGAGGCCACCGAGGAGCTGGGCCTGGGCGAGAGGGGTAGCTACTGTAGCAACCAAGAGGAAAACAAAGATGATTGATTTCATTTTGAATGCTATTAATTAGCTGATTAATTCTTGAATTGGTTTGAAGAATACCGCAGCTAGATCACACCTATTTATAATAGAACGTTAGGAGCAATTTGCTCTAATTTTTTTTTAAAAAAGAGTAAAAAATTCATTCCTATATTTGTATCATGTGTCACGATAAATTATGTACATTTATAATTGAGCTAAGTAAACTACTGTATTTATCCACTCGATTTATATTAGCTACCCCTTTCTAAAAAAATATATCTCATTTGGATAAATCATAAGGCTATACTTGCATAGATATTTTTTTTTTAAATTGACATGACATAAAAAAAGCCACGCCATATATATAAAAAAATAGATTAAAATATCCAAAAGTAAAAAATCAAGCGAGATCAAAATAATATTCTTTTTTTTCCAACGGTAAAATATAGAGCAAAATCAAAGTAATAAACCAGTATATTTATCTACTCAATTTTATTTATTTATTTGATTTTTTTGTCATGTCAATTTTTTTTTTAAAATTTAATTTCTAAATCAGCATGGTTTTTTTTAGATGCTAAACAAAGTATAACTATTTTAAAAAAATAGTGGTTAATGCTGACTGAGTGATAAATACAGTGGTTTATTTGGTTCAATTATAAATATAATGATTTATTTTAATATATAATAAAAATGCAGGGATAAATTTTATTTTATTTTTCTAATATTTTTGTTTGAATAAGCTGGCTACAAAATCTTTATAAGACAAGTGAGACAAATAATTATTTTTGTCTTGATATGTATCTTGTCTTGAAGCTATAACTTCTTCACGCGTGCAATTCCTGTGGTCTTCACCTACGCAAAAAAGCCTACCTCCCTCGCTTTCTCCTAATTAGTTTGAAGTAGAACGGCTTTCCTATTTGATTAACACTAAAATCTTTAGAGGCATGCTCCATTTTGGTCAAACATGCCGTACCTATATGAAAAATTGGGGCTTTCTTGAAAAATAAGGTAAATTAATTGCTAAGTATTTATGTATATAAAAATTATAGCGTAACTTGTAAGTATATGTCATTTTTATAAAGTAGGTAATGAGTTTGATTCATGATTAGATGATGATTGAATTTTTCGAATTTTGAATCGTTTTTTTAATAATTAAAAAAGAAAGATCGCCGAGTATTTTACAAAGTTCTTAGATTGGTCCATTGCTCTATGCAATTGATGCCTTTTTCACAAAGTTGTTTTGGTCATTCATGCCTCAGTTTGCGAGTTTTTTTATCAGATTCAGATGCCTCAGTTTGCAATTGGACGTTAGCACTTAGCCCTGTGCTTAAGGGCATTTACATTCCGGAATGGAAAAGGCAGTAGCCGGCATTCTTGATGTGATTGCTTTGCTAGTTAGACTTATAGAGTTGAAATCTAGGAATTATGACAAGAATAGGAGCAATCTGCTTTACGTATCAGGCTTGAGAGGAGGTAAGTACTAGTAGACATCACGTTACATAATTGACTCATTATCTATAATTAGAATTGTCATCCACAGAGGATGCAAATTAATTGACAAGCAACTCTTTTGGCTTAACCAAAGTGTCGAGTTCGAGATTTGCTAATGCAGTTACTTTAAAATCATTAAAAAATGTCGACTCTCTAAAATGGTTACTCAGATTAGTTGACAAATAACTCTTTTAATTTAACTAAAATCTCAAATTCGAACTTTCATAATACTTGTGCTTTGAAACCACTAAAAAGGAACAATTCTCTGAAATGATATACAAAACTCGAATCCATATTAGTCAACAATCCTGGATTGGAAACGGAAAAAACTATATAATAATAATTAGAAAATTGTCAAATAATGTCGTTGAATTCTTTTGGATCTTCATACTGCCAAACCCACCACAGGAATGCAATTGGTGGCCCAATCAACTTAAACGGGCTTGAGGCCCATTTCTTCCTCTTCCAGCCCATTTATTTTCTGTTCATGGATAGATCGGAATTTGGAAGTAGTTGGAATTTCACGGCTAACGTTTTTTTAGCAGTAGTATTCTACAGATATTTCCGATGAAGTAGTGAGGATACAATATTATATATAAAGAGAAAATATTTTCCGTTGATTATTGTGCCATATAAGGTGAACCTCTCAGCAAAGGTACGGTAAAATACTTTAATCATTTTCAATGATATTTTTTTTAAAGTGTTTTTTATGATCGATGGTTGAGAATAATGGTGCTAGAGTTTCTATGATTTCATGATTGTTTTTTTCAATTAAAATGATATTACACTTAATTATCTTTTTTGGCTAATTAAGCTTATATATAGCATAATTAATTAATTAATTTTGGGAGTAAGCTTAAGGAATCCTTAATTGAAAACGGGGAAAGCTAATTAGGTTTGGCCGTCATTTACGTTGGATTAGATTTATTTGTCTCCACAAATATTGATATTTACCAAAACTGATTTTTTTATTAAAAAAATTGTGAAAATGAATTTCATCGTATTACTTAATTTTGTTTGAAAATGATTAGTTTCTTATTCGAATAACCAGAAACCTATTGAATCCGACCAGATAATAGATGTTTTCTTTATATGTTTTTTTTCTCACTCAATTTATTATAATAGGAAACTTTATATTATGTATTTTTCTTGTGGTATATGAGTATCTTACACAATTGATGCAGAAAGAGGGATTGCGCATGCGGATCTTCTCTGGGTTAGACATGGCAATAGTTCTAATGAGGACAGTCAGAACACCAACCCAACAACCCAAATGGGTTATTATGACAATAGTAATATTGGATCATATGGTTATTACAATTACCCGAATTATAATTACAATCCATACATGGATGATCCAAGATCCGGATACAGCTCATACTACCCGCACCATCAAGATTATCATCTCCAATACAATCCACATATTTCATACCACCAGCTGCCGGCCGCTTATGATGTGATGAGAGTCGTTGAAGTTGGGCTAATAATGAGAGGTTAGTAGTTCAAATCATTTTATTATTTTATAGAAACTGATGCGACGATTTAATGTAGTAGAGGATTCTTGATGAATATACTGACTCTTTATTAGACATGAGAGTCTCACTTTTTGTTTATTCGATTCAATCTCTTTGGCTTAATCCCCAGATTGATTGTAAGATGCATGCAACAGCTCAATCGAAACAAATTTTGGAGATGCAATTTTTTATTTTTACTCATAAACAACGAATTGAAAGATCCTACCAATAGAAGCCTACGAGATTGTAAAACAAACGATCATCTTTTATTCGAGTTGAAATATGAGAAATTGAAGTTTAAAAGAGGGAAGGGAAAATGAAAAAGGCTCAATTGTCTCAACCGAAGAGTTAGCTGAATGGACACCCATCTTTTTAGCTAATTATCATGGATATATATAGTATGTGTTTTGTTTCCAAATCCTTGCCGTCTCTTGAAAAAGAGGGAGGAGGGGCCGATAACACAAAACTATCTCCTCCTCATAATATAGCCAAGTCAATGGTAGAGATGATGTGAAGTGAAGATGGAAAACATACACGTCGGCCTTTTCGTCGTAGATGTACCTCCTCCAAATTCATGCAACTCTTTCTTTTAGAGTTTCATTTATTTATATAATTTATAATTCTATTTTTTTTTTATAAAAAAAAATTGGAATTATAAATATAAATGAGTCCAATCCTATCGTGGTTGTTTTTAAAACTTTCATATTTAAAAATGTGCTCCTAAATCCTAATTCCTAACTAAGCATAGGTAATTCAAACCATTCAACTTCATTCAATCAGATTTATTATTGAGTTATTGAATTCATTTGATTAAATATATTTACTTTGAACATCTGAAAGTATACATATAGGAAAATAGAAAGAATAGTTTAATTGTTCGATATGTATCAATTGATCTATTTAGTTAATTAACCAGTCAATTCGTGAGTAAGAGAGACCTAAAATATAGTATTTATATCAGCATATTAACCGTATACAACTGAATAAATAAATAATTACAAACTTTTAAATGGATTTAACTTTTTTTATTTCTACTTTGTTATTAAGTCCAATAATGTGAATAGGTAAGAATGATAACCACACCAAGGCCAATGGGGCCACGTTGAGGACACGTCATCATTTCAAGGACCCGCTGACCTTGGCCATGCTGACCATCCACCCGACAGCCGGCATCCCGACAAACTCTCCTCCGGGTCCCATCCGAGACTTCTTTGTTGTACAGACAAGACGGCCGGGTCACAAGTCGCCCGACGGATACAAAGGAGCCTAACCCGTCAGCTCTCTCTGACCATGAGACGTTGAGCATCCTCACCGACCTGTGTTGTCGGTAACCAACCCTTGCAGGTTGGAAGAAGAGCATGAAGATCACTTTGACTACCTCAGTGAACATGCTGTCAGAGGCAGTGCAGGCAGATTTCCATTATACCGACAACCGCATCCTCACCGATGTGACACGCGAGATTTCCAGAGGAGTAGTTTTGTGTTTTGATAATAACAGTGAAGGTCAGTCCCAGCCTGAAACATTTTAGGCCTTGCCTGGAGAAAAGCTCTTAAAAGCATTTGTTTGCTATCTATCGACTTCCTCTGGACCTGTGATTGGTATGCTTTATACGACCACCGAAAGAGTGGCCTTCTGCAGTGATTATCCCTTCTGCTATTATTCTCCCACGGGACAACAACAGTGGGTGCACTACAAGGTATCATCTCCAACACCTACTTAATTTCTTAACCAAGCTCTATACAAACTACTGCTAATTGGTTTTGCAATTTGCATCTCGGCTCTTTAGCTGCAGTTTGAGTTTTGTCCGAGCGCTTTAAATTGAGCTCGTATTAAGCTGCTTACTAGTCCCTTTATACTATCGGTGAGCGGTGGTGTATCAAGGTTTGATGGTCTGAATAATAATCTCTAATGTTGAACTGTGTCAATATATCTAGGTGGTTGTGCAGCTTGATCAATTGAGATCAGTGAACTCTTCTTCGAACAGAATGAACCCTTCTGAAAAATACATCCAAATCGTGACAATGGATGGCCATGAATTCTGGTTTATGGGATTCATTTCCTATGACAAAGCGCTCAAACAGTTGTCCGAGTCCTTACAGCACTCTCGTAACACTTCTGTGGAAATCTCTGCATCATAGGTGCATGGCCTAGCTTTTATGTGGAAATGTAATGTGCATAAATTATCAAAATAACTGAGTTGTCATCAGTGAGTATAGAGCCATGCCCTAATCCAACGATTGGAAAGTGGCCTAGACATCATTGATTATGTTAATGGTGATATTATGACATAATGTTTAAAAAAAGAAGAAGCTTCTTGTACTTGTAGTAATGCTCTCCACAGAGGGAGAATGGTGAGATTGGACAGAATATGCAAGTCCTGATCGGTTCTCCAATTCATGCAAGGCTGACTATGAAATGATAAATGATATGAATTCACATGAAAAACCGGTTTCAGTTTTGCTGTAGGATCGTATCGAGTTTGGATGCAGTTCATGAATTTATGTGATTGAAACTTGCTTTGTTTTATGAGTTTTAATCAAAAAAACATTGCATGTGTTGGACAAGGGGGGCATTTTAATGATTCAAAGAGACATAAATTAATTAGATTACTAATGCAAATTTAAATTAAAATATATTTACAGTTTGCGATCGAGAGAACAAAAGTAAAACAAATAAATTATCGCGAACGAAAGATCAAATGTTTATTAAAGGTAAAAATATAAGTATGATTCATATTAACACTTGATTTATGTTAGATAATACCTCAAAAAAGAGTGTCAAAAGGTTTTTACGTGAAAACGAGATTTGTAAAATTAGTCTAGAGATTGGCGTCATCACACTAAGACTTAGCGTCCTGACACCAAGAAAGAAAATATTGTACAAGAGATGGGATTGTGATAACCTCACTTGGTTATCCACAACCTCGGTGTGCTCCATGTTTGTGGCTCAGTGGCTTGGCCGTGGCACGTCGGGTGCATGGACGGGCGCATGCGGGTCCATGTTGGGTGCATGGGATGGACCTAATGGACATGGAACCTCATCAGGGAGGTGGTTGAATTTTCCTTCCCTAGACCCGTTTACCAGAATGTGACCGTAGAGATGCACTGATGCGTCCACCTAATCCATTTTTCGTTGAAGCCCATTTTCGGCATTTCCTCCGAAAGGAAATTCCATTCGAGTCGATCATGGGTTTTGCTCATATCCAATTTAACAGCCATAAATTGATTTTTCTTCGAATTTGCTTTTTTGAGACAATAGAAAGCCTCATGCGCAATGATAATATTTTGGATTTGCCTTCCCGGAACAAACAGGGATTGAGCCTCTGAGATTAAAGGGCTGATGACTCGCTTAAGCCTTGTAGCCGTAACTTTAGTGATGACTTTGTACACAAAATTGCATAAAGCAGTAGGCCTGAAGTGCATCACCTGAGTTGGATCAAGAATTTTTGGAACAAGAGCCAAATTGGTTTGATTTAGCTCTCTCAGCGTATGACCAGAGGTGAAAAAGGCTTTGACAACCGAACAGACTCTCCCTGACAGACTACCAGCCAAAATTCCCTGAAGAAGATTTACCCATATAACCATCCTGGCCTAGAGCCTTGAGACCCCGCAGGTTCTTCACCGCTTCAAAAATCTCACTCAAAAACTTGATTCATAAATCTAATATTAAAATGCTAAATAGTGCAATTGAATTCTGTTGTATCTTCACCCTGCTAAACCTACCACAGCAATGCACTTGGTAGCCCAATCAACTAAAAATGGGCTTGAGGCCCATTTCTTCATTGTAACAGAATGGTTGGATTGGCACTTTTGGAGTCGTTGCGTTGGAGTTCACCGCTCACGTTTTTTCTTGCGTGCAAAAACTCCACCATTCAGAACCAGCATCAAACACATGTTCAGTGCAATAACTCCAACGCACACTCTTTCTTCTCCTTAAGGCACAATAAAAGTGATTTAGAAAGGGAAAAAAGAGACCTCCATGTCTACAATGATCATGGAGTGCCTTTCAGATCGATCCGAACTGGTCAGCTTCACCACCTCGTATCGCTTTCTGATAGTAACGGTGGCAACCTTGATAGGGCTGTATTTTCTTTCACGCAGAAGAGCCTCTATCTACATGCTAGACTTTACTTGTTACAGGCCACCCAAATCCAATAGACAGCCAATGTCCAAATTCCTAGAGATTCTCCACAGACAATTCGATCCTGATAGTGTTGCTTTCCAAATCAAAATCCTAGAAAAATCAGGTTTCGGTGATGAAACCTGTCTCCCTCATACATTTGCCCATATACCCATCAAAAAGACATTTTCTTTCTCCATAGAAGAGGCGACAACCGTGATGTTTTCTATGGTTGAAGATCTACTCAATAAGCATAACATCAAACCCAAAGAAATAGATATACTAATATCGAACAACAGCTTGTTCGCTCCTGCGCCATCTCTCACAGCTATTGTGGTCAATCGATTCAAGATGAGGAGCAATGTAAGGAGTTTCAACCTATCAGGCATGGGATGCAGTGCAGGTCTCATATCAGTTGGTCTAGCTAAAGATCTGTTACGACTACATCCAAACTCATTGGCGCTCATCTTGAGCACTGAAATGCTAAATCTTAATTGGTATTCAGGTAAGAATCCATCTATGTTAATAACAAACTGTCTTTTCCGAATGGGAGGGGCAGCCATCCTCATGTCAAGCAGAAATCAAGACAGGAAACATGCAAAATATGAGCTGCAACAACTTCTTCGGTCGAATAAATCCCATGATGATCGATGTTACAATTGCGTTATTCAAGATATAGATTCTGAAGGCAGTTTAGGGATATCAATATCAAAGACCATTCTGCATGTGGCTGCAGAGGTCTTGAAGTTAAACATCACTACACTGGGACCTAAAGTTTTGCCATTTTCAGAACAACTCAGGTATTTGATTTCAGTTTTACAACAAAAGATGAAGATTTCAGGCAAAAAAAGCTTGTACATGCCGAAATTCAGAAGAACATTCAAACACTTTTGCATACACGCAGGAGGAAAAGCAGTCATTCAGACAATTGGACAGGCCCTAGAATTGAGTCAAGAGGAAATTGAGGCTTCCAAAATAACTCTTTACAGATATGGAAACACTTCATCTTCATCATTATGGTATGAACTATGCTATATAGAAGCCAAAGGGAGGATGAAAAAGGGAGATAAGGTCTGGCAGATTGCATTCGGCAGTGGGTTTAAGTGTAACAGTGCAGTGTGGAAGTGCCTTCACAATGTGGGTGATGATGTATCAAACCCGTGGAGAGACGACATCCATCAATATCCAGTAGAAATACCAGACATCATGAAAATCAATTGATGTTGGCATACAAATGTGTATGTCCTATATAAGAAAATCCTCTATGAAGTGTATATGTCGTATTTTCATTAGTTCATGTAAATTCTTCAGAAGCAATGATTAAAAAAAGAGAACTCAAAGTGTGGAGGCAAAACATATATAAGCAAAACGATAAAAGGTTTTAGACAAAACTTCATTTGATCAAATCCAAAAGTAGCCAAACGCAAATGATTCTAAACAGATAGATAGTAACATCAAAAAGTCCGCAGACACAAATTGGGGCATAGAACACTAACACATAAAAACCAGAACCGTTTAATCTTCCTCTTCTCCTTCGTTCTCAGCAATGTTGAAGTATCTGAGCTCATACACATTACGCTCCTTGTTCGAAGCAATCACGCGGAGCCAATCCCTCACATTATGCTTCTTCAAGTACTTCTTTGTCAAATACTTCAGGTAACTGAAACAACACGGCAACAAAAACGAAATGCAACAATCAGAAGATAGAAATATGCAGATTAAATACATAAGAGCCGCGATTGGAATGAGGGAAATGAGTGTTTCCTTACCGTTTGGAGAAGTTGGAATCGGAAGTGACGGTGATCTTGGACTTCTCGCGGGTGACGGTGACGGAATCGCCGAGGGCGCCAGCTTTGCCGCCGACTTTGATGCGTTCCTGGAGGAACTTCTCGAGGGAAGCGATGTCCATTATTTTGTCTTCGACTGGCTTGGCGCAGTCGATGGTGAAGGAGGCTCCCTTCTTCTTGCCCTTGGCTCCGCCGGTTCCTCCTGCTTTGCTCATTGCTCCTCCTCTCTGTTTCTGATTGGTAGGGTTTTTGGAGCGCCGCGGAAATGATCTGATATATGTATAGAATAGGTAAGGGAAGTGGAGGTGTTAAAAGCTAGGGTTAAGAGGTTTTTATAAAAGTAAGCAGATATGGTTGCTTTTGGGCTTTTATTTCTTTCCGACTGAAGCCGGCCCATCCCATTAATAAATTATTAGGCCCACGCCTTGAACTATGGGAGTCTCTCCACCGGGCCCAACTTTAAGCTTGTCTTAACTCCCATTGATACCGTAACTCAATGGTTATTTCAGAAGGTAGAAATTTCGTTAGTAATTTAGTGAACCCATTTTAAGTGAGAAGTATATTAAAATATTGTATGAAAGTTAAAATAATTTAAGGTAATATTTGAAGGAAACAATTAAGGCTCAAAATAACAAGATGTGACTAAAAATTTAAGAAAATAAATAAAATATTACAAATAATTATTTTAAAGAAAATTACTTCAATTGTAATGTAAAAATGCTTTTGAAAAAAATATATTAGGCAGATTGCTTAATGTGTTTGAGTTGTAATCTTTTAAAATATCTTCTTATAAGAAAAATATAATTATTATTTATATTTATTACATGATTTCATGTCAAATAGAAAATCATCATAAAAAAAATAGATTACTACAATGATCATAAGCATTGTGAAATTATAGTAGCTATCAATCTTAAACTTCATAAGTCATTCCAACTTTGAGTAGGCGATCACGAGGAATCAAGAAGATCTCATTCGGCTGCCTCACGCATCTGCTCAACCAATTGTAGAAGTAGTCCATCAACAATTTCTTGGCAAACCCAGATCCTTTTGCAGCCAATGCCTCTCCCTCCCCCATCAAATAAACAACCCCACCATCATTAACCGCACTGTCAATCAATCCCAATCCTTTTGAATCTCTCCTCCTCCGATTTCATCTTGTACGAACTCTTTCAATCGAGTCACGAGCACCTCCCCGAAGCTTTCTTGATCCTTTCTTGATTCCTTATATCCATACCTCACAACACACTGGAAAATCTGCTCACCAGGCTTCACTCGCTGGAACAAGAATCGCTCCTCAGCAGGAACTGTGCTGATGGGCAATGACTTGATCGTTACGAATATGAGGACTGAATGCAAGGCTGGCACGGTAGAGACGTATTGATGAAATGCAGGGGAGACGCCTTGAACAAGATGGGTGTAGAACAAGCCAACACCCGGGACTCGGTGGATTCTTGGATCAGAAGATATCTCCGTGAGTCTTTCTGCTGAAACTTGGTTTTTCACCTCGTACGCGTATTTCTTGCGGTAACCATAGTTCCATGTGAACATAATAGCCACCATGATCACAGCTAAGCACAAAGGAAGGTATCCTCCTTCGACGAACTTGGACAGAACCGAGCTCAAAAATGCTAGCTCCAGAAGCCCAACAACGAGTACATAAAGTACGATGAAGATGAAGTGTGTCTTCCATATCATTACCATCACCAGAATAAGAAATGCAGATGTAATAACAAATACCATTCCAACAGCAATTCCTGAAAAATGCATATCAAAGGAAAATTACAATTTTCGAGTATTTAAGCATAGGAAAAAAATATTAGAAACAAAAGTGTGTGCGTGTGTATACAAGTACTTACCATATGCATTACCAATGGTAATTGTGTTTTTGAAGCCTAGTGTGACTCCAACACAAGCCAACATCAAGAAAGTGTTGATCTCAGGCACATACACTTGTCCATCATATTTTTCAGACGTGTGCACAACTTTCACCCTTGGAAAACACCCTAGGGCCATAGCTTGTTGGACTACAGAAAATGAGGCTGAGATTAAAGATTGACTCGCAACAACAGCTGCTAACACTGCAACAATAAATTGTGGCCAATATAACGGTCCTGGGATCAAGCGGTGAAAGGCTAGTGCGATGTCATCATTGTGCTTCCGGAGATACGAACATTGGCCAATGTAGGCGAGCAAGACAGAAGGAATGAGCACGATGCAGGAACTTATCTGAATCGAGCGGATATTGAAGTGTCCTAAATCAGCAAACAAGGCTTCCGAACCTAATTTCGTTCGAGCGAAGTCAAAATAATTAGTAAATGGCACAGGAATTACAAATAGAATATAGAACTAGAACTATGTATTACTCTAAAGTATTTGGTATATGTATATACCTGTTAGGCACAAGATCACGCCTGCAAGAGACAGCCAGGCATCTTTTTTGCTTCTGACGAAGTAATGCACGATGTATACTGGATTGAGAGCCTTGATCACTCCAGGATCATACTTCAAAAAGTTGTAGAATCCAATACTTCCAATGAAAGCGAACCACAACAGAAGAATTGGAGCAAACGTGTAACCAACTTTATCCGTTCCGAACCTTTGAATTTGGAACAAGAAGATCAGAATCACAACTGAAATCCACATGATTGCATTGTCGGTAAGGCTACTCGCAGCAACCTTGATGCCTCCCACAGCTGATAATACTGTAGTACCCAAAAAATTGAAGTATTAGGAAAAAACGCATAATCAAATTCTTTAGGAAAAAAATATCTTGGGTTAGAGTCAGTAATCGAGATCGATACCTGAAATGCAAGGCGTGAGAATACCATCACCGATAAGCATAGACACCGCAAGCATAGTTACAAACAACAAAATGTGCTTAAATACGCGGCTATTCTCGAGTTTAGACTTGACAGCTGAAGCTCTTTTCAAACGGCGATTCGGGACATCTAGTTTGTAATTAGATACCTGTTTATCTTCAACTTGCTGGTTCTGTATCAAATTAACCTTTGCGTATCGACATATCAGAGAATACAAAGCAAAGGTCCCTCCTGCAATTACAAACTCAGTAAAATCTTCTCTTTATGATACTGTTATAAAAGTTCCAAAATTTCTAATCTAAATCCTGTCAAATAATCACTTACCATGCCCATTATCATTGGCAGACAGAACAATGAACACATACTTGACCAAGGCGATGATGAGGATTGAATAGATGATTAGAGATAAAACAGCTAGTATATCATCATTGTGCTTGATGCCATTAGGAAAAATCCCAGGTAACACATACAATGGAGATGTGCCTAAATCGCCATACACAACCCCAATGCACTGGAATGCAAGTACCATTATAGTCCTCCAATCTGCTGCCTGTGCGCGCGAAAATTGCAATCAAGAAACTAATTTATCAGCAATCGAATCCTCAAGTCAAGTACTTTCAGGTTTTTAATTAAGTTATGAAATATGATGCACATACCTGACGAACATTATGGCCGCCGCCGCTCTCTAAATCAAATATGCCTTTTCTGTAAATATTGTTACTTCCGTTTACAATGTCAGAATGATCACTACCATGTTCTTCTTGTATTTCTCCTTTCGTCGTCAGCGTTTCCTCTGCCATCCTACTGCCACGCTAGCTGCATTTATGGATGAAATAGTTATACCGAAACTAGTTCATCCGCCTAATTTTTTCTTCTTGAATACAAAAAAGTAACTGCAGAATACTTATTAAAAAATTAAAAATACTTACCCGACAATTATCGATTGAAGAACTGCAGAATTGTTTGTGTTGTGGTGAATATTTGTTTGAAAGAAGAACTGAATCAAGAACTCTGCGCTTAAATGTAGTGAGTAAAACTCGTTCGAGAAAATGCTTGTTTCATTGAACTATATACGGAAACAAGAAGATTAACCGCGTGTGCATTCCGTGTGTTTTTACTTTTTAGTGATTATGTCGATATGGAATTCTTTTAACAACAAAAGGAAACTACTGTTGGATTTCTTCCTGAGTAATTATTTATTACTACTATCTATATACCCGCGGAATGCACACGCGGTTATTTATTAAGAAAATAAAAATTACGTTGTTAAATTTGCAAGATTTTTTTTTTTTTAAAAATGTATTAACAGCCTCGGATTTATTAGAAAATGAAATTATTTGATTTCAAATCTATTGCTTAGTAGATAAATGAGTTAGATTTAAACTCTAGTCAAATTATATCTCTATGCTATTTAAATTCCACCAAAATAGGTAGGATTTGTTTGAGAATTCTTTAAAGATTTTGTGTGATGATCCTAATTATCATAAAAAGTTGCCATAAAATCTAATAATGTTTGAACTAAGATTAATCTCTCAGAAAAGAAAGTTTCGGCTGCATCATTCATCCAATACAGTGTGAATACCCGTCTGTACAAATCCAAGATATTCTTCTTGTTTCCGTATAACAATTAACAACCACAATCTGCCATAGAAGCTAAACAAGTATTCCGATCCTTTAATATTTCTTACATTACAAGGGCTATTTACATTATATTCTGTTGAAATTCAAGCACTATGTTTGATTCTGGCAATAAAAGAAGAAATGAAATATAATTTTGTCTCTAATATCATCAATTTCTGTTGTTTCCCTAAAGTGGAATCCAGCCCTGACATCAAACGAGAAATTAATATAATTGGTGTGAGGATCCTGATCAATAAATGAATAAAATAAAATAATGGACCTATGATCGAATTAATTAAGTTTACAAACCTTGATTAGTCCTTTCTCTGTACCGCATAGGATCATGTCATTAGCAGTAAGTAGGCTTGTTATCTTGCTGCCTGCTGATATCCTACCAACCTTCTGCTGCGTCCCCCTCAACCAAATCTAGCTCAACACACAGCATTATGAAATTGGGTACTGGCCATTTTTCGATAAATGCATATGAATAAAACCATTGTCATTTTATGTTTTCTTGTTCAGGTCTGAATTACGAGCATTACTTAATTCATTGCATCGGGACTAATAACTAAGGAGATAAAAAAAAGCAATTTACCTGAAGTGAGTTGGTTGATGAGCTGCAATGTAAGTAGATGAAGTCTTCTACTACTGCCAATGCTAGTACATTTCTGCCTTTTTCTGTTATTATTGACATTTGGGGCTTACACTGTGTTCTCCATTCCTGCAACATTTTTTTCTTTCAATGATTTGGAAGGCTCTCTTGTTTTTGCTTTAACGGTTCAGGATTCAACATTTATGGTTCTTACCTTAACTTTTGAGGCCTCCACGATCGAACCTGCACTATAAAGCCAGTCTTTATATACAAAGATAGAATGGATGGGTTTGTGTTGCATCATCCAACTTTTTGTTGATGCTTTGATCTCTCGGACCCTGTTGCGTGCTGTGGCGAATTCCTGAAACAATAGTGAGTCATTGTCAGGTACTTTTTTCCAATTGTTTTATACAGTAGTGTCAAAAGTTCTCATAAACCCTACCTGTATGCTTGAATCCAGGCAACCAATGTAAACCCTTCCTTGTAACACACTCATGCACTTCACCTTTTTAGCCTTGCAGATGTCTTTGACTTTTCTAGATGCATCAAACATCTAGAAAATGGATAAGTTAGTAGTTGCACAAGAATTCTTCAATCGATCCCATGTTATCTCGTAAATTATTACCTTCATCCCATGACTTTGTGTGATTGCAAAGATCATTTCACCATAGGTTTCTAACTGTTGAATTGGTTCCTTCATATCTATTACTTCTACACAATCCAGTTTCCTGTGTACCATTTTCCATACCTGCAGAAGAAAGTTGCAATATGGAAAATACATTATTCATATCAAGCTTTCCGACCCAAAATGAATGTCATTACCTATTTCTGCAATACAAAAGTTATGTACCTTGATGGTTTTATCTGCTGATCCACTTAAGAGGCTATCTCCTGCTCCAAAGAGCGAAAAACATGTCACTGCTTTTTTGTGCTCTTTCACGTCCCAAACAATTGTAGCTGACTGCTGCCTGATATCCCAAACCTGCTTAACGAATTCATATTCTGAGTCTGGGTTTAAGTGGATAGGAATGTCCTAAAATAAGCTGAAATGAGCATTGTTTACCTTAATTGACCCGTCAGAGTAACCACTGAAAAGCAATCCCCTGTAATAGATAAGGGCAGTTACAGCTCCGTTACTGTTGTGACTTGCCTCCAAAACTTGTGTATGTACACAAGAAATACGCTGTTCTTACCATTATTATAAGAGTATACATAAGACAGCTGATAGAAGAAGTATCATGTTATACTCTCACAGCTAATAGAAGAATACTGACCGATTTGTTGGGCAAATAATAATCAGCTACCCTATGCAATTCCTCAGCCATCCATGTGACACTCGAGAAGCGTCTCAGGGACTCCCGTACCCCTTCCGAGAAATGAATTAGTTTCTGCATCCCTGCCCAAAAGACAATGCATCTAAGTAAAAGTTGACAGATTTCTAACTTGTTGTGTATGCAAACCTAATCGATGGATGATTCATCTAATGCTTATTGCATATTTGTGCCTTTTGATTCGGTTAGGACATGACCTCTGCCTGAAGCATTGTTATAGATGCATAGACATGCCAGGAGTCTTTCCTCTAGCTCCAATCCAGGATACAAAAATTGTTCAATTCCACCAAGCAAGATCTTAGATGCCGAATATCTTGTGCTATTTGGATACTTAGCAGTTTCACATCCAATCCAAGCAATGGCGGTGAGACAGTCCCGTGAGACCCTCTTCACCTTACTCCTCAAACCTTTCTCTAACGCACGAAAGATAGGTTTCCCTTCATCAATGATGACTTTTGCAATCTTGTTGGACCATAACTCGATTCCCGCATCCTGTAAGCTTTCATCCAGCCAGTCAAAGTTTCTAATCATGTTCCGATGACGCAAGGAGTTCAAGCCTGCCTTTTTCACTAGCCATGCCACTGTGTACGGCTCCCCTGTCCAAGAATAAGTTCCCCCAATGTTTGCTAAAATGAAAGAAGCTAATTCTTGTGTGGTAGAGCTCTCTTCATATACCAAGGCCTTGATGATGACAGAGAGAGCCTCTTCTTTGACACCTTTAGTGGATGAGTTTTCCTGCACATATTCAATCACGTTAGACCACCTATAAATCAACAGAAAGGTGCCAGAGTCATTGTTGGATGAGATCTTTCCCTCGTTGTTTCTAGGAAGAATATAGCACTTACCACTGCATCCAACTGAAGCAATAAATTTGCTGCCAAAAGTTTATATTCATGTTGAAGTTCTTCGACACAATGCATCAGTCTTTTCATAAAGTCTGTACTCCCTTCTTTTCTTACGCGCTGCAATAGGCTAATGGCTGCTGATCTAAGGAAAATGCAGAAAAGAAAAACTTCAGTTCATGCTGAAAGAACAGTAACGTAACTTCATATTTCATATGAACCATGATATACAATTTCTGAAAGTTCTTACTAGAATGTTACATGCGATGTGAAATCATACCTTGGCATCCGCAGGATTTCATGAAAAAACTCAAGAGCTGCAAACTTGGCGCGATTGTCATTACTTTCCAGGAGAGACATAAATGGAGCCACAGGAACAAATTGTGATACATTCTTTCTGCACTGTCCATCAAACTGCATGCATTTGACCAGAATATTAGCTAAAGAGACAAACTCTTCCTTGTTGCTGTTTCCAACAATATTTGCTAGGCCACAGAGAACATCAGGAGAATTGATTGCAGCCAAATGCTTGTTGTTGGTTGCGCAGTCAAATGCAGTTACCAGGACTTCAATCATCATCAATGATGCAGTAGGAGGAGTGAGATTGAGTGAATCTGGTTTTCCATCATAACTTCTTGAAGTGCACACAACCTCCACCAATGATGGTAAAAGCTCCAGTGTCTTTATTTCTGTTGGAGATGGATTTATCAAGTAGATAAGAATCGCAGCCTCGTGCACATTCTGTTTTAGAGCGGTTGCCAAGTCGCACAACTGCAACCCCTTCTTCTTGATGTCTTCAACAGCTGACTTGTTTACTGATATGATGGTTGTAAGTATGGAGACTGATTCCCTTATGACTCTTTCCTCTTTGGAAGTTGAAAGAGCTGTCAGCAGTTGATCCAGAATCACATCTTTTAACATAGAGTACTTTTCTCCTCTTTTGTTGTTTAACATTTCATAAATGGTTGTAACCTCTACAGCATAGTCTTCCACCCCTCTTGCTAATCCTTCTGAAAAACATAGTTTTGAAATTGCATCTCTCATTTGTTCCAACGACTCAGTAGTGGAATCTTTTTTAGAATGAAGAAAGAGTTCATTCAAGTTTCTTTGGCTATGTGAGTTGTCCTTTTCTCTTCCGATACAACAACTTTCACGATCCGTTGATGCGAACCTATAACTTTTCAGGGCACTAGATGCTACCTGATCATTGACGTTGGCTTTGCAAACTCGTGACACCCTTCGTGAAGATTTGTCTTCTAAATGGAGATTGCACAGGGTATCCATCATTTCATCACCATTTTCCATGAGAGGTAAATCTAGTTCATTCACCGAACTGAGGAAGGCTTTTCCATGTGTTGGATATGGAGGAGCTTGTTGCAGTATCATTGTCGTGAACATCGAGTCCATTGACAAGAAGGGAGCGGGAAACTTCCTGACCAATTGAATTTCAAGTTAAGTAATGCAATTCTGGTGTTGAATATGCAATAACAGGCTAATAAGGTAACGAATAAAAGTTTCCAATTTTGAGCTTAACTGATCATTAAGTTCCATGAGTGTGTCATATTCACTTCTCCTTGCCGTTTCTGTTAAGCTTTTCATGTCATCTCTACTTTCCTGATTAAAAGAGAGAGAATTCAACAATGGATGCAAAAGTAAGCTTTTGATACAGTTAGTGAGTTTCAGGCAACTACCTCTGCATCACCTTCTTCGAGATAGTAACCACAGCTTGAACTAACTGAAGTCGGTGTATCGGATTGGTCTTCCATCAGTACTTCCTGGAGGCATTTTATGCTGCTTGTACACATTTTTAGATTTTCATTCTGAACTTTTAGCTTCTGAACTTGCTCAACGTATTCAAGAGTTTGGTTGAAATTTTCAAGTTCTTGAATTTCTCTGCTAGCCTTAGGTTCATTTTTTGTATAATCAGCTACATATTCTAGAGAATCAAGTGGATACACCTTCTGGTACTGAAAATTTGAAAAAGAATTAGGAACTAAGAATTGGCAAATTTCAAACTCCATTTTTTAGCAGCTGAAAGTAGAAATAGAAACAGAGCTTACATTATGACAAGTTTGCTCTATCCGCTTAGAACAGTCACTGCTACCGTGCACCACGTGCCTAACAATAGCTAATGGTTATGTAATGTTTTAGGGGAACTCATAAGTTAAAGAACAGAAACTAGTAAATTGACCAGTAAAGAACTTACGAAAAGTGCTGTGATTCTTCATCAGGGAATTTGAGTTTGATCCTGCTGTCTCGTGGAGGAGTTTCTCCACTAAACATGATTTGATAATACATCAACCAGTGCTTGGCCTTCCCTGCAATCTCCCTGATAACTTCATCAATGCTGTCCTCATTAATGTCCGAGGCAGAGATAGTAGTGGTTGAAGAAAAGATGGTTCCACAAAATTCCAATGCAAATTCTGTTCGAACAAGTCTTGGTGAGACCAGCATTGCTTGGAGAAAATCCTGTGCGACCTGCCACTCATCGTTTTGAAGCTTCCTTACCACAGAAAGGCAAAAGTAAGAGCAGCATACCAAGTATTGGTTATCAATTCCAGCAGTGGAGCCATGTTCATCAAGCAAAGCTGGGGCTTGAAGCAAAGTTTCTGCATTCTTCAAATTAGCAATCCTCTCTTCTGACCATTTTGCTTGTATTGCAGCTTCAATAGTCTCAATACCCCAGTAAAGATTCGAGAGGGTCGAATGCTCTGAAAACTCGAAGAACTCTTGCTTTTCAGCATTTAACAAGGAAATGCATTTTGATTTCAGAGAATCCCAACACTTGGAATCTGCTGAGAATTTAGCAATGTATTCATTAACTGAAACAAGAATTCCCCTTATGGATTCAGGATCTGGTCTCCCATTATCAAAGGACAAAGCTGAAAAAAACGAAGTAGAAGCCATTGAGGTTATAGAAGTGTAGTAATAAATTTCATGATTTTTTTTTTCTTTTTTGTTGCGCAGAAGATAAAAGAGAGAGTGATACATTACATATATAGAAATTGTGCAGAGAACTAATGGCTTGGAACTGGTGCTCGTGACACACCAAGACAAACTCCTAACTTGATTGGTCCCTCTACTAATCTGTTTTTCTCTATTGATTTGCTGCATCAAGACAAGATTTACCATTGCCTTCATTTCAAGGGAAGGAATGAAAGAGATGATTAAAACAAAAAAATCCGTTGTGTTCCTGTTCATCTTCACATGCCATCTACTCTACCTATCCTTATCACTTCCAACCCCACCCCACCTTGTAATTTACATGGAACAAGCTATTTCCTACCGTACTAAGTGGGAAAATGATACGTATGTTTTACACATCACAAGTCTAATTCTCTGTGTGAACGAGAATTTTGTCAAGATTTTCATCTAATGATTGAAATCAACATTCGCATGTACAATCTTTTTACTGTGTCCTCAATCACGTTCATGCACACGTGTCATTTATGTATTTGTGAGTCATGCAAAAGTAATAATACCTAGATTGAGTATTGTCTACGGGTATGTCACTATCAAAACAACCTTTTATACAGGTAATCACCCAATGTCCCGAACTTAGGACCATCCATTAATATTATTTCCTCATAATCTCAAGATTCTCAACCAAAGCGTTAATTTCGCCTCTCAGGACGCAGTACATTTGCAGATATTATGGAATGTACCAAACAACCATCACAGCATCATTAAACACATGACCCATTTCAACTATCTGAACACTTCAATGAATGATCAACCTGATATAATTAATTCTAAGTTAAGACAACCAACCCAATGCATTCTAACAATCACAAGTACTAGTTAAACACCATTGACATTATACTCATTTCAATTATATATGAACATAATCGACCTTTTACTAACAAAATTAATTATAGTTTAATAGATTTAAAAATACTACTGGTTCAGTCAATTGATCAAACACCTTATGGCTTATGGATTGAACCAAAAAACCTAAGTAATAATGGACTTGTCTTATCCACACATACATCTAAAGAACATAACTTTGTAATACCAACCTTATCCATATAGCAAATTATTAAGTAGAAAACATCTTTTGGTTTATTCATTTTTGTACGTATATGTTAAATTAACGTGTACTGTACTGTGGAGAGAGTGAGTTAACTTGACAGAAGAAGCAGTAATTGAAGGCAGGAATTGATAATAGAATATGATAGGATATAATTAAAAGAGAGGAGAGGACCCATACCTTCGCCGTAGATTGGAATATTTAGTTAAAATTGAACCATACACTTGTACAACGAAGAGATTGATCTGAACGTGATTGTGGGTCTCTGCGATGGGTGTAATTTTTCGTCCGCAGCGATGGAGGACAATTACATTAATGTTCATTTGTTATATTATTCGAGCGAGCTCTCCTCTACTACGTTTTGGTTGTCGTGAAAAGGACACTACCGCCAAAGGTTTATAACAGATCGCTGTAATGCCACATTTGCTTGTTGGGCTCTTTTCGTCTTAGGCCCTATTGCCTGGTAATAACCTTCTTCTTCTTTTTCGACCAGTTAGTTGGAAAGCGTTGCCTGTTTCTTAATATAGGTATCAAAATTGGAACAAATTGGTCAATCTGACAGTTAAATTGGTAACTTAGACCTGAAAGTTTCTGATTGTGAGTAAGATGTTCTAGACAAAAATATAATTGGAATGAAAAATCAATCGATCTGGTTTACCTGGACAATTGAACCATTCGGACAAATTAATTGGACTGATTTAACCTAATTTTCATTTTTTTTTTTGTATTTTTGAGATACATGTATTTTTTTAAAATTATATTAATCTAGTAGTCAAATGTGATTGAACCAATGACCCAAAAATTCAAATGATTCGATGTCTAATTCACTTCTAATAACTACTCTATTTCATACGGGTAACCATTCTACATGAGAAATCAAACAATTCGCTAGGAAAAAATTAAGTTTGCACTTTGCTGAAAAAATGCCAAACACGGGTTTGACTTTTGAGAATATTGAAAAGCCCTCTTAAAGGAGCTAGTGAGTTGGCCCTTGTCAAATTCACCGTTATGTCCATTTTTGGTACCTTCATGTGGGGCCCAAAGTACAGGCTGATGATTGGATCTTAGCTCGTTGCTTGTCACGGGCACCCGAGCTTTAGCTCGAAAAAGATCATACATAAAAAAGGCGATTGACTGTGGTAAGCCCATTACTTAAATTAAGCTAGAAAAACAAAAAACTTGATTATAAACACTCCCAAAAAAAAAGTTTGTTTATCATCTCATAAATCACATGTATTGTTTTATTTATTTAACGAACTAATCATATCCACACCAATTGTTGTTACTATTTATTATAAACTGGATCAATATTAATATCTATTTTTTTCTTTACGATTTGTCACATGCTCCAATTATTAAATTGGATTGTTTTGTGGACGATGTATATTGTGACTTATAATGCATGAACAACTTGTAATCAACTTATTAGACATAAAAAAATTATTATTGTATAATCTAGAAAACTAATTAGTTAGGAGATTCTCATTGACCATTTGATTAGTTAAACTAAAAAATTAATTTATTTTTTGGTCCCCATGTCTCCCAATATTTATATCTCATGTCTCCTTCACTTAACTACTCATCAATAATTTTGATTTCCAACACAATAGTAGGTTGATCCTCTACGTATTACAAGTATTTTATGTCACATATTTGACAAAGTTCACTAAACCCAAATTAAAAAAATCAATCTAATCTGATGGGAAAAAAAGCTTAGTACATGTCTAGTTTGATCCCTCCTTATCTAATTAGCGTCTTTCTTATTGAAAGTTTTACGACATTACACCCATGTCGAGTTTGCAAAGAAAACATCGATGCTAATTATAAATCCCCACCTCAAGTGTTCTTCCTTTTTAATCATTTTCTTGTTGATTACAATTTCTGATGGTGTCATCGCGCCCCGGTGGTCGGGTTTGCCAGATTCCGACCACGGTGCAAGGCACACGAACTTCTTCCGGTCGGGGCGGTCAAGGGTGGTGTCTTGTGCTAGTGATGTTGGGGTGTGTTTGGATCGGCAGAAGAATCCATGGGGCGGGAGGACTTGCTGTTTCAACAAGTACTGTAAAGATACGTTGAGGGATTCCAACAATTGTGGAGGGTGCGGCCAAACATGTCCTTATGGGTTTGTTTGTTGCGATGGGAAATGTGTAAATTTAAGGAATGATCCGAATCATTGCGGGTCTTGTTTTGAGGAGTGTCAAGGTAAGTGCTCCTTTGCAATGTGTGATTATGGTGGATGATGATTCGTTAATAAGAATAAGAATAATTAATTGTTGAAAACATTTGATCCATTCATCTTCCTTTTTTTTTTGAATTCTTTGCATTTGTATTTTTTCGTGGGATGATTCAAAATATAATTGCAATTTTCCGTTAATTTTTTAGAATTTTTTTGGAGATATTTCTTTTTCCTTTCAATTATTATTTTATTTTTTTATTCGACATTCATAGTTCGTTTTACAGTCTCCTAAATTTGGTGAAATTTTTTTTCTTATAAAAAGAAGTAATTGTGCCAAATTAAATTTTAGTTCGTCAACACTGACTACAATTCTCTTACCAATTGTATTCTTTATTTAATTGTTATAATTACATTTTTAATTCATTTCCAAGTAAGTATAATACCACTTTTTTGTGACGTAGGTTAGGGTTAAGCCTCTCTAGTCTCTAACCCTGTTAATCCTCAAATAAACACAAAAGACAAGTTTAGATTTGCTTCAAACCCAGCCGACTAAACAACATCTTATTTACCTACTTTACCAACCAGCGACAAACATTTTCACAACTATATGCTTCAACCGGGATGAAATTCCGGCCGAGCCCATATGTTGCGGCAACAGTGGGACTGAGCTTCGCCCATTAGGCCCATCACTGAGAAGGAGACAGGTGAAAGGGACGCAGCGGGTTTAGGCTTTATGACCCAATATATCAAAAATCATAGTGTACCCCATGTCTATAGCTACCTTACCTACGAGCCTACAAGTCAGAAACACTTTCAACCGGGTCGAAGTTCTGGCCCAGCCTATAAGTAGCTGTAGTAATGGACCTCAGCTTCTCCCATCTGGCCCATCAGAGTTGGGCTTTAGGGCTCAATATATCATAATCAAACACACGTAGTGTACGGTGTAGCCCATGCCTAGAAATTAAATTAGAATTACCCACTTTCCAGTGGGGCCAAGCCCTTAGCTATGTATTTGAAGGGAATAGAAAATAAATAAACTATTTATTGTCGAAATTTTGAATATTTATTTTCAAGGAGTATGATTCTTGTGAACCAAATCAAAGAAAATGAGTGTTTTTTTATGGGAAATAATGAAAATTTATTCTTGAAAACTCATTATTTTTCTAGCCTCTCTACTGCAGAATTCTGATTTTGTGCTGAAGCATTTAAAATGTCGAGTTCGCAATATAAAAAATATAAAGATCTATTCATTCTTAATTAAGGTCTTTAGTTCGAATTTTAATAATAGAGGAAATCATGTTGAAAGAGTCACTACCCTTTGAGCTCAACTCGAACGAGATTAATCTCGGTTGAAAGAACAGTGGTAGGAAAAATTCCACCCTAACTTAGCAGTCGGTTAAATATCATCAAAGAAGTCTTGTTTGTTTATAAATTATATGTTTCAAATATTTACTCAAAGATTGTCGGTCCAAGTAGTAAATTTGCCAATGCAACTGATTGTGACTAATCTATTCATTTATTTACACTCATCTGAAACTGCAGGCTAAAATAAAACAAATTTATAATTAGTTCCATTGACATCAGTAGATCAACTACTAGATGACTATTGCAGTAGTAGATCTGATCTAAGAATTACATAAGCAAAAAAGTGTCTCGTTCTCGTTCCAAGATCCTTCTTAAAAACCAAAAAATAATACTATATGTATTTATTTTCTCAGTAGAAAAATAACTCATATACGTAGTATTCTTTAGACAAACGCGTCCTTCAGCTCCTATTTGAAGACCAATCCTGACTCCTCATCAGTTCTTCCATTTCACACCATAAACCTTACTAAGAAAACCACACAAAAAATATATATATTCTTTTAAAACCAATTAACAATGTACGGCGGAGAGAGACAACAACACGGTGGGCCGCCGCATGGGATTCTGCTAGCGGTGGTGGTGTTGATCGTAGTTGTGGCTCCGTTTCTCTTCGGCGACCAAGGAGAGGCCATAACTGAGGGAATCGCGGAGCTTTTAAGCCCATTAGGCCTTCTCCTCCTCCCCGTTATCCTACTCCTCACCATCCAGTTCATCTCTTCCATGGACCGCGGCGGCTCTAATTTCTTCTCCAACGTATTCACAGGTACCGGTCAACCTGACTCCATCCACCGAGTCAGCGGCTCGCCGGTTGGAGTCGCCTTGTTCCTTGTCCTTATCTTGTTCTTGCTCTACAACCGCTTCTCCATCTTTGGTGGTGACGATTCTGACGACTGAATTAAACCGGGATGGATGGATCTCATTTTGTCCTTTTTCGTCCTTTTTCGTATTTCTGTTCCCGTTGTGTATACGTACGTAAACGTAGACTCTTTTTCCTTTGTATGAACATGGTTTGTCAGTGGACGTAAATGCCGTGGTAACGAAAATTGTGCAAATTTTTAGATTTAAAAGACTGAATTACCCTCGATATTCAGATATTATATTATGGCTTCAGATCTCATTTAGTCGGCACACGGTGGCCGGAGTCTTACAGTGCCACGAGTGGGCTTAGGTTTGATTTGGTCAAATAAGTAAAATTGTAGTAGTATAGTACGCTCTTATTTTAAACTGAGCCCGGATATTTTGAACCGCCAGAATATTTTATGCCAAAATTGAGATAATGGGTGGTTAGTGGTTTACTCAATGAGTGCAGCATTTAAATTTAAAAATTTGAATTTCATAATGTTGTTTACAAAATACTAGTAAATATTAGAGTATAATTTCTCATTAAGATCTAAGAAGATGAGTTCTAAGTTGCGACTTGCAACCCTCCTCCTCCATTTAAGTATCATTCAGGTGGATAAATTTACATTTTGAACTCGGCATCTGGTAAATTAAACGAGCAAAAATGAAATAGTTTTTAATTAATTGTAGAAAAAATCCTATTTCTTTACCTGAAAAGTGGGGACTCAGGAGAAGTATAGACTATAGAGTCCTCAACTCAAGAGGTGACAGCACATGGGTTTTTATGGTAGTGTTATTGTACGGGCACATGACACAGTAGCAGAAACTCTCTGACATCGCAGATGCAGAAACACCACTATGATCAAACTGACATCAACACGTGCAGAGACTACCTTAGTGGTTTTAGAAGGATAGTTGTAGAATGAATGAAAATGAACTCTCTGGCTCTGAACTCTGATCCTGTAATAAAACCAAGAAATAAAATATCCAGAAAGAACAAAACCAAATATGATCCAAATGGCAGAGGTGAGAGGTGAAACAAGGATGGAATTTTCAATACACAAGCAAATGGTTCTTGTTCACAGTCCACACCAAATGTTCCAAATCTGATCATCACAAACAACACTTTAGCTAAATACAAAAGTAAAAGGAAACTAATATGATGTAATTCCAGGAACGAATTGAAAGGCTTCAAGGAACGAATTGACTAACCCGTACAAAGATTGCAACCTGCACCTATTTTTTATACTCTTAATATTATTCTTACAAACAGCAGCTATAAGTTAGTGCACGAAGTGAACGTGGTACGATCTGGGTGTCAAAAGCCCTTGTAACAGCTATCCTGGAGGATGATCGCCAGGAAGATGGTGCAGCCAAAATGTACACGTCTAGTGTTGTATATGAAGGATTGATCTCAGCTTTTCCAAGAGCCACACATCTCTGTCTAGGACTCTAGGCGCGTCGACATACTTTGATGTAAAAGCTTTTCCCTTGTGTGCGTATCTGCCTACCTAATTAAGATCAAATCAGTGTTATTGAAGTAGAAAAAGCTACAACGCTAAACAATTAGCATGGGTATATGGACAAGGGGTGCATGTGATTATACCAACAAGGAGCAAGAATTCTCATGTCATGCTGCCAGTCTATGACCCAGATCCTTCATTGCAAAACAAAATTTAAGAATGGCCTTGTACGTGAAGGCCAAACTGAGAAGCATTAGCATCCACATTTCATGAACAAATGACAAATGCAATGCTCTCCATTGGTGGAGAAATTTTTTGTAGCTAAAAAAGGTTATTGCATGCAGCAGTAGTCCCTAAACTGAGAGAACAGCTGCTTTACTAGAAGTTTGAAGAACATATATGTCATCATGGCTATATATTCAATTTGAAGTTTACAAACTCATGCGAACATTTGCATAGTTACTAGGAATAATGCAACAAATATGTGAGCTTCCAACACACAAACATCAGACAAGCACTTTACTAGGGGAAATGCCTTCATAAAAGTAGGCATGAACAAACATCTTAGCCAGGAAAGAAAGACTGCAGTAAGACCTTGCACAGAAAGTGGCATAAGTCACTACTTAGTTTAAAGGAATATGACTCCACAAGGCAAACAAAACAATGTAAATCGGCTCAGAAATAAATGATGCAAACAGTTTACCTTCATGCTAGCCCCAGACCATGTAGCTTGTCGCAGTTAGGAGTAGGCAAATTCCTATTCCAGTGACGTCTCTGGAGTTCTACATGACAATAGCGCCATAATAGATTTCTGTAATCTTTTATGACATTATCCTCAATGCTGGCTCGAGCAGGACTTCCAGGAGGAAACTTGTCATCAAATGCTATTGTTTTAACAAAAAACTCCACCCCATGCTTCTCAGTTAACTTGGGAATCTGATGCGAATAATTCTTCATCAAAGAATATTCTGGCTCAGAAAAGGGTAGATACGCAAGGATGAAAATAAACAGGAACGGCAATATCTGTAGCAGGAGAAACAGATTAGGCCCTCCTCCTCCCCCGCCATGAACCTCCTCTCTGTGTTGACTAGCCGTTGCTCTACTCGTATGAACATGACGCGCCCTAAACATATCTGTCTGACCAAAAAACGCTCTGAATATCTCATTTGGGTCAAAATCTTCCTCATAAAACTCGTGCACATTTGTCCTCCTCCTCCTCCTAACATTATTATACTGCTGGTTCTCCTCAAACTCGTCAATCAAGCCTGTCTGATCATACTGCCTCCTAGAGTCACTCTCACTCAAACACTTAAATGCCCTGCTCAATTTCTTAAATGCTTCCTCAGACCCCGGTGCCTTGTTCTTATCAGGGTGAACTTTCAATGACAATTTCTTATAAGCCTTTCTAATCTCCCCAACCGAACAACTCTTTTCCACGCCAAGAATCGCATAGTAATCCTTGTTCTTTCTAATCTCCCTGATCAAATTCATATGCTCCTCACTATAACTCCGCTCATTAAAATGAATACGCCCGTTCTGGCTACTACTATCATTGTCAACCACACACTTCTTATTAACAGGACCTGACGATGATGTACAAGAAGCTGAATCAAGCTTCTCACAAGCAGCTAAGAGCTCACTAACAGACAAATTATGGTTAAGTCGTTGCGCCATTTTAATAAATTTCAGCGCACGATCTCTATTACCAGATGCAACTGCTTCCTCAGCAATTTTAACACATCTCAGCGCTTCATCTTTGTTACCATCCATTATTTTCAATATTTAAATCCAACAACTTCCTTATTCACATCAACTAACTACGAATCGCATAGAAAATAGTGATTGTCATCGGAAACTGCAAATTGAAGAGATCTACCTGAATTGAAATTGCCCGAGATGTATCAGAGCAGAAATTTCAAATCAACAACTGAATATAGATGTCAATTTTGCATTACAAGAAATAAATTTTGATTTTAATTCGAAAAACTATTAAAACTCGTGACGTACCTGTACAAGAGAATGAAGCGAATGAGAGGAGAAGAGGAGAGTGCAGATGGAGGTGTGTTGAGACTTGAAAGAACAGAACCCATACAAGAAAGCGGAGTGGCGCAGCAGAAGTGTGGTGGGCCCATAACCCACATGTCTCTGGATTGAAACCCGGCTCTGCTATCTTTTTTCCACTTTAAACAACGAACGGCGTCGTTTCACATCAGCCAACGCAAGAGCCCATAGTCCAAACATGGGCTTGATTTTCCAGAACCTACAGCCCAAACAATGATAAATTCTTAATTGTCATTATTGTGTTTTTCCCCTTCTCCAAGGTAGTATAATTTGTAAACTTGTGAACAAATAAAAAGAACACTTGAACAAGCAATTAGTAAAAAACAGTTTTTCTTGATTAGTTACAGAAAACGGGAAAAGAGAAGTTAGTATATAACTCATGAAAGAGGTAATATCAGTTTTCATCGTCAGAACTGAAAGACTGCCTTCTCCTCAAAGATTCTAATACCTCCAATGGTCGATCATGTCGACCACCATTGCCCCCTTGAGTTGACTTGAGTTTCGGCACGTTAATGGAACTCAACGGTGGTGTCATTGTTCCTCTGTTCATTTCTCTTAGCACAGATAGAGCTGTGGCCGCAGCGGCAGCATCTGCCATTGCTGAAGCCACTCTAGAATCACCATGCAACTTCTCAGTGAACTTAGGAGCCCCAGGCAAAAGAAAGGCGGCAGATGTAGCTGCGTTTTGTTGCATGGTTGCAACAGCCTCCGCCGCAGTTGATTTAGCCTTGTTTGATTCATATTTCTGGATGTCATAGATTAACTCTTTCTGGAGTTGCTTATCTGCAATTAGAATGTCATCAATCTCATTCTTGTAGTCCTTGAGTAGGATGCGGAGGCATTCCATGAGGGAACCTATGAGAGGACTGTTCTTGCTCTCTAGCAGCCGTTTCAGCTCTATGAATATTGGGATGGTATTCTGGATAAGGCTCTTCCTCACTGCTTGGGTTATAGCCCTTCCTTTCGCGGCTGCTGCAGAAACTCCATCTTCACCCTCTTCCTCCATGTCTGCATCAGTCTGTGATCCTCGTCCTGTTGGGATTCGGATCTCTTTGCAAGAGAGAATTTGAAAAGCATCCTGTTCCCATAAGTTTGAAAGATTATAAAAAAGAGTAAGAGAATATACATGGATATTGGCACCAATTCGCTTATAACATATAGCAATGATGGCAGTGCCAATGAGATGTCTTGCTCAAGAGATTCCTTTGTATAGACGAGCACAATAACACGGAATACAGTTGCTCCTAAAGGCTTACGAATGGACATGTGAATATTCGAAAGAGTCATAGACATAAGATCAGTACCTGCAGAACAGACTGCCCCCTGACATCATCTATGTTAAGCATGCCATCGGATGCAGCAGCAAGTATCTCTGCACACAACTTAGCAAATGTGGCCAGAAGGTGCTCGGGGGCCATTTGCTTTAGCAGAGAAACATAGATGTGCATTCTTTTAGACCTGGACGTTTCATCATTGCCCCTGGAAATAATTTCATTGGATATGTTATCTTTACTGATCAAATGACCTACTTTTCTTTTTCTTGGCCATACAATTAACACGCCTACCTGATGGAAAATAGCCTGTTCTCTGTCTGTGAATTCTTAGAACCATTCTGGGTACTGCAGTCATTGAGCACAAAAATTGCTTCAACAAAACTGTTGTAAGCTAGAAGTGGTGCCTTGACTGCACCCACAAACACATTACACACATTAGTCCAAGCCCATGAATGAATCGCCAAAGTGGTCAGAATCAGATGGGTTGTAGAAACCTCTACTAACCTTTTAAAATATTCCCTATAAGAAAATCGGCAAGTTGTCTTATCTTTTCTGACTCATCAACAAGAGGCAAAAGAAAGCGAAGGAACAGCACCCCTCTCCACTTCACATAGTCCCTCTGAATGTAAAATGAACTTTTAGAAACACATGGTAGCATCGTTCATTACTATCACTGTTCGCATGCAAAAGGAAGAAAGGTACCTGTAACAATCTGGAGAGCAGTATAAATGTCTGCCTTCTCACAAGTTCGCAAGGATCACGGAGACACCTGGTGATCTTTGTGATATAACTGTTGGGTTGAAGAATAATTAGTTAGAATGACAGAGAGAGTATCATTTAGCTCTAGAAATGTTCTAAAAGTAAAAGCGAGAATTCAAATGAGTTCATTTTCATTGCAGGCCTCACCAATCAATCAAAGCAGTGTACCGAACACAAAAATCTGCCATCATGACTACAATATTGTTGCGGAGGGCAGCACAATTACTCTTTTCAAGCTCCTGCAGACATCATGTTTCATGGCAAGTACATTAATTCAAAAGCTTTATTTTAAGTGGGGGGGAAAGAAAACATATTCAGACAAACTGGTGAGATAGAGAAAGTTAACACTCATTAACTGCAAACATATGTTTATCATCTAACCTGGACAAACAGAGGAATATAACTCTTTGCAAGTTTCCCATCTGCTAGGCAAATCTTCCCCATTGCCAACCAAGCCTGAAAGTACAAAGAAGGGGCTGTATGTTTCAAGGAAACAGTAGAACCTGGCAATTTACTTAGGTTTGGATAAGAATTTCCGGAAGTGATGATGGTGTGTAGTAGAGGAATAATAGCACCCATGTCAGCAGAAGGACAAACAATAACCAAAGACCCAACTGTATAAACTGCAGTTACTGCTTCTGCCAGTAATCTAGATACGGTTGCTGCTTTCTTGCCCTTTCTACTAGGTGGTGTCAAGAAAGTATTCTCCTTTTCTGTTTTTGAATCCCCTGAAATGTATTTTTCCAAGATCCAACAAGCTTTAGAGAGAACTTGATGTACCACTTTCATGACAAGTGTATTTGCTTCTTCTGTACTCAGCGCCTTCCTCTTGCACAATGTTCTGAGTGCTTTAACATGAGCGTTAACCTACATCAAACGTGCCATTTGAAATCAGTGAATGTGAATACCAACCAAAATAAAAACCAATGAATCATGTATCAAGCAATAAATCATATACAAAGCCTGATCAGCTTAATTTCTGTTAGTAGTAATGCAATAATCAAGAACAAATATAAAAAACATGGCTCCTTTTAACTTTTCTGTAAGCATATAGTACCTCTGTCGAATGCATATTGAATTCTTCAATTCTTTTGAGCAAGTTATGAGCTAACTCTGCTGCAGGTTCTGGTGGCAACTCTACAGCAACGTTGGAGATCGTTTGAAGGAGAAAAACACGATCTCCAGCCCATGTAATAGAATTAGATTCCATGCCAGTATCATCTTCGTGCACAATTTCTTCCTCAGGAGGACTCCTACACTCTCCTGCTGCTCTATACTTGTCAAGGAGCTTCCAATGATGATGGAGAAACTCCCACTCAATTGCTCTTGAGAGATACAGAGACACCTCTGAAAGAAGAAACCAAGCACCAGCTGGGGCTGACCACTTTTTGATCGGCATGGAATTCCCTAACCAATAAGACTCGGACATACTTATGATGTTCTGTAAAGCACTAGCGATTACCGGCTTCAACTGGTTCTTCTTACCCAGGCTTGTGCAGATCTTCCTTACCCAAGGTGCTACCTCACCATTGCACATCTCTTTCAAAAGAATCAAAATTCCTTCAGGAAATATCAAGTCAGTCTCCATTTCCATAGATTTTGCTTTTGAATTTGAATGAGAATGAGTGGATGTGTTACGTGTTGTACTAGCATGTGCAGCTCTTGAAATGCTGTTCAAAACCAGTTCTTCGAATAGGTTCTCACATTCTTCTTGAATGCTTGACTCGCTATCAGATATCAAATGCGGAACAGAATGTAACCACTCCACAGTCACACTATCATCTGAAAATGTTCTGAAGGCCTACAATGTCAATATACAGTGGACATAAGTCAAATGTATAAAAAGCCCTCCGGTACCAGAGAAATGATTTGATAAGGGAAGCTGATAAGGTAGTGATTTGAGCCTTGAGGATACAAGGTATAACCAAGTGATGGAGTTATCATTACTAGTACTGGTCATCTCAAAGAAACAAAAGCAAAACATAAATTAAATTACAGCTAAGTAAACATAAAAGTGAGCTAACCTCTGAAAGAGCTGAAATTGCTGCTTTGCGTATGCTTACTAGTGGATCAGAACAAGCCATTCCCATTGTTTTCAGCACAACTCCATCAAAATTGCCACCCAAAAGGGCAGTCAACCTGGTGGTTAAAACAAGGGCAGCCCTCCTAACATTTGCCTTCTCATCCATACACCTTTTCCTCAAAACATCGTTCAATCCACCTTCTGCTCCTTCCTTCCCTCCTTCTCCAAGGCCCATTACTTCCTTCAGAACCACACAATTCCTTCCATCATTTGACAAAAAACCCACCAAATGAGCCAAATTGGACAAGGCACGAGAACGAATTCCAGCATTTGAATCCGAACAGCGCTGGATCAGCCCCCGCAAGCAACTAAAACCCCATGAATCTTTAGTTTCACTGACCAAATCCAACCCAAACGGATCCTTCAACATCATCATTAAATTCAAAATCAAATCCACACCTAATAACCGCAAATTAGGCTTCCCTTGGGTCATCTTCACCACATAACCGGCAAACCCAATTTGGTCCGCTGGCTCCATAGCCTTAACAATCTCCATCACCGCCTCCACTGCCAAGCCTCTAGGCTCAGCTTTCTCAGGCGCCTTGTGCACCAAATACCTTGGCAAATTTGCCACTGACTTCTTCACCCCGTCACTTCTTCCACCCACTCCAGCCACCAAACCCTTCACAAACCCTAAAGCAAAGTTCCTGCCCTGCGACTTCCCACCCAAAATCAACGGTGTCAATGCCTTGAACACCTCAACCGCCGTCTCCCCTTCCTCTCCATGCTCCGATTTCAACACCTGATACAAAACCTTGATACACAAATCCACCAACTTATTAAAACTACCCGAACTATTAGCACACTTTTCACTAGCTATAACCGGAATCTCCACAGTAGTACTAATCAAAGACTTCAAACAATCAGGAAACCTATTCAAATGAACCAAATCTAGCACCAATCCCAACTTCTCCACAACATCCAGGAATAATCTCAAATCAAAAACCTCTCTACCTCCCCCACTCCCGCCCCCAAAATTATCGTTCTCATTTTCATCATCACTATTGCGGGCATTTCTCTTCTTCCGAGCTTTCTTATTCTTCGCGTGGGCCCCCCTGGAAGAGGAAGAGGGATGAAGGTGGTTATGGTCATGCTTTTTGAGGGATGAGCGGAGGGAGTGGAGGAGGGAGAGGAAGGGAAGGGGAGAGAAGAGGGAGAGGGTTGGGGAGTGAGGAGAGAGGAGGAGGGAGAGGTACGTGAGGGAGGAGAGAAGGGAGAGGTGGGTGTGGTTGTGGGTGGAAGAATCCATAGCGGAGGTGAGAGGAGGGAGGAGCAGGGAGGAAGGGACGACGGAGAAGAACTGGTGGAGGAGATCGGACTCATCTGTGTCTAACAAGGATTGCAGGTTTTCGATTGCGGTAAGGGAAAGTGGTTGGGAATTTGGGACTTGCTCCAAATCAGAGATTATTGAAGATAATATGGTGTCTTCCATGTTTTGTTTGAAGAAGAAGAAGACTGGAACGAAAAGAGACGAGAAGAGGAGAATGGGTTTGAATTTTGGATTCCTTCTCCCAATTCTCTCTCGAATTTGTTTTGAACTTTGGTAAGTATTTTCCCGCTTATTAACGAAAAAATGCCAGTTTTTTACTATTGTTTATTCAGTCACCGAGTCGCTCAACGACACGTCTCCCTTGTTTCGTACAGTTGTGGTGTGCGTCCATGGGCTGGGATTGAGTCTGACTACGGATTTTTTTTCTTAGCTAACTTAGCCCATGAGTCTGACTATATATAAAGTACACTTCAATGTTTAAACAAACACTGCCTTGTTTATTTATTCGTTATTATTATTATCCATTCTGTTTCACATCACATTGAGTGTAGTTATATCAATATTCATTTTATTACTAAAAAATATATATGTCAATATTTGTTTTTGTAAAATTACATTGTAGATTTTTAAAATCCTTTCTTGTAAATAATAATGACAATAACAAATTCCTTAGAAGAAGAAAAAAAAAATGTTACGACACCTATTAAAAAACCTTTTTCAAAAGGCATGAATGATAGACAACCGTGGCAATACACATTTACTACATAGCACCCTACAGTGACCGTATGTTTGTATATTTCTCTATCCTACGTTTTGCTTTTAAATGGAAATGCAATCATTAATGTGATGAGGAAGTTGTAAATTTTGGGAGATTGAATCAAATTCTCTCCAACAAAGCGAGCTGATGATTTAATGGACTAGTAGAATGGACCGATAGATTAGTGAGATGAGTATATATATTGATGATGTTTTAGGCCTAGTGCACGAGTTTAGTATGTTGGCGGCACACAGATCTCCTAGCTGAAACTAAAATTGATGGACCAAAATGGTGGACCGATAGATTGAACGCGAAGTGTGATGGATGATTCCATACTTCGTGTGAATTGTTGAACTTTACTCAGTTTGAGGCTGAACGTGAAGCATAATGAATCTCCAAGAGTTACTTGAAGTTGGTGGTTCGGTGGAGAATTATGAAGGACTTCATTCAAAAGGGAGATTGTTGGGCTCAAACGGTGGGTTTGGTGGTACTTTATTCAAGGGGGAAATTATTGGGGTATGCGAACCTAAATCCAACATGGAGAAAAATAAAAAATAAATATAATAGAGGTTAATCTTCTAATGAATTGAGATTTTTTGTAAAAAATATGCGGGCTCAAACATAAATGGACGGTATTATTTTATTAGAAGAGACTTCTTGGTAGTTCTATGTATTTATTAAATTAGGAATCAAATCAGTGTGAAATCTCTATCTAACTATATCCATAGTATTACTCGATGGAATGTTGCCTATCATATCATACAAGAGTAGCAACTAAATTTATATTAAATCAATTAATTTGTCAATGTGTTTAGGGGTGTTTATCGGTCGGTACCGTAATTTTTCGGTATAAAAATTTCGGTATTCGGTATACCGAACTAAAAAAATCAAATATCATACCATAGTTTCTATTAATTGATACCGTTACCATATTACCGAAATAATTTCGGTACGGTATTTCAGTATTTCGGTATTACCGAATTACATATAAGCATTAGTTTAATAAATACTAAATTAATTAAAGTGAGCTATTAAACCAACTACTTCTCATGGAACTGAATTAATTTTAATTTTAATAATTTTAAATAAGCATACACGTGAATATATACAAAAATTGTCGAATAAATAAAAGGGTTAAGGGAGGTGTGCTCGATGCGGGTACTAATTAATTTAAACCTACATTATGATTAGTCAGTAGCATAAGCAATAAATAAATAATAAACAAATAAACATATAACTAACAAATAAATAAATACAAACAAAATAAAATGGTACTATCTAACTTGTTTCCAACAGGCCCAACTCTCAAGCATTCAAGCCCATCAACCAACCAAAACCAAATTAGAAATTAGAAATTTGTCAGAGAGAGGAGAATCAGAGATGGACGATTTTATTTAGGGAAGAAAAATGGAAAGAGTGGCTTTCTAGGACAGAATTTTGTAGTATGTGGTAATAAATGTTCAATAAAAATATATTAATATTAAATACGGTACGGTAATTTCAGTATTACCGAAACTGCCAAAACAAATACCTTACCGTACCGAACAAAGTTCGGTCGGTAATTCGGTATACCGAACAGTAAAAAATTGGAAAAAAAACCGACCGAACAAAATAAACTTCGGTACGGTATTACGGTAATGTCGGTACGGTCGGTATTTGCACAACCCTAAACACAATTAGTAACTAAGAAAATAATTAGGGGGTAGAATTTATTGTTTTCTATATGAAATATGCATTTTAAGTCTCCAATTCTTGCTAACTGTATTAAAAAAAATTATTCATTTTACAGTCACGATTCGAATAAAATTAGTTTCTGAAAAACAAAACACATCGATAAGAAAGTGGGGCACCCACGATATTAAAGAATGGGATATGGTGTCATTATTTCTTTTGATGGTGACTTATGGTGTTTATTAATTGCCAAATATGATAGAACAGACAGAATGATTGGGTGCAAATCTTTTCTACCCAAATTTCCTTATCAAATCTTAAAATCTTATGGAAAATGTTGCCCAAAGAATGAAATGGAAAAAGACAGTTTTATTTCACTAATACGTACTCACGTGCACTCACATGGACTTGCCTTCTTTCAAGTTTCAACTGCTGTTGTTTCGTTCGTCTCTCCTCATAAATAGAAATAGTACTCTACTACTAATTTTAATTTCTTCCAATATTATTGTTGTGAAATCCTGTAGTAATTCATTCGAGTAGGAAGAGTATGTAGAGAAAACTGAAATAAGTGAAAAATGAAAAGACAGGACTCTCAATTCAAAAACAAAACAAGTGAAAACTGAAAATACAGGACTCACATGCACACCTTTTTGACCTTTTTGTTTTTGAATTGAGAGTCCTGTCTTTTCATTTTTCACCTGTTTCAGTTTTCTCTACATACTCTTCCTACTCGAATGAATTACTACAAGATTTCACAACAATAATATTGGAAAAAATTAAGAATTAGTAGTAGAGTACTATTTCTATTTATGAGGAGAGAACCACATCCATATCTAAATCCAAAATTGAATTTGGTATTCCCCTCAATCTTTTAAAGAATATCGCACGAGGAAAAAAATGCTAAAATTTTAATTTGCTGTGCTAATTTCAATTTTTAATTAATGGAAAATGAAAGAAAGATGCTTTTTTTTTATAAAAAAAATATTCAATTTGGCAATTGGCCAAAAAAAAATTGCTATTAAATAGGATCATGAAACACAATTAGTAACTAAGAAAATAATTAGGGGGTAGAATTTATTGTTTTCTATATGAAATATGCATTTTAAGTCTCAAATTCTTGCTAACTGTATTAAAAAAATTATTCATTTTTCAGTCACGACTCAAATAAAATTAGTTTCTGAAAAATAAAATACATTGATAAAAAAGTGGACACCCACGATATTAAAGAACGGGATATGGTGTCATTATTTCTTTTGATGGTGACTTATGGTATTTATTAATTGCCAAATATGGTAGAACAGACAGAATGATTGGGTGCAAATCTTTTCTACCCAAATTTCCTTATCAAATCTTAAAATCTTATGGAAAATGTTAGGGCTGAGCACGGGCCGGTTCGGGCCGGTTTTGGGTTCAAAACTGAACCGAACCGGAATTTTCCGGTTCTCATATAGACAGACCCGGTCCGAACCGAATTTTTTCGGTTCTGTAATTTAAGAACCGAACCGAACCGGACGGTCGGGTTTTTAAAAAAAAAATTTGATGCCAAATTTTTTTTCCAAAATAAATGTTTTTTCCTCATAAAAATTATTAGCTAACTATTACAAACAATTAAACAAATTATTAGCTAACTATTACAAACAATTAAACAAATTATTAGCTAACTATTACAAACAAATAATTTAAAAAATAAAACACAAAAATAAAGAAATGGGCCAGAGCCCAGCCCACACAAAATGAAAAAAAAAGAATTGAGAAAAGGGAGGGAAGGGATTCGAACCCCTTCCCATTAGGAAGCCTATTAATGATTTTGCCAATGAAGCAAAACATTAACTAGATATATGAATGCATATATATATCCAGTTCTCCCGGTTATACGGTTCGGTTTACGGGTTTTAGATTCGGAGAACCGAACCAAACCGAAATTTTACGGTTCTAGTTGGATAGAACTGGACTGAACCGAATAGTAACGGTTCGGTCGATTCGGTTCAAAATCTTCCGGTTCCGGTTCGGTTTTCGGATCGATCCGGTTTTTGCACACCCCTAGAAAATGTTGCCCAAAGAATGAAATGGAAAAAGACAGTTTTATTTCACTAATACGTACTCACCTGCACTCACATGGACTTGCCTTCTTTCAAGTTAAATTATTACCCCCTTGTCTGCTGCGAGAATAGAGAATAGGGGAATAGGGAAATAGGGAATTGGGAAAACAAAAATGTCAAAAAGGTATGCATGTGAGTCCTGTATTTTCAGTTTTCACTTATTTTATTTTTGAATTTAGAGTCCTGTCTTTTCATTTTTCACCTGTTTCAGTTTTCTCTACATACTCTTTCTACTCGAATGAATTACTACAGGATTTCACAACAATAATATTGGAAGAAATTAAGAATTAGTAGTAGAGTACTATTTCTATTTATGAGGAGAGAACCACATCCATATCTAAATCCAAAATTGAATTCGGTATTCCCCTCAATCTTTTAAAGAATATCGCACGAGGAAAAAAATGCTAAAATTTTGATTTGCTGTGCTAATTTCAATTTTTAATTAATGAAAAATGAAAGAAAGATGTTTTTTTTTTATAAAAAAAATATTCAATTTGGCAATTGGCCAAAAAAAAGTTGCTATTAAATAGGATCATGAAACACAAATGTGTTGCAGGCAAGAATGCTTTGAGGCGAACATTCATCTACGACAAATAATACCATCTTTTCTTATCCATACCACCCATTGACTCGAGTTCATGACTTCAGATTATGTACTTCGTCACTAAATTATAAGGATCTCGGACTAAATTAGATCATTTTATTTCAGTACCTTTTTAAGAAATTATAATTATAATAAATAATATAAATCAAAATTTTAATATAAACGACAAAGAAAAGTAGGGACCAAATCATTATTTTTGTGTAAATGGGACCAAATTATTTATTTACTTTATCATTGCCACGTAGAGTTGTGCACCGAAAAATCATATCACAACTACCGAACTAAAGTTAACTCTATTCGATCGATCATTTTTTTAATTTTTTTAGTATGGTATTATCGAATACCGACAAACTTTGTTAGGTACTAATATAATCGATATTATCATAATTCTGTTTTACCTTTCATATATTTATCATATAAATTAAAAAATAAAGACAGAAGAAGAAGATGTCGACACATACACATCACACCATAATCCATTTCTTTATCTAATTCTAACCATTTTTATTTTTTCTCTCCTTCTCACCTCAAAACCCTCTTCCTTTTTTAACAAAATTGTCTAACCTATAGTTTGATTCGATTACTATCAAAATTATTTCAGTAATTTAACAATAGTACCAAATAATAGATAATATGATATAATATATATTATTTCTAATATGATATATCGAATATTAAAATTTTATTATCGTAATATTTTTGTATGGCACATTAAAGAGAGAAGCCACCCGGGGGTCCCTGCGGTTATTATTTTCATTTTAGTTGATCCCTAAAGCGATTTTTGGTTCAATTTGTTGCCTGGCGTTATGCCCATTAGGCACCCTAGGTCCTCGCCGTCAAATTCGACACTAACGGCCGTTTACGAGCGAATTTTTATCTCTGAAAAAACACATGACACTAGGCCCCACTAACCAGATTTTTCAGATTTCCTATTTTTTTAATATCTAAAATATTAGTTTTATTAATTAGTTAATTTAGACATATTTTAGACGGCGGGGACCTAGGGTACCTAACGGGCATAACGTCAGGCACCAAATTGAATCAAAAATCACTTTAGGGATCAACTAAAATGAAAATAATAACCGCAGGGATCCCGGGAGTATATAACTTGTGTTTTGGCTAAATTGGCTGGCGGTTCGGTTCAAAGTTCCAAACTACCCGATGACCAAAATTTTATTCAATACTAGTAGTAGTTTATTTTGCCTTGTAGCTGATATTTAATGATGAATTTATTTTTTTTACAAAATTTATCTTTAATTTTTTTTAAAGTAGTTAAAACTTAAACGTAAAATCACCACCAAATTAAGTTTTCCCTCTTCTCTCTTACATAGTCGAGGAAAAAAATTCTTTCCAGTCCAGCCCCATTTGCTTAATTCTAGGCCCGTTAACTGAAGTCCAACGACAATTAAACAACTCATCCACTAGAAAGCTACGCTTGGCGAAATTCGCTACTTCTTTCCGTATTACTCCAGGCAATACACATCAATTATCATATTTCATATTTCCTCGGCTGTTTTTTCGTCACCTTCAGAGTATGAAATATCGTGCATCTTTTCACTTTTAATATTTTTATGTATTTTTTTATAATCGGGGATAAAATTTGAACCTAAATTCTTTCATTTTCAATCAGCATTATAGAAAACAAAATCCAACCCTCAGAAAGAGAAAATTAAAAAATCCAACCTCATTGGACCAACAAACCAATGAAACGAGCAAGTTTTGAACTATTCTCCATTATACTGATAATAAAACTTTCAGCAGCAGCATTACACATTTGGTAACATTCACCACCACCACAACCAAAAGCATTTCCAAATGTACACCTTTGGTTAAGGAGCCAACCCATTTCAAAAATTCTTAGGATGGCAGTATATCACACACTACACAGAACTTACTTTTGGTTCAGAAAAAGCCCAGAATAGCAAGAATCGCTAACAATGATGCTTTGCTTTTGCTACACATTCCACAAACACTATATATTGTCAAATTGTATACTACTAACTGTGAGGTATGCACATCAGGCAATCATGGTCGAAGAAGTATCGGACCTGCATTGACTGGCAAAAAATGGAGTGAAGGCCTTCTTCAACAATATGCAAAACCAGATCCAGTTGTTGTACCGTCAGATTCCAAAGAGAGTCGTGTATCATCTCCAAAATCTAATCTGGCTTGTGCATCATCCCCAAAATCTACTCCGGCTCGATAATTGTTGGCATCTGACAGTTGCCGCACAAAACGAGAGAAACGATGCCAGTTCTTTTGTTCAAACATGCTTCCACCCATTCTTGAAAAGTTGAACGAAAAGGAGGGTCCATTTATACCGTAAGTGTAGAACCTTGACATCTTCAGCATCTGCTCAAATGATTCATCATCCAAATAGGCAGAAGAATTTTCACCCTCAACTGGTATACCACAAATCTTAGCAGCTACTAAAAGCTCTTTAAGCAAACCCTCTGGACTACAGTCTGGCCTCGTCAGTTTCTCTTCCACATCTCGCATTTCAAAACCGGCACAAGACAAACTGAAACCATACCTAGCAAACATGCGAGCAATTGGCAGGTACCCACCTATGGTTGAAGTATTGTAGTAACCAGCTTTTGCCTCAGACATGCGAGTTCTCCTGTGGTAATGCCAGGGGATGACAGCCAGTTTTGCAGAAGTATTAACTTCAGTGTCCCGGAAGATGATCTCAGCTTCCCTGCAAATCCTTTCCCCATGAAGCAGTAGCATCCTTGAATACCATTCAAGAAAGATCTTCCCCATCAGTGGATCATTCCAAGATCCACCGGGACTTTTGGAAAATTCAGTACCAATTGGGCCACTATTTGCCAACTCAAGCATATGAAACTCATAATACCAAGCATTCAGAGATGCATGCATATACTGTCATTAGAACAATCAGAGAAGGCAGAAGTCAATACATATGCTAATGCCAATGTAAAACCACATTCAATGAGGGAAAAGGAAAATAAGAAGTTTGAAGAACGAGACTCCAGACACTGTGAGAGGCTTGCTAACAAGTACTAAATAAAGCTCACTTGTTTTTGGTACCTTATCACAGCAATGAAATTCTCCAAGTTCAAACAAGCCCCAATCCCATTCTGGTGATGCAGGATATCTTAACTCACCACCAGGACCCATGCCAACTTGGATTCCCTACAAAAGTGGAATCACCAGTAGGACCACATACCACATGAAAGAATCTGCTGTAAAAGATTAAAAAGGTGATCGAAATTGATGTAGTGTCTATATTCTTACAGTAATGATATCACCAAGCAATGGTTTAAATGTGTCTCTAAAGTCCTTCATGAAATCTGCATAAGCTTGCAGTGGTGTTCGTCCCCGCAAAACAGGAAAGATATCACATCCCAAGGACATATATTCGATATTCCTTCTGCCAAACTTATCAGTGTACAACAGGTCTGGATTTTTGTCCACCTCTTCAAGTACCCATTGAGGGAGAGGAACCCTTCAAGACACAAGAAAAAAGAGTCTCAGAAGCCAGTCATTTACAAGCCAATAAGAGCAAAAGAAAAAAAATTGTTTAACAAGGAACTTGGCTGCATTGAAGTTTCATTTCATTCCAACTCTTGTTCTAAACCATGTGCAAGACCATGGAATTCTGAAATAAGAGAACTCAAGGTGGCAGCATAAATGAACAAAAACACAGAAGAAACAAGGTTTCTCCAACACAAAATTCTCTCAACATTATCACCTTAAACAAAGCATTGCTTTCCTCCACTTGGGCGAAAGTTTGAAAGCTTGAAAGAATGGAAGTCAGTATCACCTGTTGCACGCATTCGGTACATGGGCAACAGATTTTGCATAGTGGCAAGTGCAACAAAATAATACTAATAAAAGGTGGATTCACATAAAAAGCAATGTAGCTAATCAATATCAATCAAAGATTTACCAAACAAAATGTACCAAACGTGTACCCCTAAAGGTCTCCAGGGCATGTGTCCCATTGATGCAGATAACGCAAGTTGCAGAGTGCAACTAAATAGCCAAGTTGCCACAGAAATGGAACAAAAATTAAACATAATGTAGCTAATCGGTCAAGATTTTGGCAAGCAAGTCAATATTTACCACTGTTGGTCTCCACGGCATATATACCTCAATGGTAAAATGCAGAGAACACAAGTTACACAATGCAACTGAAGAATCTTTAATACAGAAATGTAAACGAACTAAATTGTAGCTAATAGTTCAAGATTTGGTGGAGTAAAGATTTACCAGTGAGGATCTCCAGGTCCTGTGCCGCGTTGGTGAAATGCCAACACTGCCCTCACTTTCAATCCACATCGTTCCGCCAACTCCACAAGCTCGGTATACCCTTTCCAGTCATAAACCCCAGGTCGTTCTCCCTCAACTAGGCCCCAACAGACATCTATCACCACTCCTTCCACTCCCACACCCGTCAGCGCCTTGAAGGATGCCAGCATCGCCTTCTTCCGCCGCACGAGCCCTCCCTTCCCAACCGCATCAACCGGAACGGAGACAAATACCGGCGATCCCCTCCTCTGAGGCTGAGGCTGCGGCCGCCCCGAGGAGAATCCGTGCTGAAGCTCGTAATGTTCGTCAATATTATCATTCTCATCGCCGTTGTCGGGAGAAATGGAGCCGCCAGCGTCCGGGGACTTGGAGGAGTTGAGACGGGAAGAAATGAGGAGGCGTCGGCGAGGTAGAGGACGGTGCCGTGGTAACGCGACGGAAGAGAAGCGAGTTAAGTGGGTTAACTCGGAGGGGCGTTTGCGATAGAAAGAAGTAGAGAAGGCACTAGTGGAAGAAGACGCGATCGCCATTGAATGGAAATGAATTCTGTTGTTTTACGGTTAGAGCTACTGGATAAAAGAAAAAGGCAAAGAAGCACCGAACTGAAAAAGAACTGAAAAGAATGGAACGGTTTTCTGTTTCTTTTATAAAAAAATTATTCTTTTTAGGAAAAATGAAGAAAGGAAGAAAATGAGCGAGTGGTTAACTAAACTGGGTATGGAATTGCGCATTGCAGTTGTGGGGTCCACTGATTTTGACGGGTGAGATTTCTTCCTTGTGTGGAATCAGACGATTCTCCTCACGACTGGAGTTGGACGGACGTAAGAATTTGCAATGTAGATTCGTACAGGTAAGAACCTTGATTAATGTTTAATAATATCATTATTTGACACTGACTATTTTAGCATATGCCCAATTGAAAACAGCTAAGTTAATTAGGAGAACTTTAATTTGATTAAACACTTGCATGTATGCTCCTTTAGTAAAAGCTTTCTGGGTTTAAAATTTACAGTAAAGTATCCAAAAAATTATATGATCAGCCAAAATTAATTCCATACGTTGGTTACAGTAGAGTTATAATTAGTCCTATAAATTAAGGATCAGTCCTGTGAATTGGTGAAACGGTTATCCAAGCGAACATTCGAAATGAACATAAAATTAATCTCGTTCGAGCACCTTCCAGTCACAAAATTAAAAAAGATGACTCTTTTATCATTGTTTTATATTTTGTTATTTTCTCTTTTAGCCCCGAAAATGAAGGGGAAATGAGGGCTTAGTAGTTTTGGGTTTGAAAAATGTTAAATTTAAGATAAGATCCATTTACTTTTGGGTTTATAGGTTTATAGTAAGACCCAATTCAAAATTTTACTTTGATAGATTAAAGGCCCAAGTCCATCGGCGATGAAATCTACCCTCTTGTCTTACCAGAAGGAAAAGCGCAAAAGTCGGGTTATAAATTCGGCGATGAGTATTGACCAATGAGCTCAACTCAAACAGCTTTGGTAGGTGAAGTCCACGACAGTACTTAACCGGCCCACTCCACTCTCCGAGTAGCAATTTTTGACCGGAAAAAATATCTAAGTTGGCAAACGGCTTAGTAAGGAAAGCCAGTCATCGGACACTTTTTTTTTTTTATCGTAATATTTTGGTATGCACATTAAACACATCTGTTGCTACTTTATTATTCGCGAGTTGCGTAACTTCAATCCCAACGAATATTCCTTGTCAACAACAAAAGCAAATTCCCAATAAACCCCAAACAAACGAGAAATTATTGAAAGAAAATTGACCAAAAAACTCCTAAGCACTAGGAGAGGGACTCCGCCGGCAATTCACAAGTAGTGAAGCCGTTTTTTGTAATTTAACTTTAGTCGCGGTTTTTCAATGTTCTCGGCAAAACCCTCGCTTATATATCCTGTCCACACGTTAGCAAACCCTCTCACGCTCTCTCGCTGCTCGCCTACTCTGCTTTTGGTTCCGCCCGAGAGAGAGAAACTCTGCAATCATGTTGGTCTATCAGGATCTTCTGTCTGGTAAGTGTCGTTTAATCGCTTCTTATTCTTCTATTGCCCCCGATTTATCCTTCAGTTGTGCTTATCGTGTATAATTTAGATTGGTTTACAAATTTTACTCGATCTCTGTGTTTGTTTATTTCGATCCAGTTTTAGGGCATTCCGAACTAGTTTTTCAATAGATCTAGGGTTTTGTGATTCCCGATTCAATTTAGTTATTAATAGTTTGATTGAATTTTTAGGCGATGAGCTTCTCTCGGACTCGTTCCCATACAAGGAGATCCAGAATGGTATCCTGTGGGAAGTTGAAGGAAAGGTTAGTGTTTTTGTGTAATTTCAGATGTTGGTTGTTTTAGTGTTTGACAATGGATCTAATTTCTAGTTGTTAATGTTGAATTTTTCGAATGATTTGTTTCGTGTAGTGGGTTGTTCAAGGAGCAGTTGATGTAAACATTGGTGCCAACCCTTCTGCTGAGGGTGCTGATGAGGGTGACGGTGTTGATGATCAAGCTGTTAAGGTGGTTGACATTGTTGATACATTCAGGCTCCAGGTGAGTTGTATCTGCTGTTGTTCTTGTGCATGAAAAGTTTGAAGATCTTTGTTTTGTGATTATTAATTGTTTTTGGTGTTTGCAGGAGCAACCTCCTTTCGACAAGAAGCAGTTTGTTGCATACATTAAGAAGTTCATGAAGCTGTTGACCCCCAAGCTGAATGAGGAACAACAGGAAACCTTTAAGAAGAACATCGAGGGGGCTACTAAGTTCCTACTTTCAAAGATCAAGGACTTTCAATTGTAAGTGAATTGTAGCTTGACTTTCTCAATTCGCTCTTAATGTGTCTTCTAATTAGTTTCTTTTTTCCCTTCTACCTTTAGCTTTATGTGCATGCATTTATAAATTGGTATATTTGGATTGCAGTTTTGTGGGTGAGAGCATGCATGATGATAGCTGTTTGGTCTTCGCCTACTACAAAGAGGGTGCTGCGGATCCGACATTTTTGTACTTTGCTCATGCTTTGAAGGAGGTCAAGTGCTAAATCAACATGACTTTCTTTGATGTGAGAGTGCTTCCTGTAGTTTTAGTCTTATCCTTGCATGTCTACTTTACTCTTTATCTTTGAATTGGGGAGGTTTTTCTCTTGGTTTGGTAATTGGTGTTTCTTAACAATGATGTATTTCAGATTGCGTATTTGTGTTACTTGACGAATGATATGATTTTGCCTATCTATTTAGAAATTATTATTTAAATTAAATTCATATGGTATACTGGCATGGGCCTCATGGCATTTTGGTTTTTTGTGGTGGATGGCTTAGTTAAACTGCAGTATTTATTTTGCGTCCGGGAAAGGTTTATCCTGTTTTTCCTTTTATTGTGCAAAGAATAGTCTTGCATACAGTTTCTGCAAACCTAGATTCTCTCTTCCTTTTTACTGCAGAAAAAATGGTACAGCTTTGCATTTAGTTTTTGCAAAACTTAGAGCCTCTCAAGATCACAGTTACAGAGTGTCTGGTGTCCTGTGATCGGTACTTGAGAGAATTGTCTTGCTGCATCGGGAGTGCGCCTGTGCGTTTTTGTTATCTATGTTAGAACACCCATGACTGGGGACTTGCTAGTCTAAAGACTCCAAACTGATCTTTGGATCCACTTAGTTACTAGACTTATTAGGATTGATTGCCAAGAAGTGGCATATGGATTGGACTTGAGATGCGAGTACTTTTATATTTTGCATTTGTTTGTGTGATTATACAATGATGGACAGACTTTTCACCCGCAACATTAACATGTATTAGCCATGATTGAACCTCTTGCATTATGTACCGGCCATGATTGAACCTCTAGCATTATCCTTTGTGCGTCACTGAACTGTTTACGGTCACCTTATCATATCACTGAAAAGTCTCCTAGCGGTAGTCATACAAATTTATCTTATTCCCCTTCTCATGACGGTAATTGTTGATGGATGAGAGCTTACGGCTACATTTCCCTTGCTCGTCTGGAAGTATGGAGCTTTCCGGAGGGCAAGAAGTACAAGAATGGAAAGTGACGCAGGAGAGAAGGAGAGCAGTAGATACTTCCCTCGTTAGTTTTGATCTATGCGAGCATTTGTTATGGTTGGGTGCCAAAGAAATCAAAATACTCTACAATCTATTTATTATGGGAAGTTTCCACACCAGGACCACAAATTGTTCATTTTTTTTATCGGCTAAGATGCCGAGAGATTGGAGGGACTTTTAATATGTTATTATGAGTTTAAATCAGAGTAGATGAGTACATTATTATCGTCCAGAGGAGTAACTTTTTGATGAACCGGAATATTAGATGAAAGTGGCGGTGACTATGGAGCATGGGCACTTCATATTTATATTGTCCCCCCTCGGATTTGTTTCCGACACTGATTTACCACAGACATTCATATGATACATGTGCAATTTACTATCTTCCGTGACTAATCTTTTTATTATAATTTTAAATAATTATTAATGTAGACTAAATTTAATTTGAAATTGACGTTTTGAATTCATACTTTAATTAGTGATAAAGTTTAAACTCACCTTTTCTTTATTTAGATATATATATTGTGAATGATATGTTTTATAATATATATCGATATACATTTTTATATAGGCAGTGGCTGCTATGATTTTTAATTTTATCATTTGGTAGTGTTATGTTTGGTGTCTATACTTCATAGGATGGTAGCTTAGTGAAGTAAATCATTCTGCTTTTATTCAAATTTCGGAAACTAATCTCTTGGATCTGGACATATCCTTTAAGTTAAAGCAAGGCTTTACTCAATAAAAGGAAGTGTAGTTGAAGGGATGGTTGGTTAGGCCACAATGAAAAGAAAAAATAGCAAGGCCCTCTGTTTTGTTTTGAGATCCACCAGCTTATATGATGTGGGTTTGAAGTTGGAACCCTACATGCCAAATTTCAAAATCTTTGGTACATCAATTAGAAATCGAGAGGAATTAATACCGATTAGTATGTGTTTCTGATATATCTATAAAAAATCAGAGAGAATATATAAATACTTGAAGCTTGGAATCTAGACTATCTAGTCGTATGAATATTATTATTATTATTATTATTATATACTGTATAAACATCACCCTCCAGATGCAAAGGTTGCGCATTAAAGGTGCAACCACGTTTAGGTACAATTTCAGTGACATCGGTAGTAAGGGTTTACTGCAATTTTGATGACCAATGTAGCGGTAAAAAAACATAGTAAAATGTCATCATGTCACGCTGGGATTTAAATTTTAAACATGGTGCAGTACGTGTCTAATTATTTTGTCAGAAATTCAGAGAAATCGGTGGTGCTCAGCTCAACATATTTTTCAGAGCCAACAGAGGGGACAAGCCCAGAGCTCAATTATACTATACCATACTATATGCCTAAATAAACTATCCAAACATTTTCTGCAACTCTTTGTATATATTTTTCCAAGGCGAATCCAATGAAGGATCTTTTCCTGGAAATTTGTAATTATTAAATAAATAACGTAATATTTTTTGTTTTTATTTATAAAAAAAAAAATACACAACTTGACTATATTAGGGTGGATAAAAGACATTTGTAATTGTCAGTATCTGAACAAACAATTACATGATGCCATTCCGTGGACTGCCGTCCTAGCAGCAAGTGAATTTGTTACATGCTCCTCCCCATTTTATACCCTAAAGGACAACTAAATTACAAAAAAGTCCTCCATTTATCTTAGGGTGGTTATTTTATTTCTATAGTTATTAGTTTCATAGGAAGAAGAAAAGGTATTTTTTAAATAAAAACTTACACTTAAGCATATGTTTAAATTTAAATGAGAAGATTCTTAAAGTTTCAGGTATACTTATGTTAAAATTTATAAATAAAAGTTTTGTTATCCTTTGAGATTATATTCAAATTCGCAATAGTCGATATTGAATATCGTGATCGAATACCAAATAATTTTGATAAAAAAAGAAGGGATGGATACATAACTTTTGAATTATTATATGTAGAGAGATGCATGATTGAATAGCTTTTTTCCATTTTTACTCTTTGTTACTTCTATCCGTATTTATTAGGCATTGTGTTGTTTTCCAAATTCTGTTAGAGCTTTGTTTCCATCTTGACAGGGAGGAAGATAAATTAAAGGCAACACAAGGAGGAGGCTTTTGCTTTAAACAAAAAGTTCTATTTATGATGGCCTTTGTGCCACTAAATTACTACTAAATTTTAATTATTAATACAAACTCTAATTAAATCGGTCATTCTTGTGTGGTTAAGCAAGTGATGATATGTTTGATTCTCTTCTTTTTCTCGATAAGTTGAAGATTGCATTGTTACGGAGATAAAAAAGAATATACTTATAGAAATCCAAAATTAAAATCGACTTTAGGAAACTACAAATCGGTCTCAAGTTACAAATCAAAGATTAATTGGATTGGAGTTTCAAACTATGCGAAGGAATCATAATTTTCAATCCTATTATTAATTTAGATGAATTGAAATATAGTGTATGAAAATATTTCTTGACGATGATTTAACCAAAATAAAAAAAAATACACATGATATTTTGCTTTGATGCTTAAAAAAATAGAAAAAGAAGAAACACAAATGAAAATAAGTAACAAAAAGAGGGCAAAACAGTCATTTGATTTTTTTTGAAATAGCCGTTTAACTAAATTTTGAACCCATAAAACGGAGAAAAAAGAAAAGAAAGAAAATACTAATGTAATGTAATTGTAATCACAGTACTTATATCTTTCACGAAAAAGTATCTTCTTGCCCGGCGCTTCTCTCTCTCTCTCTCCTCCCCCTTCTCGTTCTCGATCGCTTGGAGCCTTTGTTATGAGCATTTCCATTCCTCTCGCGAGCGATAAAGTTCAAACCAATCTCTCTTAGGGTTTTGGCGTCGGCTCCGATTCTATTCGTTTCAGATCTGATCAGCAATTCACTATTTTACCACACCGATCCTGATTCTTTCATTCGTTTGATTCTCTTCTTTGTCAATCTGGTACTATTTCTCTTCATCTGCTCGTGCGTTTTTGTTTTCAAAAGATCATATGAGAAATGTGTTGAATTCGAATGCAGTAATAGTACCAGATGTTTTACAGGTGTTGGATTAAAGGTGAATCGGATTCCATTGAGTTTCAGAATTTCCGGAATTTGTCACTTCCATGTCCTGGTTTGGGATTCGGATTCGCCCCTCTTGTAAGTTCTATACTATTCGCATTCCAGATTGTTCATTTGTTTGTGTTGCGCGGGTTTGTAATTTCTGTTTTGTTGTTCTGCGTGCGCGTTTTGCGTAGTGTCGTGATAAATAGATCTTGAAAAATTGGCTCCGCAAAGGCGATCGCAGCGCCACATGGGCGGCCAGATGCAGCAGACCAATGCTGCTGCTGCTACGGCGACTGCTTTGTACGATCACACTGCCGCTGGTGGCTCCCTGCATAATCCGGCCTCCACAAGCGATGCTGGTGACGCCGTCATGGCCCGCTGGTTACAGTCTGCTGGCTTGCAGCATCTAGCCTCTCCCGTGGCTTCCACTGGCATTGATCATCGCCTCCTTCCTAACCTCCTAATGCAGGTGAACATATTTACATAACCGCTCATCTAACCCAGTTAATTAAATTCTACTTACGTATTGTGAAAATCCAGTAATATTCGTTTATGTACATTGGAATAGTTCTTCTTAATTCACATCACAAAATGCATGCATATTTGTTTAGTGCTGTGTGTGACTGTCTACTATGCACAGTTCTTTTTGCTAACCTTCTTGTTAAAAGTTAATCTCATTTTGTCTGCCTGTATCAATTGGTTGTTGTTTGTGCTGTGCCCGCATTGAAACATTTGTGTTGCTCTTAAAGGGTTATGGAGCACAATCTGCTGAAGAGAAGCAGAGGCTGTTCAAGTTGATGAGAAACCTTAATTTCAATGGAGAATCTGGTTCTGAGCCTTATACACCAACTGCCCAAACTTCAGCTGGAATGGGTGTGTCCGATGGGTTTTACTCTTCTGATTTCAGGGGGGATTTTGGAGCTGGTCTATTGGATCTGCATGCTATGGATGATACAGAGCTTCTGTCTGAAGTATGATTTTCTTCTTTCTTGCTTCCTGTGAGTGTAAATAGTCTTTAACTGTTCCTTTTTATGATTGTCTTTGATATCATTGGCAGCATGCCATGTCAGAACCCTTTGAGACCTCACCATTCATGCCAGATGTTCAACAAGGGTTTGAAAACGAGTACAGTATGACAAGCAGCAGGCAACAAAAGGAGCAATTTGAGACAGATCCATCAATTCCTAATGAAAAAGAGAACAACACTAGAGAAAATAACGTGGCTAAAATTAAAGTTGTGGTATGTTAGTTTTGGTTGTGGCTAGACTGTGCTTTTGTGGTTATAATTTTTATATTATTTTTATTTCGGAGGTACAGTGATTTGATCATATACTATTAGGTCCATTGATCTCTCACCTTTGTCCTGACCAATCAGCCTCGCAATTGTAGTTATTCTGCTAATCCTTGTTAGTGGCTCCATTTCTCTGTTTTTAGTGAATAATACAGAAACTAGTTTAGATGTGTTTTTCAAGAAAAGAACTGTAAGAATTGGAACTTCAGGAGTCTTTGTGCACAAATGGATTCAAGTGGTGTTTGCTGATTAACTTATGCCATGTGACTGGACAGATCTTTTATTTCCGTTCTTCACGTTCCAAATCTTTTTTTCTTTCTAGCCTTTATCATACCAGATCGACATTTGTCTTGTACCTTTCTTCTGTTGGTCATTTACATACTCTCTTATACTGTTCATTTATGCATATGTTCTCCTGCCACAGGTACGCAAAAGGCCACTGAACAAGAAGGAGCTTGCTCGGAAGGAGGGCGATATTGTGACTGTAGGTGATAATTCTTTAACTGTCCACGAAACAAAGCTAAAGGTCCGTTCCCTTTCTGTCACAAATCTTCTGCAACCATATGTGACATTATTCTAATTGATGCTACTCTGGTAGTCCGTTCTCTTTCATTTCCTTCTGTCATGTTTTAGTACAAGAGACTGACATTTCATTCTGATATGGAAAGGTCGACTTGACAGCATATGTTGAAAAGCATGAGTTCTGTTTTGATGCTGTTCTGGATGAGCATGTCACCAATGACGAGGTAAAATATTTTAGTGCTATGCTACGTATATTTATTACTGCCATAGCCTGCATTTTAGTTACTAGAATGTGCAAACTATTTAATTAATTTTAATACTTTTTTGTTATCTGAATTCATTCCCCTAGGTGGGTTGTTATTCTACGCCCTGAATCTTTGTATATTAGGACTCAAGTAGTCTCCCCTGTGACACTGATACTATCTGGCTCAATTGGTTGTTTCACTTTTGGACAGGTGTATCGGAGTACTGTGGAGCCTATTATTCCCATCATTTTTCAGCGAACTAAAGCTACATGTTTTGCTTATGGTCAAACAGGTAGAAGATTTTGATTCCTCATTCTGTATTGCATTGTTTATAACATTATTAGTGTGTGCTTCAATTGTACTCATGTGTGTTTAAATGTTCAGGTAGTGGCAAGACATTCACCATGCAACCATTGCCTCTCAGAGCTGCTGGAGACCTTGTTAGGTTGTTGCATCAACCAGTTTATCGAAACCAGAAGTTCAAATTGTGGCTTAGCTTTTTTGAAATTTATGGGGGAAAACTCTTCGATCTTCTCAGCGATAGAAAGTTAGTATTTCTGGTCTGTCCATTTTTCTTTCTAGTTATTGTCTCTTGATAACTGAAGTATTCCATTGGATTGGGAGAGATAATGTTGATTTGAATGCCTATTTATATTACTCCTTATGACTGCATGTTCGATCTTCCCCATGCACGCCTCACCTTTTACTTCATTATTTGTATCTTACCTATAAAGTGCCTAGTACATGTACAGTATGTTTCTGAGTGAAGTCTCATGTCTCAGGAAACTTTGTATGAGAGAAGATGGGCGGCAACAGGTTTGCATTGTTGGACTTCAAGAATTCGAAGTTTCTGATGTGCAAATTGTTAAGGAATTTATTGAGAAAGGGAATGCTTCTAGAAGTACTGGATCTACTGGTGCCAATGAGGAATCTTCAAGGTCACATGCTATTTTACAACTTGCTGTTAAGAAACACAATGAGGTAAAAGAGTCCAGAAGGAACAACAGCAATGATGTGAACGAGTCTAAAAGCGGAAGGGTTGTTGGCAAAATCTCATTTATTGATCTTGCTGGTAGTGAACGTGGTGCAGACACCACCGATAATGACCGACAAACAAGGTATATCCTTATCACTGAAAAGATAAAGTTCTATGCATCAAGCCCATTATAGATTCTTCCTTCCATTTTTTGTCCTTTTGACATTATGTAATAATATGTATGGTTTTCTGATTCTTGATGATGCTGCCCTTGGTTCAGAATTGAAGGTGCAGAGATCAATAAGAGTCTTTTGGCTCTTAAGGAATGTATTCGTGCTCTAGACAATGACCAGCTCCATATACCTTTTCGCGGAAGCAAGCTTACAGAAGTGCTTCGTGATTCGTTTGTTGGCAACTCGAGGACGGTTATGATCTCTTGCATTTCTCCAAATGAAGGTTCATGTGAACATACACTCAATACTTTGAGATATGCTGATAGGTATGTATATTTAAGCTCCAGCTTAGTGTACTACTTCAGTGGCAGTGGCTCATTCTTTTCGTGCTTCTTGATTAAAAGAATGCTTATCTAAATGTACAGGGTTAAGAGTCTTTCTAAGAGTGGAAATTCCAAAAAGGATCAGGCTGTGAACACTAACAAAGATGCCTCATTGGCATCGTCTCTACCTGTTTCTGCCGATATGGATGATTCTTATGAGCAACAACAGGCCAAGACAATGGATATGAGTAGAAGGGTTTTAGAAAAAGAAACTGTGTCTTACAATCCTAATGTTGATTATGATGGACAGCCCTCTGGTTATTCTGTCAATGGACGAGAGGAAAGTGGATTGGCTTCTGGACCAGCTGATAGGGAGAGGTTGGAAACTAATAGTTCCTATGGTGGTTCTACTTCTACAAGTCATAGGGTCTACTCTTCATACTCCCAAAACCCTGTTGATGCAGACGAGAAAGTGCAGAAGGTGTCGCCACCTCGTAGAAAAACATCTAGAGAGGAGAAATCAGAAGGTGGTTCTACTTCTACAAGTCATAGGGTCTACTCTTCATACTCCCAGAGCACTGTTGATGCAGAAGAGAAAGTGCAGAAGGTATCTCCACCTCGTAGAAAAACATCTAGAGAGGAGAAATCAGAGAAGTCGGGAAACAACTGGCTGAGGAATGATGGTGGGGCTGATCCCTCCACCACGAATCCTAGATTACAGCATACAGGAAACTATAATGCAAGTGCTGCTCCACAAAGCACCTTAAGCTATAATGGAAATAATACCCTCCATAATGCTGGAAACCATAGTGCAAATAATGCTGGATCAAGACAGATTGTACCTGACCCTCCTTTGGATGGGAACATCAACGCCATCCTTGAGGTATGTGATATCGTGTCAAGATTTATTAGTCTTGTTCTATATATGTTGATGCTAGTAATGGCATTTCTTCACCCCCTTTTTTTGTGCCTGTTGTAGGAGGAAGAGGCCCTGATTGCTGCTCATAGAAAAGAAATTGAGGATACGATGGAGATAGTTCGTGAAGTAAGCAAATAAGTTCTTTTTTTGTTACTGATTTCTGTTTATTATTCTTTTGAGTGATATGTGTTGTTCATGGTTGTTGGCCTTTGATCGAACCAACTACTTCGTTTGGTATTTCTGATGTATTTGCCTGCTCTATTTAGTTTGCTTGTTCAAAGCTTGTAATCCATAGACTGGAGGCGGCCTGTCTCTTACTTTTTGTGGTTTCTGGCTACAGGAAATGAAGCTGTTGGCAGAAGTTGATCAACCTGGGAGTCTTATCGACAATTATGTGACCCAGTTGAGCTTTGTGCTCTCACGCAAGGCTGCGAGTCTGGTTAGTCTTCAAGCCCGCCTCGCCAGGTTCCAGCATCGGCTTAAAGAACAGGAGATTCTCAGTCGAAAGAGAGTTCCTCGCTAATGCTGTATGCTGTATGCGGCAGTGAATATCATAATGCCAATGTCTTGTAATTCTGCATGCCGTATGCCGCAATGCCCATGTCTTGTAATTCCAGCTTTTTTGTGCTTTTTACAACATGATTTCCATTGTTGAATACTTTTGTTGGTATACAAAAATATCTCCTAGTAAAAAGGAGATACCTTCATATGTACTTGAGCCTGTATATATTTTTGTTTGTCAAATTCTATTTTGATCATCTGCAGCCAATAAGATCGGTTTCGGGGAGCTACACTTGAAATTTTGTTGTCCAGAACACATGGTTAATAGCAAACAAAAGATAACAAAAACAAACAGTTAAATGGTGAAACTGTTATTTCCCATCGATGCAAAAACGAGCCCAATACAAGTCCAAGGAGGGCTTCTACGGTAAGATTTTAAAAGGTTAATGAGAACAGAGCAACAAGAGAACAAAAGAGAGCCTCGCCATTTTCTTTATATGCAAAGACTTCCCAAAAGAGGACTAACGTTCGCATGACATTCTAAACAAAAATCTCAACATTCCAATCATTGTGGTTGTGTATATACTAAGGCACAGTTCCTGCCTTCTTCATCCTACTTTCATAGACATTCTGATGAGAATATTTCAATAAGTAACTCCAACCAGACAAACCAGAACTGCTTTGCTTCGCACCACTCCAAGATTTTCAATACAGTTGAAGGACCCTCTATTCACAAGTTAGGCACACATACTTTATAATCATCGAAATGATGGTGTTTCGAAGCACATCTTCACTTCAATCAGTTGGCTCTTAATTTCAGTATCTCCTTAGCAGTCCTGACCCGGAAATAGGGCATGTTCTCCTACAAATCAGATTTTTCAAGATAATAAGAAAAACAACCAAGTTAATGGTCCTGAATGCAATAAATAACAGTGCTCGGTGGACAAATTATACTGGTGATCTAGTCCAAGAGGGATTCATTAGGGTCAAAAGCATGGTATTCTTCCCTTCTAATGAGGGAAGGTTTGGATTTCCTGAATGAAAAGGGTGCACCATGGACTTCAACAAAGACGGGTACAAAGAGAAACAATTCATAGAGGGCAGAGGGCAATTGGGAAAATGGAAGCCATCAATGCTACTGATGAGTTATAAAAATAACTAGCGGGAATTACTCTCCTATCGTGTATAGATGGTTCCACTTGGCTAATACTTCACCTAATGTGTGAACAGCCCCCAGCTACCTAGTGCTAGTCTTTTCAAATAATAACCATCAAGCACAAGAACCCTTCTACAGGTCTTACCTGGCCGAAACATAGCTGTAGACCTCTGCTATAGAAATCAGCATATTTGATCATAAAGACACCACAGTCATACCTGCATCGACACCAAAAAAAAAACTTCAAAATCTGGGTAAAAATAGAGGTTGAATCCATGAAGATTACTGGTGAGTATTAATGATACAAACCCGTTCTGCTGTTCAGGAAGGTCTTCGACAAATTCACGTTCCCAATTACTTACATCAATATCTTTTCCACTCTTGTCCTTCACTTCATCAACATAGTATTTAGCCTACATCAATGTTGAACAACAGTCAAGTTCAACAGTGGTGATGCATTTAGGATGAAAAAAATGACATAGAGAAGACGGCAGAGTCATCTTAGACATCAATTGAGATCTTTCGAAGAAAATGCCCTAATCATAGTAACAGCTAGCACCTGAATGTAGCTAAATCCAGCAACTATGTTTCATGTGGAAAACTACTCCATTAACTTTAAGGCTTTTAAATTTGAAGTGTCTGACAGTGAAGTGTGGGTCCAGGGACTTTTATTGAATAAAAATGATAAATGGTTGGCATTTCATTGGCCTTAAATAAAGACATTTCCACAATGTAACAAAACACACACACACAGAAATGGATATATTACACTACATCATGGCACAAAAGGGAGGCACATCACTGTAAGCACCATAATGTTCTTTGACTTAACAAGTCGTTTTTTCAACATATGAAAGCGGAAGACAACACAACAAAGCATACCAGATATTCTAGCACTCGGACGTCCCTTCCTTTGAGTGAATCAAGATACTGGAATTTCTGATCCTTTCTATTAATGATTGCCAGGCACCAATGTATCTCTCTGTGAACAGGGATGAATATCTGAGAAGAATAGCAAAGACCATGTGAGTGCAGTGCACAGTCAATAACAACAGGTACTTAGTGAAACAAAAATCCGTGCAGTATTTTACTTTGTCACAATCGATCAGGAAGTATCCCAACTTCCTTTCTGTCGTCCATCTTCTAACAGCTTTGTAATCATAGGCACCATTCCCCCCACTTGCTAACTGGACATAACATTCATGTTCAAAGAAAGATAAAAAAGCGAGTGTGAAGATGACAAATGCAAAGACAAAATTACAGCAAAAAACAAAGAAAAAGGAGGGAAAAAAAGTGTGGTTATAAACAAAAAAGGAAAAATATAACAGAGAACAGAACATAAAACACATAGAAGCAATATTCTGAATTCTAATCACACATAAGACTGTAACACTGTCAAGATGAACTTTAGGAATTAAAACCATCTCTGGCTGATGCAAACTCAAAATCTAACTATGATGGGGTATTGTAAATGAAAATGATTCTTTTGATATATAAATAACTTTCGACAACCATATACACCAGATTCTTAAAAGATGATTACAACATGCAGCTGTCTGTCTCTATACCAAAACTTATCCTTATATACATGGAAGCACATTAAATAACAAATCTATGAGAGTACGCTTCACATCTAACCAGAGAAAAAGGAGAATGAGCAAGTCACTGACCTTTTTGTAGAAAAAAGTGTTGAAGAAATGGCATTTCATAAACTTATGTGGCTCTCTTTTCTCCCTTTCTTTCAATAATGCAAGGTACAAATTTATGACCTGAAAGAGAAAGTCCACCAAACATATCAAGCATCTACTAAGCACATAACAAGCTTGCCAAATCTAATTAAGCCACTACCAAATCTTCACATAAGAAAAAACAAATAAAACTACTAAATAACAACCAACACACACCAAAACATTACCTCATCGTTCAACCATGCTCCAGGTGCAAGGCACCGTAAAATTTCTCCTGAAATATCAATGCTGGAATCCTTGTGAGATACCAAAACCTTCCTCCTGGAGAAACAACCATAGCAATGCCATTATGATATGAATACCTTAAAATATCAAACAACATGCAAAAAGCAAACCATACCTATTGTTAGGTGAAAATGCACGTTTAACCGCAGCCTCTTCCTCATTCGTAAGGGGCATAAATGTTTCAGGAGGTACTACCTGGAAACCACTAACAATTATCAGGATTAAATAATGAAGAACTATGAACTCAGCAATGCATATCTTAAAACTATTTTTCTCACTATCCCTAAAATCCATAAAAAGCAACTTACCTCCACAGGCGTCTCCACTGGTTTTTTCACAGGCCCCAACAGCCTATGCGCGCTCCTTTTCTTTTCAGTCAATTCAATCTCAAATCCCAGCTGTTTCAACTTATTGCCGCTCCTCCTCTCCGATGCCTCCAACAACTTCTTATAAGCCTCCACATCTGACACACTCACTGCCCTATTCACCCCCAACGACTCCACCATCTTCCCCACATTCCCATCCCCATCTGAAGTGACAACGGATGATCGCTCCTCCAAAATCTTCACCTCATTATCATCATTACTCTCATCATCACTAACTCCAACTACTTCCTCCACACTCGAATCATCCGAAACCACCTCCTTCTCACGTCTTTCATCCCTTGCAGTTTCAGGCTCCAAATCAGTAACTTCTTTCTCCTTAACAGAATACCTCAATGCACCAACTGCAGCGCGCCTGGCATGAGCAAGCTTCTTAAATAAGAAATTCCCCATTTCATTACCACTAGCAAAAGATCCGTCGCAGTCTCGTCGAAAAATATCACTTGCTCTCCGCTTGGATAACCCAAACTTCTGGACTCTACAAGGGGCGTGGACGTGGAGCGCTCGTTGAGAACTTGTGATTGTTTCAGGATACCGAGAAATCCTAGCAACACTACTGTTGGAAACGGAAGACGGTTGATGGAAAGGGATTTGACGGAAGGAAGAAGGAGATGACAATTTGGGTTTCTTCGAGATTTGAAAATAATCAGGAGCGATTGAATTTGAAATAGCATACGGGCTTTTTGGGTGCTGAAATGGGAACGGGCATTCTCGCTTGTGGTGGTTACTGCTACTGCTTGTTAATGCTCCCATTGCGCGAAAAACCCTACCCGATCAATCGCAAGCCCATCTACAGCGAAACCTCGGCGTTGTTGTTGATGACGAGATAGGTTATGAACGAGGATCTTAAGGCTAGGGTTTTTGGTAAGAGAAATGAGAAAGGTTTCAAAATTAGAAATGGTTTCAAAATTCGGAAAGGAGAGTAACTTGGACTTTTGATGTGATTGGTAATGAAGGAAGGCTAGTAGTCAAATTTTTTTTTTTATAATGAACAAAAGACTTTTTTTTTCCTTTCTTGCGTGACTGGTTTTTACTTTTTATCTCGCTCTGTTTTCGTTTGTTGAGCTGCAAGCCAACTACCGACATGTCGTTCGTGAATGAGGTAGTTTTTCTTTTTTTTGGCTAATATCTATGGACAATTTTTTAGAGAGAGTTTTTGTATTACCGCCTCACGTTTTCGACTCAGTGAAAAAATAAAGTTTTTGCTTATGATGAGAGCGTTGCATAATGATATAAAAAAATATAATCACTAAATCCATTAAACAGATAAAACATAAGAGTTGAATCGATGAATAAAAGATAGTAATATTTTACAGAATGTTGCTTTCATTAGACACGTGACATAACGAATTTTAACAAACAAACAAAAAAAATACTCCGCTAATAAATAAATAAATAAAATTATTTATTTTTATTTTATATAGATAAAATTATAAAGTCAAAAAACTTAATCGTATCGCGAGAAATTATTCACTAATCCAAAATTTTCTAAAGAGAGTTACGCATACAAGAATTCAGTAATTTACTTAATTTATACATTTAATTAATACTAATAAACACAAAAAAAAAAAAAAAAAAAATAAACAACTAAGCATTGTCCATTGGAGCCAATTTAAAATCCGAGGCTCCAAATTATTCAAGATCCAAAAAAAAACAGCAATTCACCGAAGAGACACATGATAAAAAAGTGTCTCCAAAATAAAACAATGTCTTAAACCTAATTAGGAGTCTTTAATAAAAATTAGACTCCTCTTAATAATAATTATAAAACTTAGCTACGACTATGCTTAATTATGCCTAGTAGTAATTAGGATAGTTTTGGTGCCCATAGCCAGGGTACGAGAGTCTTGGTGGATACTGGTCAGGAATATTGTGATATCCTTGTTGATGATAAGGATATGAATAGCCGCCATTGTCCCAATATCCTGGATGAGGATATGAATATCCATGGTTTGGTTGTGGATAGCTATCATAAGATGGCATATTCATGGGATTATTCTGCATAATATCCCTTGTCTCAACCCTGCACAGCTCTGTATGTGTTCCTGCTTTTGCAAGTCTTCTCAGTATTTTGTTTGGATCAGCTTTGCCTGTAATGTATGCCATCCCTGCTTCTGCATCAATCGCATAGTTGACCCCTATAAACAAAAAAACCCAGTTAAAAAAATTAATGATTTTATGAAAGACTAATTGAAACATAATTAGTATTATAGAAAAATATATATAATCAATCAATAAATTATTCCATTTACTAGATTCGAATTGGAGATTCGTATTAAAATTAAACGAGTTTTTCGTCACTCAAAAACAACGCTAAGTAGGAGAATACCATCTATTTGTTTCAATACTTTGATGATCGTCTTGTCCCATCCAGGAGATTGGGTGTCGATCTTCAAACCAAAAGTCTGCAAATGCACGATTCATGATCAGTAGCTAAAAGAATCAAAACAACCATAAAAATAACATAGGTTATGGCCTATTTAGAGTCATTTTTGTTTTTTCAATTACAGATTTAATAGCCAAAATTATTTCTAACAATTTCGGCTATTATATTTATAGAGAGTAAAAGCAGAAAGTAAATCTTAGACACAAACCCTATGTTATATGAATACAAAAGAGAGTAAAGATGGTGTGGTCTAACCATATTTGTTGTGCGCGCTCTCTGGGTAGAAGAAGAAAACATCTTCATGTTGACAATAAAGAAGAAAAGTTATGGAGTTCCAAATCGCTAGCTCTTTGAGGAATGAAAGATGAGAGTTTTGTGAGAAGAATTGCAAAATGTATGATGGGAATACTTGTATTTATAGAGATCATTATAGATAGTCGATTGGCAGGAAAATCATTCTGTAGGATGGTAAGTCGGCTATTAAATCGTTCACCATTTAAGGTAAGTTTTTAGATGAGATTTTTCAGATTTCTTCCTTGGAAAATATGATCGGAGGATAATTTCAGATTTCTTTCTTAACCTAAACATTTTCGTCTTCCTAGATAATTAGTTTAAAAATCTTTGAGTCAAATAAAAAAAGTCTACTTTTCTTTTGGATCAAGTCACTCCTCCGGTCCTCCCCTTGGCGGAGAATCAATTACAAAGATTTTGGAGCTGCACAAGCGAACAGGATTTTAAAGCTTAATTAATATTTTTTAAACAGTTTCAATATCCATTTTTAGCAACTAAATAAATAATATCCATCTTGCACGGTGTGTTTGAGCTTTCTATCTTTGGAATTAAAAATATCACAAAGAAAGGATGCCAATCTTTTATTGCCATCCACAACAAAATACAGAATAAGCGTTTGGTGGTTTATTGCCATCACAGTGAAACACAAATGAGTGAATTTGCATTTTCATAACTTATAATTTTCTGTAAACTCAAGAAAAAAACTCTCTTATGACTTCACACTAGCTGCACAACAGCAGCGACTCTCAAGGTCCCGTTTTGGAGTAGCTCAGGAAGCTCGTCGAATAACAACGCGGTACGCCAGCCCCAACCTTTGGGAGCTTTCGGTAAAAGAGTACCCCTTTGCTTAAAGTTTCCAAACACCATCACTTCCCTCTTTGATGGACAGATCAACTGAAAAAAAACAAGCCAGAATAGGTTTGAAGTTAGAACAACATTTCAGTTTCATCGCAGCTTATTTATGAGCACTTACTACACATATGACATGAGCAGTAACATACCTGATAGCGAGCAGTAACCTTTTCACGAGAATCGACATACATATGAACCTGAAACAAGGAATGTATATGCCAATTGGAAACTTTGCAATTTAAATTCATGGCGATCAAGATAGCTACAAGACTGAGTTGCACAGGAAAGGCTAACCTTTCTACTGGAATCGGCAATCTCTGCCTTCCTTCTGTGAAGAAATAATCCTGAAATTTGTATAGTAATTAAACTAGTGAATCAAATCAACAAGAATGTTATGTCATCATGATTATGAATAAGGAAAAATCCAGAATTGCATGCTTTCATAGTAAAGACTTCAAAGTAGCAGAATATACCAAGGGTCCGTCGTCCTTGAGGATCCTCATCGTTGAAGGCCTGAACACTAACCTGTAGATTAAACACACCAGATAAAGATCAGCCTTTGCAAAAGGTTAGATGTTGAAGATATGAATTCATGTAAATATGAGCTGATCATTCAGACTGACTAGTTAAGTCAAATACCTTCCACAAAGAACCAGCATAAAAAAAATCTGGAGAGTGCTTTACTTGACCATCACTGAGTCTGTGAACGTCCTCAAATTCAACTCTGTAGAACCAGTAACCAATTCACACATCAGAAAAGGGGAAGAAAGAACTTGTTTCATAAAACCATCACAAATTAAACAAAAGAAAGACTCAAAAAATTCAGAGTTCGGCCATGAACTATAAGGATGGTCAAACTCACATGACCACCAGTCCTAGAGACCATGAAATTTTAAGTTGACTGAGCATGACTCTGGAATTTTGGCCACATAATTCTACAAGCCAAAAACTCAAAGTATGTGGCAACTAGAGGAACTACATTAGGTATGGGTAGTGGTTAAGCAAGTTTCATTGTTCAATGCATCCATGTGAAGTCATCTAAGGCTTCCGTGGATGTCATCTCTCAAAATGCAATATTACAAATTTGGAGAAATGCATAGTCATGAAGAGAAATCTCACCCAAAACGAAATGGAGGGAAATGACTTAAAGGCGTTTTCATATCCAAAGATATTGAGGAATCATCTGTGTTCTCCCACTCAATTCCAATGGTATGCTCTGTTGATTCTACCATCTGAACGGTAACACTACTGGTGCTCGGTGTTGTGTCAGATGTTCTACGAAATCTGCCTTGCAAATCTGTCTCATAGCCTCTGTCCGTGTGTTGCCCATGAACATTACTCGGGTTGCTCACTCCTTGGCTTAATCCTACCAGAGCTGTCAGCCCATCTCCAGATAGGTCTCCACTGTGGGAATTCCTATTCTCTGAATCATCATTAGCAAGAGGCTGTTGGCAATTTCGGTTGCCCATACCATAGGGCACACGGGAAAATACAAAACGTGTTGGGGGCCAAGCAGTTGCAGACACAAAAGTAGTCCCGCGTCCAATATCTGCAAGCCCATCAACAGGTCCCCTAACATGCACCCGCACAGGCCTAAAGAGACCATTTCCCTCGCCTTGAGCAGAATCAGCAACAAATACATTCCCCGTGCTGCCAGGGGAAGGATTATGGTCTTGCATGTAATAGCCAGTGGGGTTAAGTCCATGTGAAAATCCAAATGGCTGTCTACAGGTGTCAGCACCAATTTCCTGAACCCTCTGGGTTAAAAGCATCTGCATAATAGCCATATAAATGAACTCAACATACTAATCTAAGTCATTACAGTTTTAGTAGCCCAGTCATCCAGTTGAAGTTTTCAAGATTGAGGCAAAGAATTATGCTTCAGAAAATCCTGATTGTTACCTAAAGATGAAGCAAGTAACTGATTTTCTGACATTACATCACAAGGAGAGCTCTATTAAGAAGTACAGAACCTTCTCATCTCTTCCCTTCATGAACATTTTATTTGGTGGCAAGAGAATTACTTTCTTTAGTCATTACATAAGAAAGAGAGAGAATATCAGAAGTGACGAACCTGTAACCAGAGACCATCATTCACAGCTTTGCAAGGGAAACCCAACTCCTCAAGCTGCTTCCTTACACTTAGCAATGCCTCAAAAGACATATTACAATATAACACGGAGCCCTCTTCAAATATGCTGACAAAGGTATCATAATCGTCCCCATGAACCCCACAGTTCCCTTTAGAATAACCTTTTACCTGTCTTCTCCCCACAACCCTACCACCCCATGGAAGAGTAGGCATGCTACATCTTCCCCAAGCATTAAGTACGAGTCCATTACAAGAAGGGCAATGCCTAGAGTGGTCACTTGAGACCCAATTATTATTGTTCAAAGGGTATGAGCCTTCTTCAGATGGACCCTCCACAGCCACCCCACTGGTCCCAATTCCACCTACTCCTGCACCAACTGGCATGGCACCAACAGGACATGAAGTTCGACTTCCATTTGTTTCTGAAACAGAGTTGCTCACTGAGGAAGATTGCTCCCTTTCGCAAGGGTGTACAGGGCCCGGGTTAGACTGTGTGAATGCTACTCGTTGCAACTGTTGTTTGGTATCAGAAACCCCAGCTTCGAAGTCAACCGTGCAATCACAAATTTCAACCAGAAGGTTACGAGCCACATTAGTTACCTCCAGGTCATCTTTTAAACTCGACTGTCCCAGTTCTGGTTCTGGTTCCAGTCTCTTAATAGCGCAGCTATCACTCTTTGTGATAGAGGAGGAATGAATACCAATAGCCTTCTCAGAAAAGGAACTTACATGCTCTGATTTGTCACCATTACAAGAAGCCCCTTTTGCGAGAAGCGTGAACAATGCTAGTTCAAACCTTTTTAACAGAAAACAAAATATGGGAGTTACCAACTTCAGAAACAAAAAGCTTCCACCTGCATCCAGAATTCTAAATCAGGGGTTACCTATAAATCTTACCGTGACTCTTCACTAGGCACCCAAAGTTCATCTGAGGTAAGCAATGCATGCAGGGTTTGAGGGGAAAGTTTTGGAAGAACCTATTATGAAGCGCGGAATCAAAGTTCAGCTCCTATTTTACCAACGGCTAAACTATAGTATAATACATATAAACTCTTCCTTTCTTGTTCTTTTCTTCTTTTTAAATTCAGTTACCTCTTTCAATTCCATGGATCCACTTTGACAGAGATAACCCCAACAAGCATTTCTCACACGCTCCCCATGTATACCATAATCTTGACTCTCTGCAAATACCTAAATTCGAACCACATGCATCAACAATTATAGGCTCCCACTGAAACATGTGATGCACATTTACTCATCAGATTTCAAGCAAACCTGATACGCTAAGAAATTCGAAGTCCACAGCTCAGAAATAATAAAATCCGTGCTTATCGCACACAAATCCTACATATACGCAAAAATCATCATCAAATACATTGCACTAGCAAATAATCACACAACAATGGCGATGATTAGTAACAACAATTTGCACACCTGAAGGTCAAGAAAGGAAGCTGCAGCCAACACGCGGAATGCATTGTTATCATTAAGCTTAGGATGGTGCCCATAAAGATAAGCCAAAGCCGTAGCAATTGCTTCCTCGTTAACATTCTTATCATCCACTTGAAGCGTCACAGTAGGCGACGTGGCTTCTTTCCACGGACCCTGTAACATGTTCCTGAAGAAAAACCAAAACCAAAAATCATGATTATTAATCAGTGATTGATTGATCGATGAATGCTAATCGTTGATGGTTGAAGCGTGTGACCGGAGCTTGACCGGAAGTAGGAGCTACGGGAGAGGATGAGGCGGTGGAGGTGGTAGGTGGACCCCATAGCATGGACGACGATATCGGAGAAGGAGCCGGAGTTGAAACCTTCGATTTGGATGTGATCACACAGAGATGAGAGATTACAATCAAGGGCTCGGAGTTCAGAGGTGGTGCGGCCATTGTCGGAGTGCTGTCGTGAGGGAGGAATCGGCATGTTCATTTGGGGTAGATTGTATGATGAGCGAGGGTTTTGATACTGTGCGGTCGGTTCCATTGCGATAGTTTCTGTCAGAGAGAAGAGCTTGATGGAGCGGAAGTAGCCATTGTAGGAAAGGAAATGCTTAGACCAATCGGTCAATTCTTTGTAAGATGATTGATGACGATTGGTGCACGTATGAAACGCTGCGTTTATGGCATCCTACGAAGCGTTTCGTATTGTTTCCACTTTCCTCTTTGGCTGCTTAAACGACATCCATCATTCTCTTTGGTTCGTGTAGACGACCTGTAGTGACATCACCTCTTCCTCTTTTTCTCCTCTATATTTCAAATTTCAAATTTCAAGTAGAATAAATGGTAGCAAATTATACATATCTATTATTTCTTTGCATCAGATGAGATCGTGGGTACTTTTCTTGTCCAATCTCCGTGGACACGACTCCGCTATCCACTATTATAAACTCGTGTCTTCGACAACCGGCTAATTTCACGGTAAATATGTAGGAATTTTGATTTCCCAATGCCGGTTAATGATGAGCTCTATATTGGTCACTAGGTAAGACCGGTCACGCCTAAAAGCATGACAAACACTAAAATTGTCTACCTGAACTTGGAGACTCTTTAAACATCTATTATTTGTTTCTTTGAAGGCTAAGAAGGACTCCCACAACTCGGTTCTATAATTTTGTTACTAGTTATTATTATTGAACTGTGATTATTTTGTGCAGCTAATATAATTTAAATCTTGTTATAGCATGGAAAGAATAATCGAATAAGCTACTCAAAAGAACATAAGAAAACTATTGTTAAAAGAAAGAAAATAAAACTCGAAACAAAACAATTCATTTCTTTTTAGTGAACAAAAATATGTAGATCCTTTGGTTGAAGCCCAAAAAAGGTTACCAAAGAAAGCATAAAGCCCAAAATGATGAGGAGTCACCCAAAGCCCACGGTTTTTATCTTTTTTTTCTTGTGAGACAAAGCGTTCGTCCACGTGTGCGAACGGTATGGACGAAGGGTGGAGTGGAGAGTGCAGATAAGACCGACTGTACATAATCCCATCTTCTCCCCCTGAAAAAACAGAACTGACCGTTACCGAAAAGTCTAACGGCTCTCTTTTAACTTTCTGTTCAAAAAAATTTTATTTTGAATACATGACCAAAGGAGTAACAAAATTGTCCATCTTTCTTTTTTTTGCATCCTAGCCCCATAAATAAATAAACCTCTTCAAATCAATCAAATTCTGCAAATCTCCACAACAATTCTGTTCCCTCACCTTCATCGCAAAAATGGCATTGAGACCCATTGATAATGCTCTTCCAATAACAACACCGGAGAGGCCAAAGAAGCAAGCAAAAGTGTTGATTGCAACCCAAAAACAACCAGAAATTGGTGTTAATGACGAAAATCAGGTCCCATTGCCGCCCTCTGCGGATGCCACCATCGATTATGTCCCATCTGAGAAACTCAAATCATTGCCAGACCCAGAAACCAAGATCCAAGTAAGCGCATCTTTGTCTTTCATATGTTTCAAGGGACAAAACAGTAACCCCCGTCTTCTTGTGAAATTGGGTTTTGAGAAAGATCTTGTTTCTTGATTCTCAGGGTTTAATGGAAGAATTAGAGTCGAAGGATTGGATAAAGGTTGTGGAGGCACTCAACAATGCTAGGCGATTCGCGCTGTTTCATTCGTCCCTACTAGAACCAATCTTGTATGTTTTTGTCAAAGTGATGAATGTTTTCCTGCTATATGTTAGAGAAGGGATGTTGTTGAAAAAGTGCAATCTTGTTTGTGTAGGGAAAAGGTAATGTGTGTGGCGGTGAAGGCCATGAAGAACCCAAGAAGTGCTTTGTGCAAGACCTCTATCATGGCTTCATCTGATTTTTTCAAAGCATTTGGTGACATGTTACTTGCCTTTACCACTGAAGCATTCGATAACTTGGTATGCACACACCTCTTCCATTCTATTTCTGTTTGCGTTTCCCACTTTTTTTAATCTTGAGTTGTGGTCCGTGGCTGATAATTGTTCTTGTTGGTGCTGCACAGCTCTTACAGCTACTGCTCAAGGCTTCTCAGGACAAGCGGTTCGTGTGTGAAGAAGCTGATAGAGCACTGAATGCCATGGTGACCTCCATGAATCCATTGTCCCTGCTGCACAAGCTCCGGTCATACGCTAGTCATGGCAATCCACGAGTTAGGGCTAAAGCTGCTGTATCCGCTTCGAATTCTGTCTCCAAAATGGTATTCTTTTCTGTAAAACTACAATGTGTGCGCTAATATTACCCATTTTGAGAATGTAATCTAATGTAGAGTTTAATGTTGTGTAAATTTCAGGGACTGGAAGACATGGAAGTGTTTGGGCTGGTCTCACTGGTTCAAGTGGCCGCAAAATTGTTGAATGACAGGCTGCCTGAGGCTAGAGAAGCGGCGCGCAGCATTGTGATCTCCACATATGAAGCTTATATGGGAAAAGCAGAGCAGAATCCAGAGGCATGGCAAGACTTTTGCCAATCCAACTTGCCGCCAATTGATGCTCACTCTATAATCAAGATTACCAGTTCACGGTAATGTTTAGACAGATTTGTCGCGATGTTAGCGGTATAACCAGAGGGGCTTTCCAAGCACTACTTATGTAAACTCTTATGTTTGCACGATCCTTTCAATAACTAGCAGTAAAGTTTGATCATGTTTTTCTAGTTCTTAGTTCCAACAAGGGGATCTGATTCTTCAGTTTTGATTCCATGTAGTTCTTATACTGCATAGCGTGTGTAGAATAGCACCATCAACATTGTCTGCAAACCACCAATTGATTTCCAATATGAATGAAAAGAAGTCAATATATTATAATTACCACACAAATTTTTCATTCCAGCAAAGGAGGTACTAGCCAATTGGATGTGCTACCCTAGTCAAGAATTTCCTTAAGAATACAACCATGGTTTGCATAGACCAGTGGGACACTGCACTCTCTGCTTTGGCGACTTGACCAGCAACTTTCCGTAAGAATTGAGTGATCAGATATTTATTTTCTCAGCAACCTATCATGTCTAGGTTAGGTTCTTTGATTTTCTTCAAGCAAAGACAGTAGAGCCATCTCAACTTCACTCAAGGGTTGACCAACGTAAAGCTTGAGTTGCCCTTTCTTCACAACAATTACCTTCTTGGAGTTGGAATTCACTGCCTCGTGAACTTCCTGCACAAGTTCAGATATTCCTACCTCATGTTAGTGGTAATTATATTTTTAATAAGCCAAGACAAATGGTACTGGCAGATAATTGCTCTTTGTTGCATCCATTGGATTTTCTACTCATATTAAGTGTTGGTTTAAATTGATTGTACCTTAATAGAAAGTGCAAATGTCAATAAGTTGGATGCTTTTGAGAAACCAAGATGGATCCCTTACCTTTGTTGGCAGTGGAATAATGTCAGCCCTGAAGTCACCTAAATCTTCAAAGAATGCCTCTAGCAAATTCTACTCATATTAAGTGTTGGTTTAAATTGATTGTACCTTAATAGAAAGTGCAAATGTCAATAAGTTGGATGCTTTTGAGAAACCAAGATGGATCCCTTACCTTTGTTGGCAGTGGAATAATGTCAGCCCTGAAGTCACCTAAATCTTCAAAGAATGCCTCTAGCAAATGACAGAAGTTATTGGCATCACCACGGTCCTCAAAAGCAAGAGTGTAAAAAGATCCCCCCTGGTCATCTGCTTGAGAAGTTCTAATACCATAAAGGTCTCCATATCCTTCATCTTCTGAACCTCTCCGCATATAGATAGCCTTTATGACATACATATCTATTTAGTGTCAGATATCCAAGAAAATCCAACTTCTTTATTTATATGATTACACGAAGTACAGCAGTATGTTTTGCAAACATCAAGCAATGGAAAACTAATTTTTGAAAGGTAATTTTCGTTCATGCAAAAGATTCATATAGCTCCCTATTCTGCATTTACATCCACTGGCATGGACACAAATTGAAGGAGTAAGATCGCTATTCCACCCAAAAGTCACTACACTGAGGAAACTGGAAAAAGTAAACATGAGTGTTTTCTTTCACGCACATAAATCAGGGTTTCATTCATACTGGGATTGCACATATGGAGTTAAAAAATGCTGATCAAACTAAGCCATTTTGAATGCCATAGTGTAGAGTGAAAGAGTCACAAGTTTCAATCACGTACTAGAATGTAGGGAAGCCTCAACCACCATAAATCCATCCATACACCTGTTTGTCTATCAACTCTATCCCCAAATTTGTTGACCACCAGTCTCGTTTTAGAACCTGTGCTACCATCTGTAGTCAGCGATGCGGCATCATCTTTAATAGTAGTTTGCTGTTCTTTTGTCAAGCATTGGGGATTATGCGTCTCCAAATCTCTTGATTTTCCTGCCTTTGTGACATCATTTGAAGATAAAGATTCACTGCTCCCCTGAACAGCACCTAAACATGTTTATAGGCACCAATAGATTCCAGAGAATTTTTAACAAGAAACTCATAGAAATTTAGCAAAAACCAGAGACGAGAAGTTCTTTAGTCAGCATATCAACAACTATACAAGCATGAAACATTTTCTCCATTTTCAGCATCAGATTAACAGTTACTTTAAAATTATTTACTAACTGAGACCACAGTACGTTAAGACCCCATATCAGACTTGCATTCCAGTAATGGTCAAGGGTAGAATCAAAACATCCAGATTAACAACTATTCTGTCTAATTAACAGAGACAAAACACAGTTAAACCAAAGTGCCATTGTGCCATGCAATCAAAAGATTTTTAGAAACATTACCTGATCCGATTTCCATTCCGGAAGCCCTTCTTTCATTCTCCAACTTGTTCCCCTTATTCTGAGCCGAATCAGACCACCCATTGGTAGCTTTCCTTCCGTTTGTACTGCTAAAACTACTATGATCTTTTGAGCCGGGGAATCCTTTAGCCTTGCTTATTGGCTTCACCGACGAAGGGCTTTTAAACTTAAACCTCTTTTTGAACATCAATGCATTACCATCCTCATTGAGCCCCTCCTCCTCTTCCTCCTCCTCCTCCTCCTCCTCCTCCTCCTCCACATTACCAAACAAACCAAAATAATTCATTAATGAATCAGGAGAAACCTTTTCTCTTTTCGAATTTAATTTCCTCTCTAACTTGACCAATTTTTTATCTATCTCCTTTTCAATTCCACTCCCTTCTTTACCACCACCATCATTCCTTTGCCTTCTCTCCTTCTCCCTTGCGTCCCTTGCCATTATTTGAATTTCATTGATTCTCTCTTCGAGTTCATTCTCACTAAAATGAGCCACGTTTCTCTGATTCTCCGTATTCAAACTTCTCAAGCTCCGTTCTTTTTTATCCGGATTAGTTTCCCCAAATATAAAAACAGCACAAATTGTTTGAAACAAAAAGATACCAACAAGACAACCACAAAATTTCAAGACAGACATGGGAGACAATTTACCAACCATGCCTGTTTCAGCAGTCGTAATACTCTCTGATGCACTAAATTCTTCAACTTCATTGACTGGGGAGGCGAAAACAGTGTCAATAGTCTCTGAGCTGCTAACATTTTCAACTTCGTCAGTTGGGTATTCGAAAACATCGCTAATAACCTCTGGTATGGTAACATCTTCTTCGGGTTCAATAGGGAGAGTCTCTACTTGTGGAAGAGGCGCGGTGGGGAAGGGTTTAGTTAGGGTTTTGAGGATTTTGGGGCGCAAATGGTTTTTACGCTTTATGCGTTTTGACGGGAATGGAGCGGAGATAGCAGTTGCTAGGAGTGGCTTCAGTCGAACTCTGATGGCGGCGGCGTTGGTGAGTCTGGGCGGTGTGAAGGAGGAGAAGACGGGAAAAGTGCCCGCCATTGGAGCTGGAGTGAAGGGGGCATTTTGGAGCCTGTAACTTTGAAGCTTCAATTAAGCAGTGACTCATCGTGGGCTTTTCTGGGTTTGTTATCCAAAGCCCAAGCCCAATAGTATTACTTGCTTCTCTCTTTGGGTTGGTATGTTATCTCATCACCATTGTTGTGCATTGATGTGTTCAATCCGAACAAAAATTTGCGGTCCGTTACTGAGCTTTGATTAGTGCTGTTTGGAATTTTTTTTCCCTAGGTATCCTACCTTGTTTCTTTGAGGAGCCTGATAGATTTTGAGTATTTTGGAGCTATTCATCGTTATTTATTTCATTTTTCACGCTGGAATTCGAAATCAAATTAAGGGAAAAACATTTGCTATCATCCAATTGCAATCAATATTTGGTTTGTTGGGACATGAAGATTAGGAGACATGATCAATCTGTTGCAAGGTAACTTACAAGCTTCATGATATTTGCCCATGCCCAACCTATAGCACTTCAATTAACGGTTGTTTTCAAATCTAACCAATGTTTCATTTTTTCCATCTCTCATAATGTCATCTCTGCTCTTTCACAAACGAGGAAATTAATCTGTTCGAATATAATCAGATTCTAAATGGATAGCTCTCCTAGTTTATTATTAGCATATAAAAATTTGATAACGATTTTCATCAACAACAAAAACTCCTATACTGAACATCTTAACAACATTTGCGACCAACCATGGATTAGTCAGCTGAAAATGGACAACTTCGAACCCATCTTCAATTTCTTGGGAGGAAAAAGAGAAGATAGGAGGGAACATTTTGTAATTTTCTGATTAAAGTGAATTATTAGCCAAGGACGATATGAGCTCAAGCAGATTTGTCGTGTGCTTGTTCGTGGTTTGTTTCTCTTATAATACCACATCGACTAGAAAGAGAGACGCGGAGGAGAAGTCAAGTATAGATAAGCAAGCCCCGTCGAGTTTCAACTCATACCTTTCTCGGCCTTTTGGCTAAGATCAAGTGTAGTATCTGTTCTTATCAGTTTAATATCTGATATGTGGGTTATTAACCCACACGATATTAAATTACTTTTTTAAAGAGGAGGGCCCATTACAGTAGCTTGCTACTGGGGTCCTCAAGCGTCGCCTCTGTGTTGCACTACTGCATTGGCTTGGCGCACTCTCCAATCCAAGTTAAAATTTATGTTTCTCCAAACGGTCCCTAGAGTTTCATTTCTTTTAGGTACCGTTTAGTTTATGAAATGATACGTGTTTATTTCGTATTTAAAAATTCTCGAAAAAAGTAAAAAAAATAATTATTTTATTATTTTTTATATTTATATATTTATTATATTGTTAGACGTTTAATTATTTATATATATATATATATATTTTATCATAAATTTTATTTTTATTTAATTGTCTATTTTTTAATAATTAAAATATCAAATAAATTTTTAAATTCTTCATTAGTGTAATTAGTGTAAGGGGTTGGTTGATGACTGGATTAAGAAATTCACAATATACATTTTTATTAAACTTAAAAAAAAAATTAAAAAAATCTGCAACTTAAAAATGTATCATAATTTTTTTTTAAATTAAAAAAAATGTACGAAAATTTTAAAAAAGAATCTGAAACATAAAAAAAGGAAAATTCTAGAAAAAAATTAAAATTAAAAAATTAAAAAATATGAAACTAAAAAAATAACACATAAAAAAAAGTGTAAAAAAAATTAATAAAAAAATGGAAACTAAAATTAAGAAAGAAAGGAACAATTTTTTTGTTTGTTTGTTAGAATAATGTTAGTATGAGGGGACAAAAATATATTTAAATAAAAAATTAGCTTTACTTACATCAAGAAATCACTCTCCCCACTTCCTAACCAATGAATTATTTTCCCATTTTTTGAAAAGTCAAGAGGGTTAAGAAAAGTTAGATTCCGGGAGAGAGTCACTTATTGTCGCAACCAAACGCAATAAAGTTCAAAATCTTAGATTTCCGAATCACTTTTCTTCCTGATTCTACCAACCAACACACATCCTTAGTTGTGCTGCAAGTAATATTCCTTAAAATAGTTCTCTTTTCTTTCAATTAGAACTGATTTGTTGGTTAGACTACAAAAGTCCATAATTCTTTAAGCGTATAAAGGATAAGTTCGTTAATGGTGAGGAAGTTGGAGTATCCTTTCTCTTATACAACTATCTTTTAGACAACAATAAATTACTTTTCGAAGAATTTGTAGATTTTAGATGGAATAATTTTATAAGAATCTAGTATAATTTTTTTCTTTCTTTCACTTCAGTTACAAATTACCAATAATTGACCAAACCCAAAAAAAAACCCAAAAAATTAACAACCATAAAAGAAGGTTGTCAAATCTAGCGGCCGTTTGACCGGAAAATTCGGTGATCAACTATCAGGCAGAGTTTGAAAACCCTAAAAACCCTCTCTCTAATTTTTTTTTAAAAATCGGTTAATCCGGCGATCAAATCGGGTTGAAATAAAGGGAAAATTCCAACACATGGGATTCGAAACCTTAACCACTACATCAACACAATATTTATAATACTAAATTAGAACATATAAAATAAATATAAAATAAAATTTTCATTTATTCTTAAAATTTCTTATACTTTTAAAATTACGGATCAATTCAATTTAACCTCGATTAAACTTCTATTCCTTTACCCTTTCTCCTAATCGGGTTTATAATCGATCTTAATTTTACAACTTTGCCATAAAACACTATTGGCCTGTGACTGCTATTTTGGACCACAAATGAAAACCAAACAGGCTCCAATTAGAATCTCTTTGATGTGGCTACACCTTAGGCCTCTACTCGAGCGTGGCTATCTCTCGTGCCACGCCAGCCCAAAGCCCAGCAAGTAAGAGCAAAATTTGGATAATCATCATGCACGTACTTCTTCCATTAAAATATTAATATTTGTGCATTTTAATAGAAGAGATACGCACATCATAATTTTCTTTTTTAGCAAATACTCCCTCCGTTCTTAAAAGGATGACGCGTACTGTTTATGCACGCGTCTCAATGAGGTCTGATGACGCTCTATTTGACTCAAAAAAATTCGTACTTTTTTTCTAACGTACTTTAATTCTTAACGTATATCCGAGAAAAAATTCGGGATAAAATTGTCTCAAATAGTGAGTCATCCGACCTTCTTAAAATACATACAAATAGTAAAGTGTCATTTTTTTAAGAAGAGAGGGAGTATCAAATAAGTGCAATGCAACCCAGCAAGGAGTATCTTTTATTATTAAAAAAGAAGAAGCATGAACTCTGACTTCTTTTTTATTTTTTGAATATCCATTCTTTTTAGTTTTTAACCAAACAGAAACAGAAACAGAAACTTGTGAATCATCGTCGTCGCCAAGAAAGACAAAAGATTAATCCGCATCCACTTATTACCCTACCAGATTCCCAGGACACAACATCCCCTCTCTCCTTATCTTTTAACACCAACCCTAAAACACACTGCTCAACCTTTTACTTCAAAATTTGTTTCCAGTTTTCGAACTTTGAAACCATGGCCACGAAGCCGCCTCTTGTCTCACTTTCCAGCTCGTTACAACCAAGTATGAACACAGGTTTTCTTCCTATCCGAGCTCCTGTTACTCTTGATGATGATGATTCTGATTTTCAATCTGATGGATATATAACTTACGACTCTGATAGTAATGCTAGTGTTGGGAATGGGTTTGTGAGTGGGGAGGAGTTTGAAACTGCGTCAGATAGCCCTATTGGAGGTGACCCAGATGAGGAAAACCATAAAGATAGTGGCTTTATTGGTAAATATAGACTTTCTGTACCTGTTGTGGCTGTTGTAGCTGACCCAAGTGTGGAAAGTTTAGAAAATTCAGTTTCAGGGGAGGAAGAGAGTGGTGTTACTGATGATTATAGCCCTGTTGTTGAATTGGACACTCCAAATTCAGAGCCAATTAGGCCCATTGCTCAGTTGTCAATGGAAGATGATGACTTTGATGAGTTAGCGGGTGATGTGAGTGAAGTGGACGATGATGTCAGATTCTCAGGAGTTGTTAAACTTTCTAGTTATACGCAGGCAGTAGATAGTATGCCTCGAGGTAAGGTGTTGGATCTCGAAGAAGATGGAAAAGTTGAGTTATTGGTGGGAGGTGATTCTTCTGTTGCATACAAGTCTGAGTTGTTAGTGGTGAGCCAGGATGAGGGCTCTGTTTCAGGTGAAGGTTATGGAGTTGGCATTTCGGGTTTGGAAGATGAATTTGTGGGCAAAGTTTCTGATAATTACTCAGTTTCCGTTGAACTTGTACAGGATGATGGTCATCCTGAGTATTTAGTTGGAGGTGAAGAAGTTGATGGTGATGGTCCAAAATTGGGTAGTGATGTCAAGCTTTTTGATGCAGAAACTCTTGGAGCAAATAGTATGGGTCACAGTCTTGTGAATCATATATTTGAGCAAGTTGAAAGCGGTGACAGTGGGAAATTTGAAGGTAAAGGTGGGTCAGAAATTGTTGTGGAATTAGGATCAACTGCACCTGAAGATACCAGCGTAGACAATGTTGTTCGTAGTAATGGAATTCAGGCCATGGGATCATTAGATGATGGTGACTTGCCTAGGAAGTTTGAAGATGACTTACTGGAAAATGGTTGGCAGAGCAATACAAGTTCCAGTGGTATTAGAGATGACTCAAGTGGTGATTCAGAAAAGATGGAAGAGAAGAAATGTTTACTCTCCGATGAAGAAATTGAAGATTTAATTTTTGGAGGCTCTGGAACAACCAAGCATATGATGAATGAATCTGACGAAGTCTTATCGCCTCATTCATGGTCTGATGCTTCTCATGACCAGCCAGATGGTAAAGTTATTATGGAATTGGATGATGAGGTGAAAGCCACTGGTGGGGAGAAAGACGAACTTTTATTTGATTCCGCTGCCTTGGCTGCTCTTTTGAAAGCAGTGACTAGTGCTGAATCAAATGGAGGCGGAGCATTTCCTCTTGAACGCGGAGCTGGTTCCAATCATTCATTCCTCACCATGACATCTGATTCCCCAATGTATGAGGCTGAGGATGTAGTGAAGGACAACTTAAGCAAGGAGGAAAGGGACTTGTTGGAGAAAATGCAGAATATCAGGGTGAAATTCTTGAGGCTGGTCCACCGGCTAGGGCATTCTCCTGAATATCCTATGGTTTCTGAAGTATTGCATAGGCTGGTACTGCCAACCAAAGGAATTGTCAGTCAAGAGTTTAGCCTTGGAACTGCTAAGAGGGTGGCCATACAGCTGGAAGGAGGGGGAAAAGATGATTTAGATGCATCTTTGAACATTTTGGTTCTTGGCAAAACTGGAGTCGGGAAGAGTGCAACCATTAATTCTATTTTTGGAGAAGAGAAAGTTGCGACCAATGCATATGAACCTGCCACAACTAGGGTGAAGGAGATTGTTGGAAGCGTGTATGGGGTTAGGATCAGAATCCTTGACACACCTGGTCTTAGATCCACTGTTAAGGAAGAAGCTACCAACCTGAAAATATTGGCTTCTGTTAAAAAAATTATGAAGAAGTTCCCTCCAGATGTTGTCCTCTATGTTGATCGGCTAGATATCCATGCTAGAGATTTCAGTGATCTGCCATTGTTGAGCCTTCTCACTAAGGCTCTAACTACATCGATATGGAAAAATGCCATCATCACTCTGACTCATGCTGCTTCTCCTCCTCCTGATGGACCATCTGGGTCACCACTAAGTTTTGAGATGTATGTTGCTCAGCGATCCCATGTTGTCCAGCAAGCAATCAGCCATGCAGTTGGTGATCTACGACTGTTACATCCAAGTATGCGGCATCCAGTTTCTTTTGTTGAGAATCATCCTTCAAATCTTAAAAATAAAAACAAAGAAATCGTCCTCCCAGACGGAGAAAGTTGGAGACCCCAATTATTGCTGCTATGTTTCTCTCTCAAGATTCTTTCAGAAGCAAGTTGTATATCTAAGCCTCAAGCTTCTTGTGGTCAAAAGAAGCTTTTTGGTTTGCGGCTCCGTCCCCTGCCAATGCCACACTTGGTTTCTTCAGTCTTGCAGTCTCGCCGCCATCCCAAACTCCCTACTGATCAGGCTGGTGATGAGATTGACCAAGATATAGAATTGATGGATTTATCAGATGCCAATGAAGAAGAGGATGATTATGACCAGCTTCCTCCATTCAAGCCTTTGAGGAAGTCTCAGGTTGATAAACTCAGCAAGGAGCAAAAGAGAGCCTATTTTGAGGAGTATGATTATCGGGTGAAACTCTTTCAGAAGAAACAGTTGAGAGAGCAGGTGAAACAGTTGAAGGAGATCAAGAAGAGAGGCAAAGATGGCAGAAATGATCCTTGCTACAGTGAGGAGGCTGTGAGCCAGGAAGATGGGGATCCAGCGACCATGCCGGTAACTATGCCTGATTTTGCCCTACCACCTACTTTTGATAGCGACAATCCTGCATATAGGTACCGTATTTTGGAGCCCACCTCTGACTTGCTTGTGAGGCCAGTTCTAGATTCCCAGGTATGGGATCATGATTGTGGGTATGGTGGTCTTAGCATTGAAAGAAATCTTGCTGTTGTTGGCCGGTTTCCAGGAGCATTTGCAATTCAAATCAGAAAAGATAAGGAAGACTTCAATATCCACTTGGACTCCTCAATCTGTGCAAAGCATGGAGAAAATGGATCTACTATGGTAGGATTTGACATCCAGACTGTGGGAAGACAGCTTGCATACATCCTCAGAGGTGAAACTGAGTTTAAGAATTTTAAGATGAACAAAACATCTACTGGGGTAATGATTACTGTATTAGGTGAAGACATAGCCACTGGTCTTAAAATTGAGGACCAGATTACAGTTGCAAAGCGTGTGGCTTTTGTGGGAAGTGCTGGAGCTGTGATGTCACGAGATGATGATGCAGCATTTGGAGCCAACTTCGAAGTGTGCCTTAGGAGTAAAGATTTTCCTTTAGAGCAAGATCAATCCACCTTGGGCTTCTCTCTGCTGAACTGGAAGGGTGATATGGGTATGATGGCCACTTTGCAGTCTCAGTTTTCCATTGGCCAGAATTCCAAGATGTCTTTCCGAGTTGGAATGAACAACAAGCGAAGCGGGCAGATCACCATCAAGACAAGCAGTTCAGAACTGCAGATTGCACTTGTCAGTGCTCTTCCGGTCGCGATGTCCATCTTTAGGAGAATTTACTCTGGCCGTGACTCGAGAAACTAAAACATGGTAGTCTTGGTAGACCACTAACTGCTATTTTGCAGCTATTGTCTTATCTTACATGATTGTGAATCTTTTGTTCAATAGATAGCTATGAATATTGAATAAAAAAATTGCTACAGTAAGGAGCCTGTTGACCCTGTGCCCTTTACGATGCCTGATTTTGCCATACCACCTACTTTTGATAGTGAGAATCCTTCATATAGGTACCGTAGTTTGGAGCCCACCTCTGACCTTCTCGTGAGGCCAGTACTAGGTTCCCGGGGATGGGATCATGATGGTGGGTATGATGCTCTTAGAATTGAAAGAAATCTGGCTGTTGTTGGTCGGTGTCCGGGAGCATTTTCAATTCAAATTACGGGAGCATTTTCAATTCAAATTAAGAGAGACTTCTATATCCTCTTGGATTCCTCAATCTGTGCAAAGTATGGAGAAAATGGATCTACAATGGCAGGATTTGACACCCAGCTGGTGGGAAGACAGCTTGCATACATCCTCAGAGGTGAAACTGAGTTTAAGAACTTTAACATGAACAGAACATCTGCTGGGGTAATGATTACTGTATTAGGTGGAAACAGCTGCTGGAGTTAATATTGAGGACCGGACCAGATTGCAGTTTCAAAGCGTGTGGCTTTGGCGGGAAGTGCTGGGGCTGTGATGTTGAGAGACGATGATACAGCTTATGGAGCGAACTTCGAAGTGTGCCTTAGGAGTAAAGATGTGCAAGACCAATCCACCTTGGGCTTGTCTCTGATGAGGTGGAAGGATGATATGGGTATGATGGCCAGTTTGCAGTCTCAGTTTTCCAAGGAATCTTTCGGAGTTGGAATGAAACGAAGCGGGCAGATCACTATCAAGATGAGCAGTCCAGAACTGCAGATTGCACTTGTCAGTGTTCTTACGATCGCAATGTCCATCTTTAGGAGAATTTACCCCGGCCGTGACTTGAGAAACTAAAACATGGTAGATTACTAGATGCTATTTTGCAGCTTACTGTCTTGTCTTTCATGATTGTGAATATTCTGTTCAATAGATAGCTATGAAAATAGTTCAATACCTGCTGGTTTGGTGTGCCGTTGCAAAGTGATATGAAGCTCACGCAACATTTAATGTCTTGGATCATTTACTTATCAGTTGTTAGTCTTCATGATCTACAATTTGTTTAAACAGAACACTAGCGGCGACAAAAAGGACTTGTTGTTACTGCGTCGAAACCAAGAATACAGCTTCTAATTATTCAATTTTGTTACTTTTTATTGATTGTTTGCAGGAAGAAGACTTCAACCATACAATGTACATGATATTCGGTAATTGAGCTATGGCTCACTTGGTAACTAAAGAGGCACTGCTCCATTTGTTTTTGTATATGTAGCTGATACACACATCTGATGACATGCATGATGTATTATTATTCCAGGAGAAGTAAAAGTACACTGTCGATCGATCACCTTCATGGAAATTGTAGAGCTGCAATGCAATAAAACAGAAGTTAAGATCAACAAAACCTTCTTGGACACCAAAGAATATGCACAAGGTAATTGTTACTACGTTTTCTCTTCAAAGATTATTTTGAAAATCCAGAAGTTGAAGAATTCAAAGATTTCTGTGAATCTAGAATATCTATTCTCAATTTGAAGTGTTTAAAAACTATGCCAGAGCTCTGACGATGGTCAAAAGAGGTTAATTTTCAGTCTGGAGGGACAAAGAGGACACTCGAAAAAGACTGTAATATAATTATAACAAGAAGATTTTTTCAAAACATTCTTACTTCCGCATTGGAAGCGAGGAGGAACCTTTATTCCACAATATTCGTGGAGGAACTTTTTGATTTGTTCGACAGGAATCTTGCGATCAGGTGTGAGGAGAGGGCAAACGCATGCGGAATGGGTTGCTCTGATAATCTCACAGCAGCACGCTGACGGCGGTGATGGCTTCGGTGGGATCAGATTGATACAACCTGTAGTGTTCAGTATTTTTCGCTCCATCTGACACTGCTCAGACTTGGGATCCAGCGGCCATCTTGGCTTCATGAACAATTTTCTAGTTAACTATATTTTTGGGCCGAACAGTAAAGATGTAAGCTATGTTTATAAGTTGGGCCTAGCTTAAATTTTTTAACATTTTTGGAATAAAATTCAAAAATAAATAACGAAAAATTGTTTAAAATTATTATAAAAAACCCAAAAATAAAACAAATATAAAGAAGTGACCTTTTTTTTTAAAGTTATTTTGCTAACCTATAGTTCCATATAAGAAAATAAGAAAAAATAGAAAAAGAAATTAAAATTCTAGAAAAAGTATTTAAATTTTAAAAAATACTGTAAAAATATTTAAAATTCAAGGAAATAATTTCTAAAACATTCTAAAACTCTCCACGTTTTAATCATATCCCCTCCATTTCCTTCCCCCCTATCGTATTCCTTCCCTCCCCTACAATAAATTGAAATCAACCCATCATCATGGTCAAATCTCCATCGACTTTGATTACCTCCCATTAAATTAATTTTACTTAATCATGGTCACTTTTTAAAAAATTCAAACTTCTATTCTCCCAAATACACAATTTTGGTGTAGTCCCACCTACAATTCAATCTCCACACATGAGAAGTAGCTTCTAGACGATAACAACGATGGCAAAAACGACGTCATTTGAGTCATAACAACACACAAAAATTAATGAGGAAGAGATGAAGTGAGGAGGAAAGAATGAAAAGGAGGCTTTTTATTTTGTCCCTATTTTTATTAATTTATTATAATTCTTGAAAATATTATCACTTTTTAAATTATTTTCTTGAATTTTTTGATATTTAAATAATTTTAGACTATTTTTTAAAATTTAAATTTTTCTGTAGTTAAAAAAGAACTATTTTTCTAATTTTAAATTTTTATAATTTTTTTTAAAAATTGACTACAAATAACGTTGATTAACGATTTTATTGAGTAACTAAAAAGTTAGTGGTTTAAGTATTAAAGTGAGTAACGGAGGAAAATTGGGTGACAACGTGAATAATAGAGGAAAGATAGAGTGTAAATTTAGAGGAAGAATAGAGTGTAAATTTGAAAAGGATCTAAAAGTTGGGTGATAGGTTAAGAGTGAAAAGAAAAATTAATTAGGTGAAATGACTTAAACGTTTATTTTAAATGGACTTCAAATCTTTCAGAGTTCGGAGATTCGGCGTCGTATAAGGTGAACAAGGCTTACCGGTTAAAGAAAAACAAAGGGCCCTTCGTTCAGTTTTTACTTTTCAGTTCATTTATCCACACGCGCGTTTCCATCTTCACACTTTCTATAGTCTCGACTCTCAACGTGCAGTGGTAGTAGAGCAGCAGCTCCCTCCATATCTCCAAATGGCGGCAGTCTAACGTCGTCGCTTCTTCAATCCCTCGCCGGAAATTCTTCCCTGTTCATTTTCCGGCGAAGCTACCATGGCCTTCATCCAATCACCTCACCTGGTAAACAAGCTACTACATGTATTTTCATGTTTCAGCCTTTTGTTTTTCTTCCTAAATTATGATTTTCCGTTCAAGTGGGTCAACTCGATACGAACATAATTATTAATAGCCCAGTGGGCTGAGGGATGTTTGTCATCAATTTCTATAAAAATAATTGGTAGGGAAGCAGGAAGCTAATGGGAAAAGGAGAGGAAAATTGTGCACTGTAAGATTTTCTGTTTTCTCCATTGACTGTGTTTGGTGTGATTTTAGGTTTTGTCGCAACGAACTTGCTCATCTCTTAGAATTGCTGCTGCTAGAAGAAGTTCTTCAGCGACTGTGTTTAGTTTCTTAAACACAATGACACGGTTTTCTACATGTTCTGGTGATGAGTTTGGTCATTCTTCTAAACGAAGGTCTCGAGGACCTGTTATGGCTGCCAAAAAGGCATCCAAAGGTGTGTGCAATTAGCTTTAATATTATTTTCATCATGATATGAACTTCTTCTCTTCTTATTTTTATTGCTATTTTGATTAGTAACATGAATTATTGTTTTGTACCTTTGTTGAAATTGCTTAGGGGAGAAGGTAGAAGAAGGAAAGTACAAGCACACCATCGATTTGCCAAATACGACCTTTGGTATGAGAGCAAATGCTTTGGTTAGGGAACCTGAACTTCAGAAATTATGGGATGACAATGAGGTGTTCAAGAGGGTAGTTGCTAAAAATGATGGGGTAGGTTTCGTGGTTATCATAATTTGTATTTCATGTTTGTGAACGTATTACCCAACTTCTACTTGCCCTTTTGATAGGGAAGTTTTGTTATTCATGATGGTCCTCCATATGCCAATGGAGATTTACACATGGGTCATGCCTTGAATAAGATCTTGAAGGACATAATCAACCGTTACAAGGTACGGTTTCCTCTCTTCCTCATTCTTTAACTATTTCCAGTGTTTGTATATATGCTTGAGTGAAAACAAGTGAGATCAGACAAAAAAAGAGATATTCTGAGAGGGGGAAATAAGAATTATAATCCATCTTGTTTTTCTGTTTTTTGTTATTTTGTGTGTTTATTGCATTAGTTCTACTAGTGGCTTGACCTATAAAATGGTGCATTGTTTTATTTTTCCGTGTTCATTTTATTTCGGGCAGCTTCTTCAGAACTACAAGGTCCATTATGTACCTGGTTGGGATTGTCATGGCCTGCCAATTGAGTTGAAAGGCAAGTATTGTTTTCTCTGAAGTTCATGTTTGTTTTGCATTAATAATTACTTTACTTGATTAAGATGGTGTGGTGACCTGTTAATCCTTATGTGAAGATCATTCAAGATTGTGAAGCAGATAGTTGTTCTGAAATGATGATCACATCTCTACTTATTCCTTCTTATTATGATGGAGATCATCAGTTTTTATCATCTTTTTTTGTGTGATATGGGTGAGAATATCTCCTTTAAAAAATGTGGAGAAAAATCCAAATAACCGTTACTAACTCACTACGAGTCCTCAGTGCTGCAGTCCTTGGATCAGGATGCAAGAAAGGATCTGACACCAACAAAATTAAGAGCAAAGGCAGCTAAATTTGCCAAAGCAACTGTTAAAACTCAGATGGCATCATTTAAGGTTACTGTCCAGTTTCTGTTCTGTGAAATATTGATACTTGTTTATTGGTTTTATCAAGCCAATCTTACATTATATTCTGGCCTCTGTGGTCTTTCAGTAGTTGATTGCATTTCGTGTACTCATCGCCCGAGTTGTTGTTGGCAGCGCTATGGAGTATGGGCAGATTGGGAAAATCTGTATCTAACTCTAGATCCTGATTATGAAGCTGCCCAGGTAGCTGTTACTGCAAATATGAAAAGTTTTCATTTATTATCTACTGAAAGTGTAATGTCGAGTAGTGTATGTTTCACATGTGGTTAGTTTTACCATATTTGCTTGACAGATTGAAGTGTTTGGCAAGATGGCTTCCCAAGGATACATCTATAGGGGCTTGAAACCAGTTAACTGGAGTCCATCATCACGTACTGCTCTTGCTGAAGCTGAGTTGGAGGTAAATTAAGTTTAGTAACATATTGCGATCTTCTTTACCTTAACCTTAAGTGCTGAGTTAGAGAACTAACTGTTGTTGACTTTGCTCAATGTCTCAAATGTGACGAGAACCTAAACTTTTGTGTTAAAATCCTCATGCCTCTTTTATGCTGCTCTTGAACATTATCTTCCAGCATAGATTTGGTATGCTTTTGTTAACTTATATGGAAGTCTTACTTTGCCAGTATCCTGAGGGCCATATTTCAAGAAGCATATATGCAATGTTCAGATTAGTAAGTGCATCTCCAACTTCAGTTGGATTACTAGAGGAATTCTTTCCAAATTTACACTTGGCCATATGGACTACAACACCTTGGACTGTTCCAGCCAATGCTGGTAAGTATCAATGATTCCATTTGTAAATTATGATTGTTCTTTTACATGCAGTTAAGAAGGATTCATGTTTTATTTTTCCTCTATTTACTTAATATTTTCTCTCTTTGTTTTATTTTTTTATTGGGTAATAGGTATTTTACCCCCTTGTACTCTTAGTCAACGGCAAAAAATCCCCTAGACTTTTAATTTCTTGATTTCACAACCTGAACTCTTTTTTTAGTGCAATCTACCCCTTCTGTCTGTTTTTCTGTCAAGTTCACTAAAGGTATACTACACCCTCTCATCCATAAATAATAAATAACGTAAAAATTAATAAAAATAATGTAAAAATATTCATATTATTAATTGTATTACTCGTCTTCCTCACTGAAATAATGAAAAAGTCCAGGGCATCAACAATTGTTCCCTCATCCAATCAAAGTTCCTAACCACCACACCGCTCCATTAAGAAACATCTTATCTCGCCAAAAGTCAAAACATAATGTCCAGACCACCATTCCATTTAACCTATTCTCATTTAACTTGCCAAAAGTAAAAGCTTCAAAATTTAGTATTTAATTTCCTTGTAGATGCTTTTAAATTTAATTGACTGAAAATAAGCTCTAAATCAAAGAAGAAAAACACAACAATGGCCTCTGAGCTCCCTCTACTGATGCGCCGTCGAGCTCCTTGCCAGGTGCACCACCGCTCCTTCCACTGCTGATGTGTCAATCACTTCACCACCACTATCAGTAGTAGTAGATTTCACCAACTAAAATTTCTATTGCAGATCTAGAGAGAGGAGGAGAAAATCATTTTGATTACTGTGTTTCATGGATAGGAACGTAAGGGAACCAACCAAGATGTTTGGGCATGAGAGGGAAATAAGAGTAAAAGTGACATTTTGAGTGTTAGGAAGAAAAAAAAGGGAGAGGGAGAGATCGGTTGTAGGATGTCGTACGTTTGTCCGTTAGTGACTTGACGGAAAAACTAACAGAAGGGGTAGATTGCACCCAAAAAATAGTTCAGGGGTTAAATCAAGAAATTGAAAGTCCAGGTTTTTTTTTTGCCTTTGACCAATAGTACAAGGGGGTAAAGTACCTATTACCCTTTTTTATTTTATGCAATTACCTTTTTTATTGGCTTTGAAGTCCTTGTACTTCGTGTGATCGGCTTTTCCCATCTGAAAATTGTACAGAGTTTTCAAGTATTGTGTGGCCAATTAGTTGTTGCACTTTTTAGCACTTGAATGGACAATGCAAATAGTTTTATTTTGGCTTCATAGACTTTTCATATTCCTTGATTTTTTCTGTTATGTTTTTAAATTTTGTTACTTTTCTAATATTTTTGAGGGGTATGTGCACTCAGCTGTTGTAGTCAACCCCAAGCTTCAATATGCTGTGATTGAAGTACAGTCACTCGTGGGTGATGCTTCTATGCCATCTGGAAACAAAAAAGGAAAGATTGGAAACGTTCTAAGGAAACAGGAGAAGCTTTTCCTTATAGTAGCATCTGATCTTGTGCCAGCATTAGAAACAAAATGGGGGACAAAGTTCGTCCTCAAGAAGACTCTTCCAGGGTCAGAGCTTGAAAACTGCAGGTATGAATTTGTAACAAACGCAATTTTTTCAGTTGGTGATGAAAATGAAACCATGTTTTTGTAGAGCAAAAAGTTGCATATAATGCATATCTCCTTCCTCCCTCAAGTTACTCTCTCTTTCACACACACTCTTCTTTTTCTCTTCTCAATGCTTTACACAACTAATGATCAAAACCCCAGTATAGGGTTGATCAATTTGTGGCATCATTTACTAAATTAAATTCGGGTTTCTTTATTGTATCAGGTATGTTCACCCGATAGATAACCGTGAATGCCCAGTTGTAGTAGGAGACTATGTTACAACAGATTCAGGAACTGGCCTGGTGCATACAGCTCCCGCTCATGGTCCTGAAGATTATGCAACTGGCTTGAAATATGGACTGCCTATGCTGTCCTTTGTTGATGAAGATGGAAAATTCACTGAAGAAGCTACACACTTTAGTGGGCTCAGTGTACTTGGAGATGGCAATATTGCTGTTGTGAAGTACCTGGATGAACAAATGTCCATTATCATGGAGGAACCATATGGTGAGTTGCATTCTTTCCCCTCAAGACTTTTGATCAAGAAAATTTGTCATTTTCCCTTGCCGTACCATCTCCTCTAGTCAGAGGAGAAGTAAACAGCCATGGTACTTGGTATAAGATCAATCCATCCTTGTACTATGCAGAACATAAGTATCCCTATGATTGGCGAACCAAGAAGCCTACGATATATAGAGCCACTGAGCAATGGTTTGCCTCGGTGGAGGGGTTCCGACAGTCTACTATGGATGCAATTGGTCGTGTTAAGTGGATTCCGCTTCAGGTATTACTGACCTGTTATTTTGCACATAAATTTATGGTAGTTACTTTTTCCATTCTGGTAATTAAGTCCGTTGCATTTTCCAGGCAGAGAACCGAATCTCTGCAATGACTTCAAGCCGCTCTGACTGGTGCATATCAAGACAAAGGACATGGGGTGTCCCTATTCCCGTCTTTTACCATGTGAACTCGAAGGAACCTCTAATGAACGAGGAGACTATTGACCATGTTAACTGTAAGAGCCTTCTTAATCATCATTGCTCTCTCTTTCATAAGTTTCCTTCACAGTTTGTTTTCAAGCACGTGAAATATTCATTTTCTTACTACTCGATTTAGGCCAAGAAATTGCTATTTATCGATTTCTTCAGTCTGCTTCTGCAAAGCTCATTTACTTCCTTTCTTTTTGCACTTTATTCAGTTCCCATGTTACTCTCTTGCTATGTGGCAATGTTCTGTATGCATGTTGCACAATTTTGAAACCCTGCTTTCGCAACTTCTTGATAACAGTTGCAAGTTCTTCAGTTTCATCGGCTGACATTTTATTCATGTTACTGATGACTTCTGCAGCTATAATAGCTCAAAAGGGTAGCGATGCATGGTGGTACATGACAGTAGAGGACCTACTCCCACAAAAGTATCGTGACAAAGCATCAGAGTATGAAAAAGGGACTGACACAATGGACGTCTGGTTTGATTCAGGTAATACAGGTCATGGTAATTTTGATTGCAGCCATTATAGACCTTGTTACTATGAAGACACTTAGATTATGGTTACATTTTTCTTTTCAACTTCGTTTTTTCTTTGATGCCAATATATCTCACTGTTCACACCTGCACTTCCATGATTCATTTCCTTTTGTATTTATAGTATGATGCCTGTCTTTTTCACTTGCTGTGTATGGCCTTGCCACCGGATGGGGTTTGTGAAATTACTTGGCATTGCCACTTGGGTTAAAGTTGCTTGTCAGGGTTTTGCAGCACGTTTTGCAATGGATTTCCATGTCTGATTTAATTCTGAATTAGGCTTCACTTGATCATTATGTATCCTGTACAGGTTCAGCATGCATCGAAATACTTCACATGATGATTATATTAATGTATTTTCTGATGTCCATTTTATTGCTATGGTTGGTTGCTTCAAATTATGTCAGGTACTTCATGGGCTGCTGTGTTGGGGAAAAGGGATGGCCTTAGCTTTCCTGCAGATTTGTGTCTTGAAGGTACGGATCAGCATCGTGGGTGGTTTCAGAGCCTGTTGCTAACGAGTGTTGCTACAAAAGGTAAGAAATGGACTGTAACTTTTGACATGTAATAGAAGGTTTTACAGATTTCTACATGAAATGCATTTCTAAAAGATGCCTATCATTGTTTCTTCTATTTCTACAGGGAAGGCTCCATATTCCAGTGTTCTAACCCATGGATTTGTGTTGGATGAAAAGGGTTCCAAGATGAGCAAATCATTGGGTAATGTTGTAGACCCACGTGCTATAATTGAAGGGGGGGAAAATTCAAAGGTAGTTCTTTCAAGTTGCCTTTTCTCTTGGTCTTTTTTGTATGGATGATTATGTTGAATTTTTATCGTTATTTCATTTTTTTTCTTATGGCAGGAAGCACCTGCCTATGGAGCTGATGTCTTGCGGCTATGGGTTTCTAGTGTAGACTATACAGGTGATGTTATGATTGGCCCACAGGTCCTTCGACAAATGTCTGACATATATAGGAAGCTGCGTGGAACGTTGAGATATCTCTTGGCAAATCTTCATGATTGGAAAGTAAGTTCAGCTTTGCTCTTTATCTTCAAGGCAATTTTAGAATGGGCAAGTGGATCTCTTAGGATGTCTAAAGCTTATTTTTTTGCATTTAATTGTTTGTTTTTGACACTCTTAAAGCTTATTGTTTGGGTTTAATTGTTTAAGATGGACTATAACTGGCTATATGGATTATTGTGACATTGGCAGGCTGATTATACTGTTTCCTACCATGATCTTCCCATGATTGATAAACATGCACTGTTTCAACTGGAAAATGTTGTGAAGAACATAAGAGAGAGTTATGAAAACTATCAATTTTTCAAAATATTCCAGGTAAATATCCCCCTAACTTTTTAAAGTTGTGCATCCCTGTGTTCATATCCAACAGTATAAGTGGAAGAAGGAGTTCATGTACCATAAACAGCAATGAAGAGCTTCTAAAGCCTAGTTATAGGGACACATATGGAGGAAGGTTCAGTTTTCATAGATTTCAATGGGATAAAACATTGACAACATACATTTTCCTTGCTTGAGTTTATGCTGTACCCAATACTTAAAAGCGTAAATTATGCTGGTATGAACTACTGAATAGAAGTCTTGCTATTTATCACTCAGCCAGGTGCAATCTGAAACAACTTGTAAAAAAATAAAAAATAATAAACCCAAACATTTTTACCAAAAATAAGAAATCAGAGACTGTTTAGCAGTGTGTTGGAGATACATGATATTGGTATACTTAACTGTCTGTTGCCTTTGTGTTTATTTAACTACTGTATGCAGCCCTACTTTAACAATATGTTAAAATGGATTTTGTTTTGTGCTTCAGACCATTCAACGGTTTGTTATTGTTGACCTGTCGAATTTCTACTTTGATGTAGCCAAAGATCGACTTTATGTTGGGTAATTCTCCTACTCTAATCCTTGCATGTAACAAATATGTACTTTAAATCTTGGTTATCTTGGAAGGAAACTCTGTCATTATCTTTCCTTCTCCCTTTCTGTCAACAATGTTCAGGGGAACAACAAGTTTTACCAGAAGAAGCTGTCAAACGGTTCTTGCTGCACATCTCCTTTCAGTTACAAGGGTTGTGGCCCCCATACTGCCTCATTTGGCTGAGGATGTTTGGCAGAATCTTCCTTTCAATTACACGATCAAAGATGGTTCTATTGCCAAGTTTGTTTTTGAATCAGGGTGGCCCACCTTAAATGAAGAATGCCTTGTGTTTCCTGTTGAAGAGATTGACTTTTGGGGAAAAGTTCTTGAGGTATTCACTTGCTTAACCTAGTGCTAGGACGTAGCTTCATTATAGTTTCTGGCACCACCAACACCGCCACTACAACTACCTATACTGTCAACACCAGCATCTTCCCGATCATCATCAATTACATACTATAATTTCCATCCCTATTGTATGTGTAAGATATTCAACATCTTTTGCTTCTTCTAACTTAACTCAATTTCGGCAGCTGAGGACTGAGGTGAATAAAGTTCTGGAGATTGCTCGTACAGCCAAGTTGATTGGTTCCAGTTTAGAAGCAAAGGTGTATCTGCACACATCTGATGCCAACCTTGCCTCTAGATTACAGGGTATGTGTGCAGCCAGCAATGACGCAGATGCTTTGCACCGCGTATTCTTGACATCTCAGGTATTTTTGACATTTTTGCCTACTTTTCTCTTGGTGATTTAACTAACTCATCTGCGAAGGATAGAGTTAAGTAACTATTTTACAATGTGCTAGACCACAATCGTTGAATCTGTAGCTCTACAGCATCCACACTCAGTGTTCAAGATTGTTGAAACGAATTATGAGTTTGTCTCGGGTCCCTTAGTTCTGATTACACAGCTCAAGTTGACTTTGCTATAGATATATTCAGACAAAAGAATTGCTTACAGTATGAAGTCCTTAAACCAAAAAAAAAATTAAAACGATTGGCAGGCTGTCCATTTTCAGAAGTGACTTGATACCCAACTGTTTGTTGTCCCCATTTTTTTGCTGAGTTCGACCATACAAGAAAATACAAGTCTTCTAACTCCTCAACGAATATTTTCAGGTGGAGATCCTTCAAAATTTGGAGACGGGAGTAAATGAAGCTATACCGTATACTAGTGAGTATACCATTCCAGGTACGGAAACTTCAGTTTGGCTCGGTGTGTCGGGAGCAGATGGCTCAAAATGCGAGAGATGTTGGAATTATACGCCTGAAGTGGGTTCTTTTGTGGCTCATACAACTCTTTGTAGTCGCTGTTACAATGTTGTTGCCACTCAACCAGACCTTGCTGTAGCAGCACTCAGCTGAGACTGAAAAAGTCAACGTCCTACCATCACATGTGACGCCGCAATTTTGGCAGCCAACACTGCTTCTTTTTTCTTTCAAAATCTAGAATGGTAGAATCTAATACATGTGTACATATCGCTATCGTCCGAGATTGATTTTATCACAATCTCTTACTATGAGGGCCAGTAGCGTTTACCTTACCAGAGGACTTTTCTTCCTCTTAAAAAATGACAAAAAATTATTGAGATTGAACGATAACCTATCCGCTTATCAAGTTAAAAAAAATGAGCAATTACAGTATCTGTCAATTAGTACTTTTAATTTTAAATTCGTGTCGTTAGTACTTGAGTTGGTTTTGGGCTTGACTTTTGTGGGCTTTTAGCTTCTTATTGGCCCGAAGCTGGTATTTGGACTAATTTCCATCGTAATGGGCCTAGAGGTTGTATTTTGGTTTTTCTATTCTTAAATACGTAATTTTCAATTTAAAAAAATCAGTGATCTGAACTTGGGAATAATCTTGAAATCATCCATACGAATAATGGAAAAACAATAAGAAATGCATGAAAACAAAGCAATTTCCCAAAAGATGCACGCAGTATCATTAATTCAAAGAAGTCCAACAACTGTTTCTTTGCACCCATAGATTGCGATGATGAATTAGCATTTATCATGATTGACCAAAATGGATTGTGATTATTTGAATCTGTATTAAGACGATAAAAAATTAAAATGGTACACAAACCACATCGCAAAAAGTCAGAGCTCAAACAATCAAATGGAAAATCGTACTAATTTTACAAGGGAACTGAATCGATGCAGGGGGGGGATAATAAAACCAACCAACGCCCGAAGCCTAGCTGAGGTTTTGAAGCATATTTATGATACACACATGCCACGTTAAAAATTGTCACACGCCTCTAAGATCATCAGTAACTATTGGAGCTGAGCATCCAAATTTTGAGATGGTTGCTGTACCAAAGCTGGCTCCTCAAAATCGTCTGATTGAATGTGTATATCCTGTAAATGATTAAGTAATTATCTGTTAAGATGTACTGCAACCACAAGTGGATCCTTTCAAAAGGAAACATGGCCAAGATCATAAACACAAAGAGACTTGAACCCTTTGATGAGCTCAGCTAAGACCACTCAAAAAAATCATTCCGAAAGATTGTTAAATTAACATGCTATGCAACACCATCAAAAAAACACCATTGTAAACCATACACATGCCAAGCCACAGGAATTAGACATCACCTGTGCATGTAATAGTTGGTGGGGTTGCTGGTCTTGTGCCGTGGAATAGGCTTGTGGCTGAGACATTCTGTAATAAGGTTCCTTAAGATCTAGTTTACACGATGATGTTTGTATTATTCCTCCTTGTTCCGCACCAGGGCCCCACATTTTAGCTATTCAAGTGGATTAACAACTTGTCAAAATAAATGGAGAAAACAAGCAAGTACAAGAGTCAAGAGATGTAGGAAGGGGAAAGCACTTGTAATAACTAACCAGATAAGGTTAAGTGTATTGTATAACTCTGAGCGCTGTGGGCAACCATGCGAAGCTGCCCTGTAATTTCTTGTCCTGCCATGACATAGAGTGGCTGGGACAAAACACAGCGCAATTGATACCAGTGGGTTGTGGGAGCACCAGGGGCAGTGGTAAGCCACCTTTGTACGGTACTGCAAAGAAGGTAGTACTAACATGAAGCACATACATCCATATGAAAGGAAAAAAAATAACGTAAAGAAAAAAGGGCAAATGCAGAAACTGCAAATTATTAAAATAAATGAATAACCATGGCTATAAACTTACCTTCCATTAAACAACACATCAAACCAGCAGGCCAGGCCATGCACTCTGGTACCAACAGATGCTATGAATTTTAGTGGAATATCAATTTCATAAAGCTCTTCTTCCTGCAGTAAGGAATATTATGACGTGTTAAACCAACAAACAAAACCAGTCAGTATCAAAATGCTACATGTAAACTATACCTTTATTTTTGTAAAGTCTAGTGGGTGAAATATTGCAGGAGCCACCAATAATCTTGGATCAAAAGCATCTACAACAGGCTGCATAAAGAGTACAACAGGCCACCAGATGTTGAGGAAAAACAATAACAGTATACCGGGAAACCAATAAGAAAATTATATTATTCCAAAAATATGCATCAGTTGGAAAATGAGACAGGAAAACAGATGGTATAGGCTCTTAATGGAAACCAAAATCAAAAATGAGAAGGGATTAGTTCAAGTAAAATAGACCTGAGAAAAATATCCCTGAAATGCAGATCCGTATAAGGGGGTCAGATCAACTCCGTAGTAGTTTTGCTGCTGCCAAAAGAGGGCCTATACCAAAATAAAATTGAACATAGTAAGAACTTCATCAGAAATATGCAGAGGGTAAGATCAGGAAACAACACAAATCATATCAACAGGAAAACAGAAAACTGCATTAAGAACTGTAGTGACCTTTTGAAATCATTCAAATACTACACATGCAAGACACATACACGAACAAAAATGTAGAGAGAGAGCATAATTAAGTCAAATACATACCTTATTAGCTATTTCAACAAACAAATACTCATCACTGAAAGGTGCCATATGTATCCTGCAAAAGTAAAAAGGCATCATGAGCAAACAGCCTGGGAAATAAGTAATCCTCTAAGGTAGGGTCACATGGAACTCGAGTGTCATTAAGTACAAATAGATCCAAGATCCAAGATTCAGCAGGACAACGTAAAAGCATGCTAATATGGACACTTGAAGAAACAACAGTTACCTTCCAACTGTAGGAAACATTTTCCCATTAGGGCCAAGAAACCGATCTCTCGCAATCACATAGGACTCCAACATTCTTTCATTTACTAATAAGGTACCTAGAGACACATCAAAGAGACATGTACACCGTTTTGCTGATCAAAACTTACCACATATCCCTAGGCAAGGGAGGAGTTTGAACATTAACATTTAGCGAAAAGCGAAATATTAAAAGCAAGTGATATTAAAAGCCAAACATATATATTCAAAATTATAAAAGTTTTCATCTTTCAATGGAATGACGAGCAAAAAGATGATGCAAAAATTTACCCATTGGTTCAGAGATTAAGATATCTGCTTTCTCTGGTAATTCAACTTCCTCAACTTTACCCTTTATAATCTACATTCAGAGGGGACACCACACCATAAGACAATAAACTATGGGATCCATAGAAACTGAAAAGAGGCATGCATGAATAAATCTTACCGTGATCCTTTCACCTAATGATGGATTTCCAGCAATTAGTTTACGGGCATACTCCGCCATTTCAGATGCTTCCACAGCATAAACATGCTTTGCACCAGCCTAATTGGTGAAAAAGAATGGAAGATCAGCCAACAAGTACATCTATAAAAGTACCAAAATAAATAAATAGAAACCTTGTAAATACCTGAGCAGCAAATAGTGACAAAATACCACTACCAGCACCAACATCAACAACCACACGACCAAAAAAATCTGAGCGGTTCTCAATGACTGCAGCATAATATGTTCCTGAAACAAAAACCTTTTAAGTTCTCATGCAAGGGGCCAAGATCAGATGTCCAATATGGCCATAACAGGCATTTTTTAAGGCATACAGTAAACTCATGAAAGATAGTGGCGATAGGGAATGCACATCAACATGAAAAAAATAAGGGGAGCAACAGATTATAGTCAGCGGTTTAACCTGTTCTCACATAGTCCTGAAGCATATTCTGCTGATGAAGAAGTTGGCCATAGTAATGGAAATACATTTTAGCAGAGGACGACTCTATTTTATTATCAAACTTGCTCTTAGAAGGAGAAATTGCTCCATTAGGTAAAGGCGTTCCTGGAAGACAAAAGAAATAAATCATGAACAAATGGAAGCATCTGATATAATGCCACTATGCAAGTGAAAACAACCATACAGAGAGAAAGAAATGTGAAGCGTGCAATCTAGTATCGAACTGAAGTGATGAAATGAAAAGCTTTAATATATAGGAGAAAAAACCAACAGGGGAAGATCTAAACGCGCAAGGTAGGGATGTCTCCAAAAGCTGGCTTGGTATGGCAAGATACAGAAGAAAATAATTAAGAAAAAACTGTGAAAACAATCCAAAACAGCACCTTGAACAATGTCTCCTTTCTTCCATTGCTCAAACACACAATGGAAGGTCCTTCCCTCTTCTTCATTTCTAAATAGGATAGTGACCCCACTTGAATGTTTCTGGTAAAAAGTAATACTGTTAAGATATGAATGTCTGTGCACAATCTCAAAATTCATTATTAACAGAAAAAATCAACAATTGCCAAACACATTGATTAAACAGTATAAAATGGCACTGCCCCCCAAGCCAGGCAAAACACTCTCAACCGACAATCAAAAGGGAATGAATGATCAATGCTTAAGCAGATCCTAAATATTATGTATACCTCTTTGGCCGCATCAGAACCTGAATATTCAGATATGCAAACTGATTGAGCCGGGCCCAGCTTGATCAACTGAAACACAAAAATCAAGAAAAATTGTCACATAAGAATTATTGATAAAAGTAAAACCATATATGCCACCCCGTATGTATATTACCTGGGCGGTTTCAAAGTCCACATTGATAGCATCTGTTGGTTCAGAATCTCTTTCAAATCGAAGCGCCACGTGCCCATCACTATCCACGCTAAAACCAGCAACCGCCGCCGAGGAAGGGGGGGCTAAAGCTGAAGTAGAAGAAGAGGAAGAAGCAAGTTCAGTTACCGACGCCAAAGCGAAATCTTGCTGTAGCAGCTTTTTGCTGGGGTTTTGCGCGGCTGAAACTTCCATTGTTGCCTCTTCCGATACTTTAATCAGGTAACCAAGAGATTTTATGCGTTTATTATCTGACTACAAAAACCCTAACATGGCGGTTATGGTTGTAGCAGTGGTGGTGGTGAGTATATACAGTGAGCAAGATTTAGGGTTTTACAAATAGCGCGAAGGGCCGCCAAAAGCCAAGGAGCCACTACTTGTACTAGTAGAGTCACTAGAGTGTTTATTTGCTTTCCCTTCTTTTTTTTTCTTTCTTTTGCCCATTTTTTTCTTGTTTGGTAACTTTGGTGTAACGCTGGGACGGGGATTCTGACGTGTCACCGTGTTTATGTAATCTGACGTGTCACCGTGTTTATGTAATCCACGTGTCGGCATGTGAACGGTAAGATTGGGGCAAAGTTAGCAGGATGTTTGATTTGGGACCCAATAACTTGAGGTGCCTGGACCGGTATTGTCACGGCCTAACCATTCTGAGGCCCGTGCGGCGCCTAGGTCCCGCACCTAGGTCAGCCTTCTCTTGATACTTAACAGCAATCTCCAATACCCAAACCAGCCTCGGCCCTATCTTGTCAGCGCACTACTAGCTCTAGTCTCGGACTCAGCTAGAAGTGGCCATCACGGCAAAGCCATCATGGCAACGCCCATTCCATAACACGGAAGGCTCGCTCGCACACCTATGCCGAACCCGCATAGGAGAAGCTCACTTAGACAAGCATACTCTCATATCTCATCCAGGGGTTGGTGGAGAGCTATCACACCCAATTGGACTTTCCCTTCACATACCCTATGAAGGGCTACCCGTCAAATCCATACGCCTTCGGCGCATCTCAGGTTCCATGTTGAGGCTAAGCTTGAACACCAAGGCTTAGACCTTAACACTCTCCCCCACTTAGTAATGTCGATGCCCTCATCGACTAGATCTCCAATCTCCTTAGACCTGCGTTACCAAGGAACATGAGGTTAGAACACGTTAAGGCCATAATAGATTATCATAGGCTCTCCCACATTTCAATACTCATTATTCTTTTCACTCATTTCTTTATCTCTCCTTTATCCTTCTTTTCACTCTTCCTAACTCCTCAGATTGTGGTCTTATCACTCAGTTTCTTTTCACAGCTCGTGTCTCACACTCGCCTCTGAAGACGTACATTCTAGGCATGATTGATATTTCCTCAGTATCCGACCCTTCTAGTCGATACCCTTGGAACCTATCGATCATACTTACAATGCCGCGTCTTCCCACCAATCTCTCTTATCCCATCGATCGCATGCTCACTCTTTTCATGCGGGTTGTTTTCTCTTTACTCATATCTTTATCACTCCTTCTTTTCTCCAGTCTCACTACACTCATCAAGGCCTACTTCATAGGGTCAGGCGCCTCTGCGCGTTATATCGTATCCATCTGGGTCAAGCGCCTCTGCGCATTATATCGTATCCATCTGGGTCAAGCGCCTCTGCGCATTATATCGTATCCATCTAAGTCAAGTGCCTCTGCATATTTTATCGTATTCTACTAAGCCAAGCGCCTCTGCGCACTGAGCCAGTGAGTCTACCCCAACGGCCAAGCGCCTCTGCGCCCATAATTTCTCTTCCTTGCTCGAGTCTGTCTGAGCTGGAGAGTTTCATAATGCTACATGCGTATTATGATCCTGTCCCACCGAGCCATGCGCCTCTGCGCATTATAGTTCTGCCCCGTCGGGCCATGTGTTACCGTACATTACAACTTCTCTTACTGGCTCAAGTCTGTCTGAGTCAGTTGTTCTCAAGCAACTAATCAAATTTTTATTATTTTCATTTATTGTTTTGTATAGATGGATGGTTTATGGCTTGTGCATTTCCTCCCCCACTTCAATCATCGATGTCCTCATCGATTCATCTTCACCGGTTGGCTCGCACATCCTTACATTCATCAAGCACACAATGTAAGGCTCCAAACAATCTCTAAAGGAACACTTCCCTTTTTGACTTCTTATCCACTATTACTCGCTCAATTCCCACTGCCTAAATAAACCTTCCATATCATATGATTTCTATATTCAAACTCATACTCGCATCAGGCCAGACTTGATTCGTGCATTCTATTACCCCTTCCATGGACTAGAACTCTAGCTACCCATAACTATGGACTAGGGACTTTTAGCCACCCATCATATGCATTAATAGTCTCACTCCTCCTCAATCTACACAAACGCTGGTACTTTCATATCCCAAACTCGCCTCATGGTTCTCCTTGTAGGATCCCACCTTTTCCACGAGGTTGTAGGATGGCCTACCGACACATTACCGCATCTGTTGTCTCACACTTTCCAATCTTCGACATTTTAGCACTATAAGTATGATCTTCCTCATCCTTAAACCTTAGAAATCGTTGTGGTTGCCACGATGAACATCGATCGTTCTCCTCTCTATCTTGAAAGAACTTGTGTTGGATCTCCTTGCCTGATCCCTATGTTATGCAGGTAATACAAGAGCCAACGACTGCTTTTCTCCGCATTACTCATCCTCATCCCTGTTTCCTCCGAAGACCAGCCCCCGCATTCTCATCTAGCGTACTTGGCCTCTAGGTTCTCGCTCGTCTCGGTCATAACCACGCCTCACCCCTATTGTTGGGCTGACATTTTACTAGCATCCACAATTTCATAATTCCCATCAACTCACATTCTCACGTCTCGACCTCACAAAATGTTATCAACTTAGGCTCTTCGAACACTAGCTCCTCGAGCTTTAGTTTCTCAGACCTTCCCATTTTTGAACCTTTGCCCCGCCTCGCTATACTTATGTACTTCGCATGTATAAGTGTTACTCATCTCAACGACTGAACTCTAGTTCCACAACCCTTTCACTTCTCAAATCTTCGCTCCAAGTATTCTTGTAAAGGAGTCTGAAACAACGCTACCGGTGGCCCCTGTGTCAATAAGGGCCTCTATGGAATAACATTCCATTTAAGCCGTCCCATACATTTCTCTTCACCATCTCCTATCTGGCCAACTGTTTCTTCTAGGTCGATGAAACTCTTCTCTGAAAAGTTTTCACCTTCGATGGTCTCTTGGTTCTAACTTCATAGATCCTCGAGCCGCCTGCAGCGCACTCAAGGCAACTTTTTATAAAACACTCAGCAACTTGTGGGGACCTTCACAGATAAAGCACGCAGTAAGTCCCTGAACGAAATTAAACAATCTGTTGACCTTCGACGTCTCCTTAATATTGAACATAAGCGTGAAATATTAATCCATAAATTCTCGCACGGAAACCGTTTGCACAAGGTCACGCAAGCCCACCCGGACAACATATTCCACATCCTCTAGGAAACTATGCTTTCCTTAACTCCGCTATAGACTCCTCCCGCATACTTTAGCATCATAAGATAGAAGCATTATTACATTTGTCAGCCCTGACTCATCTGACATAATCTGGCACACCTTGAAGCTTTCTAGATCCAACACAAAAATATCTATCTCTCCTGTGCCCCTCACTCCCTTATAGGGTTTTTATTGAAAGCCTTTGCATTTATTTAGGTCGACCGTCCCCATACCCGGAGGGCCATGAACATCCCTTTGCATTATTTCGATAAGTTTGCCTTGTATCATAATCAGAAATCCGTTCACCGGTCCCACTTTCATGATGGTCTCGCGGAACGAGTTCCACACTTCCTTAAGATTATCTTGCGAAACATCCACCCTAATTTCAACAGTTCACCGAGGTTTCCTTAGAAGTCACACTCTTTCTCTAGGATTCGACCTTCCACGGTTAAAAGTTTCCTTGTTAATCATGCTCCTAGTGTTTCCATGCATTGCACCCGTTCCACCAAGATACGACACGGTTCCACATTCTCTTCGATAGACCGATCATAGTCGACACTCTCTCACCTTTGAACAGTTCCACGTCTTTGGGTCAGACAGGATTCTAGCATCTCAATGCGTCTATCCTTTTCGAGTATTTGTTCCAATGTATGTCTTGTAGTAAGGCTTCTCTTGTCTTTAGCCAGCACTCACCCGCACATACTCTATTCGGTACTTACGGCTATCATCAAGGTCGGTTATGAACATCTCGTGGTGAGGTTACTCCTGCCCTCGGTCAACACTCATACGTAGGACCGACTTGAACCCAAATTCTTGAGGCTTAGTCAGACCCAAGACTAACGCCCAAATCATTCTCTATTTCTCGCGCACACGTCTGACTAGGGCGAGTCCTTGATGCTCAAGGTCATCGTCTAAGTCGTTCGTATGCATCTCATGGTATGGCTTCTCTTGTCCTCGGCCATCACTCGCACGCAGGACCAGCAAGACTTCCGCAATTCTCCGAGACACGCTCGCTCGGCCTCTCGCCCAACGCACACATGTAACGTCGCCCCCAACTCTCGGTCACATTCCCCATCTCGAGGCCACGCCCTCTCATGCCTCTCAGCCATGTTCGCTTGCGCCTCTCAGCTCACCGCCATGTCATAGGCCGAGCCGTCTCAACACGGCCTATAAGCCCTTTGCCTACGGCAAGGCCTTCATCCGAACTCGAACCTTAGGATGGAACTTCCGTAGCAACGCTCCTCAATGTAATGACGTCATTTCTATCTCGGCGCACCTGACTTCCGAAGACTTTGCACTCGCAAAGAACCCAAGTTTAGCTCTGCTACCACCTGTCACGGCCTAACCATTCTGAGGCCCGTGCGGCGCCTAGGTCCCGCACCTAGGCCAGCCTTCTCTTGATACTTAACAGCAATCTCCAATATCCAAACCAGCCTCGGCCCTATCTTGCCAGCGCACTACTAGCTCTAGTCTCGGACCCAGCTAGAAGTGGCCATCACGGCAAAGCCATCATGGCAACGCCCATTCCATAACACGGAAGGCTCGCTCGCACACCTATGCCGGACCCGCATAGGAGAAGCTCACTTAGACAAGCATACTCTCATATCTCATCCAGGGGTTGGTGGAGAGCTATCACACCCAATTGGACTTTCCCTTCACATATCCTATGAAGGGCTACCCGTCAAATCCATGCGCCTTCGGCGCATCTCAGGTTCCATGTTGAGGCTAAGCTTGAACACCAAGGCATAGACCTTAACAGGTATGGACCCAATCCCTACAAAATCTGGGCCCAAAAGGGGATGGGCAAGCTATGACTTTGGTCGTACTTGGACTTGGAGAGTGGGATGATCCAACGTCTCTAAACTTATTAGTTAAGATTAATCTTCTTGTCATCATACAGTATATTATATATTAACGATCAAAATCTCTTATTAATGTTGGATATTAATACTTTTTTCTTTTTTATATCAAAAGCTGTGATTCCACCGGTAGATGATGAGTGTGTGACTCTAATTGTTTAGACTTTTTTATCACTTTAAATTAGAGATAGTTGTTCAATCATTATGATTTTTTATGAATAACTATCTTATATGAAGGGCAAGCGAACCATAATCAAACTAGTAATTTCATATTTAAGACGAGAATATCAAACCACTCACAAAATCAGTTGTTATTACTATATAAAATACTTTGTGCAACTAAATAAGATGAAAGAATTTTTTATTTTATTTTATTTATTAAGATCCACTTATAAAATAAGTGAGCATGTCGTTTATTGATTATTTAGGAGAGACTTAATCATTAGTTTAAATCTCATATCGTTTATTGATTATTTAGGAGAGACTTAATCATTAGTTTAAATCTCATATCCGACTATAAAAAATATTCACCTAAAAGTGAGTTTATTTAATTTTATTTCACAACCACAAAATTAATATGATCGAATTAAATGTATAAAACAAACTAGATTGAGTTACAATTTCCGAATTGAATTTATTTTAATCAAAGTATATATAAGTACTGTAATTTTTTTCAAATGGGTATTTTGACATAATTTTAAAAAAAAATTGATAGAAATAATTTCCAATTTTTATGGTAAAATTAAAAAAAAATGATTTTCATTTGCTTTTATAAGAATAAAAAAGTAAAATTTACCTGTTCAAATTTCCAATGCAAAAGAGACTTATTTTTCATCATTTTGTTTACCAGATATACCCTTTCACATTCTACAGCTTCGCTGTTTCTCCTTCCTTGTTAACCATTTGCTGTAAATAAGTTACCAAAATGGGTGTACATCGTAATTTAATTGCCATTGACACTTGGCACCCCACCAACACACTGACACGCGCGCCCGCACCATAACCCCACCTCCATTCATCCGCAAGACCCTCTGCTCGCTCACTCCCTCACTCCCTTGCCACGATATTGAACTGCAGAACCAACCACAATCACTCGAAGAACACTTCAAAATGGTAAATATTCTGAGTTCGATCTGCGTACTATCATTTTAGAGCATACAATATCTCGTGCTACTTGGTATGATTGTGAACGTCAATCACAGATTCAATTAGGGTTTCAAATTCATTGGAAAAAGAAGTTTGATACCGACATTTTTATTTACTAGATTCTAATCAGTGTTGATCCTCGAGCAATGTTAGAATATGCTCCACCATTGTTGTAGCTGTATGTTCATTTGTTGTTTTTTTTAAAGGACATTGCGTATGCGAATGGGTGTCATGTAAAAACATATCCGCTGGTGATTTGATATTGTTTATTGTTGGATTCTATGTTTAGGAAGAAGATGAGAAAAATGTATAGAGTTAATGCTTTGAATCTACGAGTTTAAGTGTCTGTTAGAGCTATCAGCCAAATTAAAGTACAAAAAGGCTTAGGGATCTTATATTTCTGGGCTCGTTGCTTGTTAGATGCAGTTTTATTGGTTTTTATGAAGCTATTGAGTGAATGAGATGCTGTTTTCAATGGGAATATTGGTTATTGGGTGAATGATAGTTTCTGTTGGTAAAACCCCTTTGCATATTAGAACTGTTGAGTGGCCGGCATAAGATGAGATTTTCTTTCCTTAAAATTTTACGTGAACATGATTGGTTGCTTCTTAGGCTCGTCTCGTTTGTGGTTTTCTACTCTTGGTAAGGGCTTCAAGTGTCTCATTTGATCCTATTGTAATTACTGTGGCAGGATGGGCATGATGCTGATGATGCGAAGCAGAGCACTGCTGATATGACCGCTTTTGTAAGTTCATTAATACATCCTGAAGAGCATTTTTTACTTGATCTATTCAATTTAAACAAGTCTAGGTCACATCCATGCAACTGTAAGCACAACTTAGTGGGTAGATAACCCTTAATTTTATTTTTTTCTTCTGCTAGTTATCCAGGCAGATTAGTTCATGCCACTGCCACTATCTTTGGTGTTTAACATAGATTGTTGTATTGTTACTGGACTTCTGGTGCTAAACAATACAACACCTGTTTGTTCCAATGTTTCCAGTTACCATTTCTGTTGCACCACACCTGTTTGTTCCAATGGTCTACTTCCATGGTTCAAGTGATTGTCTGGCCTTTTCTGAGTTTTGTTTTTGATTTTCTGCAGGTTCAGAATCTACTTGTGCAAATGGTAAGGCTTAACTTCTATTGGCGTGTGGTTTATTCCAAGTTCATCGGTCAGGTTTGTTTTAAGTTGACTATTGTTGCATTTTGCAGCAAACCAGATTCCAGATGATGTCTGAGTCCATCATTACAAAGAATATCCTTCTCTTGTTTTATCACTTGATTATACATTTTATTACCAGAAATAGTTCTAGTTCCATCATTCGTAGGCATAGCTTTAAGTACTAGTGGGGGTTATCATTGAAAACAGGTTTGAGAAGTACATTTTATCTTTGCAATACACTGTCTTAGTCTTTGTTGGATCACTCCTTAATGTCTGGCAATAACAGCACTGCTATCACATTGTTAGTAAAGAAGCAATGATCAATTTCAAACTAAAGGTTTCTGGCAGGGATAAGGTTCAGTTGCTTGAAAACTTAGTTTGAAAGGCTATAGTTTTCCTGTTGAAACCAAAGATTTATTTTATCACATTAGCTTTAACTACGTATTCAGTATTGTAGACTGTTTGGGGTCTTGTGGCTTTTATTAAATTTGCTGCATTATGTGAACCTGATATAAATGGAACAAACTTTGTTTCCTTGACTGCAATGCACTTGATGAAATGGGCAACAGAATTGATGAATTGGAGCAGAGCATAAATGATCTTAGAACCGAGATGGGAGTAGAGAATTCTCCTTCTCCTTCAGTCCCACTCAAGGCAAAGGAAGAACCCAAGTCAGCCAATGATTCAGCTTAAGTTTGTCCTTTCCTATTATGTCCGAAGAACGCATAATCAACTCCCAGTAACTATATTAGAGAGTATTTGACATATTTTTTCCCTCTTGAACAATCTCAAGCTCAGAGTATTTGATGTATCTGTGAACTGGTCTCTGTGTTTCTTTGGTTTAATGTGTGGATTGTTATTACCAAAAGTTTCGATTGTTCATTTATGTAATTCGGTTTTTGGAATTTATTCTTGGCTGATAATTGAAACATGCGTCCTTATATCATCAAGGTATCAGAATAGCTGGGCATGTGAAGGATGGTTATTACTTTTTAGGCGAGGAAAACTGGAAATACGTAGCTTCCTCTGCTGCCTGGGAATAGAATATCGGCAGCTGTGCGATGTGAATTGCACTCGAAAAAACTGGTGCAATTCTATCTGGACCTCCACCTAAGGTGGTCCATAGTGTGCACACCTTTTTGTGGGATGAAGACTTGTGAAGTGTGCGCTTCATTTGTCCAGATAGTTGAAGACGCTATATTGATTAGTTTCTTTTACTTCCTTGATGGGACTGAATGACCAAATTGAATTTGTTTCGCATTCGAAAAGAAAGGTTTTGTTGCAGAAAGGACTCAAGTTGGCAGTACATCTGATTTTTCAACAGTTGAACCTACTCTCCTTCACGCGTTTTGCTGGGCTGGCTGGCCGGCTGTCTCCTGTTTCCGGCTAAAATTTGGTGGACAGACAATTAAAAGAAAAAAACTTCAATTTTGTTTTTTCAACAATCAATGGAAATGCCAAAGAATCTACAGATATGTGCACCGACTTCTTTTATATATATAATTTAAAAAAAAAAAGTCTAAGACAAAAAATGTGAACGTTAAGAAATTATCTAGAAAGCATCTGCACCACAAATTTAACAAAATTAAAAATATTCAAAATACTCTGTAGCCATCCAATAACCCAGCTGGGCAGCTCAAAAGAGAGTGAAAAAACGAGGATAAATTAATTACATTATTATCAATAAATTGTTGTAAACACTAAATACATCATGGAGAGTATCTTTTAATCATTACTCTACCCTTCTTAATCTGTGTAGGTATAATTAATGTATTCTTCGCAAAATCCTTCTTAGTATATACACAATGAACAAACATCAGATAATGCTAATTCAAACTATAAACACTCAGTATATATTACATATGTAATTGAAGTAGACAAAACGAAATTTTACGGTATATATGTATTTTAGAAGGAAAACAAAAAAAATCAGCCCCTGCAGCGAGCAATGCGACTGCAACCGCGAGAGTATGGGTTCGCCTGAGCACCCGGTCGGCAATTGTAATACGAGGCGCCGCGTCTAGAGCAAGGCACAGTGTTCCTCCTCAGCGCACCATAGCTTATGTACCTGCTCGTGGCTAAAATACGCCGGTTGCTCTCCGTGTCCATCCCGAACTCCTCCATGTCGAAGTCTCCCAGCTGATCTCCGCTCATCAAACACTCCGCCACCGATCCACGGCAACCTGAATCCACCGGGATGAAATCAACGACTGTTGATGAAGATAGCGCCACGTGGACGGCCAGGATCGCAGATATCAAGAGGAAACCAAAGCATTTTGAGCTTCTCATGTTTGTTTGGGCCTATTTTTTTCTTTTTCTTTTTCTGGACTGAATTGAAAGGAAATGAGGACTGGATTTGAGTTATATAAGTGACTGTTGGACGCAAATGCCATTGGTTCATAGGCATAATTACGAAAGGACCACTCAACGGCCGTTTTTACTTGAGATCTAAGGTAAGGATGCCAATCTGTTTCACTTTTTTGACTTGCAAATAATCAAATATTTTATTTCTATTTTTTCTATTTTTTCTAAAAATAATGATGATCATTCCACTATAATTGTAAACGCGTGTTTAGTATACTCAACAAAAAAACTTAAAAAGACCGATGAATGCATAGTCATTATTGATGAAACGGGTAGCCACTCCTACTCTTTTGTCAAAAACATTCAACAATCTATTACCATAACATAAGGGTGTTTGAGTTTGTTGAGTCACGAGTAATCTTTCACGTTGAAAAAGAAAAAGAAAAATGTGGTGTGCTTAAAAAATAATCATCGCCATGATGGTTGTTTTAGAGAGCTTTTTAGTGGACAGCCAATGTAATGTAATGTGACAAAGCTATGTCTAACGAGGATTGATTTAATTTCTTGCATCAAAATAATGTAAATGTGGAAAATAATTATGCATTCCGGTGGTGGTTTAGTGGGTGTATGATTTCTTTTTGTTTCTTGGCATAAACACACATCCATGTGTCACGCCCCACACAAGTGGGGCCCGTTAACATGCTAAGAGCATACGTATGTGGTTCGGTGAAATGAGTCAAGGGACCCGTGGAAAGCACGTGGCGTAAAACGTGGACGCCGAGAGAGGTTTATCAAGCAAGCTTGAAAAGGGTTGAAAAATCCGGAAGCTTCCAGAAGAACCTAGCATATTGTGAAGATGTGTGGGACTTTCCGGAAAAAATTTAAAAAGATTCTAGAAGGTGAGATATGTGTGGAGGCTTTTAGAAGTCTTCTAGAATATGGTAGAGGTGTAGAGAATTTTAGAATAATTCTAAATATTTAATCTCCACCATTGGATCAAAATGATTTTAGTCGTCCATTGAGAAGGTGATTGTGTATAAATAGAGGTGGAGTCTCATTTGTACATTCAGCTAAGTATTGGTGCGATTGTTAATACCAAGCATTCTTCTTTATGTTATCTTGTGTGTTTTCTTTTCATAGTTATTTTTGTGCTAATATTATTTAAACTTTGTGGTTTTGGTGGTTAGGTTAACTTAACAGGTTAAAAGGTGAGTTAATTAGGTGTCGCACGGGTTAACCACTGCGGAAAATACTCATTCCGTGACATATGGATGTGAGCCATTGTCATTTTCTAGTTGGCATTTTCGAGCGAGTTTATTGCCGCAATTGCTATTGATGATGAGATGCACATGCTAATTTTGTTAATTTTTTATATAAAAAATATTATTAATTATTATTACAATATTATGTATTAAATATAACTTTACGTTGTAAATATAATATGTATTAATCAGTTAAATTACAATCTCAATTCTACAAACACATTTGAAAAGGAAAAAAAAACAAAATACATGTCCCAATATATAATTGAATGTTATTTACAAAGATCATTAGATTTTTATTAACTTTGTTTTTGCACAAATCATGTAAGATGGATTAGAAGAATCATGCTAGAAGAATAAGAATAGTAAATGATTAGCGTGACTCGCAAGTGAATGAGAAATAAAATAAAATAAAATAAAAATATTAAGATGTTATTTACTAAAATCATTATTAACTTACGAGTGACATACGAATGGTTAGATACTTCAATTTTAATTGACCGATCCGATATAGATTAAATTAATTATTAATTATAAGTCCTAACCTCGTAAACTTCCGGATAAAAAAAAAACAAGACACGGGCCACAAGCTTGATAAAGGAAACAAAATACGGGCCAGAACCTTATTAAAACAAAACGAAACTAATGGGCTGTTGGCCCACGTAAATTCTTCTGGTATTGTAGGTGGTGCTAGGGTTTGGTTTTTGGTTTAAAAGCTCTCTTATTCTCGTTCTCCTCCGCTGCCAATTGTTATACTCTCTCGCGTCTCTTGCTTATCACTACGGTATGATCTTGCTCTTCTTTGTACTCGATCTGACCATGTTATAAGGACTATGACGTTGATAGAGATTTCGACGTTTATTTTCCTTCCATAAGAATCTGAAGAAAAAACAAGTTTAAATTGTTTTGTAATCATATTTTTGTATTTGTGAATTAGGTATTCTGCATACTTGTTGAAGCTACTGCAAACACTTGTCAAGATGCAGAACGAAGAGGGACAAAACATGGATCTCTATATCCCCCGAAAATGGTATTCAATTTGCTCAAGCCTCTTAATCTCTCTTATCATTGTCTTTTATTCATAATTTTATAGCCTGGAGTTATTGGTGTGGGTTTGTGGAGTCCCAATGCCTTACAAGTGTTCTAGGTTCTTATCTCATGCTGTTCAGTTGTGTAAAAGTTAAAATTAATTATGGGTTTTTGATTTGGGGCAAGCTGTTGAAATGTGGTATTTCTGTGCAGCTCTGCCACTAATAGGCTGATTACTTCCAAGGACCATGCATCTGTTCAGATTAATGTTGGGCATTTGGATGAGCGTGGTGTTTATACCGGTAGCTTCAGTGCATTTGCTCTCTGTGGTTTTATCCGTGCTCAGGTTAATACTGTTCTCCATTTTTCAATTTATTAACTTAGCATCCTAATGATATGCATGTTTTTTAATAATGTCTCATTTTTATGACGAAATATTACATTTATTTAGTCCCAATTAAGTTTCAATTGTGATAAACATGAATTGTGCGCGGTGGTATGTATTGGAATGGAGATAGGGTTTGGGATGGATTCAACAATGCTGACGTGGATGGGTTGTCAAAAAATATGAAGGTTAAGAACCACATTTGAAAGATAATGGGTTTTTGCATTTGTTTGCCTAATTTCCATTGAATGTTTGCTATTAGTAAATCCTTACATTGTGACCGAACAATCTGCCATAGTCTACTTAGTTGTGGCTGTTTCTTTACCAGGGTGATGCTGACAGTGGATTAGATCGGCTCTGGCAGAAGAAGAAGGTTGAAGTACGACAGCAGTAAAAACTGGATGAGTGTGCTCTTCTCTGCAGTGAAGAGAGTCTTCCATTTAGAAATTGAAATGTTTTCCTAGTTGTTGTCGAACTTTGTAGCTACTAGTCTTGTGTCTGCTTGACTTTGTGATTCAGGAACCTGAACCGTGTCCTTTTTAGGTTCTTTTCTTCGATCCTCTGCTCTCATGGTTATTTTAAGTAAACTCCTCCAGGCAGTGATTTACTTGCTAGTTGTTACTGTCCTGTGGTTTCTATGAATGGTATTTGCAGCATGATTAAAAATCTTCGATGCCAATTTGGAGGGATTACGAATCATTTCATGGATTACTTTTAACACTTCGGTGTGTATAAACCATGAATATCGATGCTTTTTAGCCAAGTATGTCTAACACTTCGGATTACTGCCAAAAATCTTCCTTCTGTGCTTGGTTTTAACCAGCTAAGGTGACCAAGCGTTGTTAATGGTGGTTATATGCTTTTTGCTTGTACTGAACAATATTCTTGTGGCCCGAGTTAGACACCATGACATGATGCAATTTTCATACTACATATTTTCTCATGCCTAATTAGTTAACTTTCAACTTTTCTTTATCTTTGGTGTTTTTTTTCCTTCATGTGTTGCAGTTCTTTCTTGAACGTAATGCCTAAAATATAAAAGAGCAATTTTTTGCAACGGCAACAAAGAAAGCAAATTACAATGAATAACAATGAGATTTGAGCGATTTAGTGACAAATCACTAATAATTATTCAGACGTCAATTTCAATTTTTTTTTACTAGACACAAAACTGTCTATTTAGTTCTGATATTTAAAAATGGATGAAATTGAAATTTTAAAAATAAAATAACTTATAGTAATAGTTGAGCTCAAAGCAAACTTTCTATTGTTCTTTTACTTTTCAGTTCAAACGCGCCTACAGATATGACCGCTCTGGCCGGCAAAATGGAAAACCGGTACGAAAATGACCTAACAGTTGAGCTCAAAGCCTGATACACCTGAACTCAGTCCAATACCGTACAAGCTAAAAGTAAAACGCCTGAACTCGCATCTAACACGCATTTACTCGCCGATAGAACTCGGTACGAACCGGAGCAAAGATCCATGGAGTTTAGCCCGACAAAGCTCGAGTACTTTAACGATATGCAGAAAATCCAATCCAGAGCCACGATCCTCTCCTTATCCAAGGTAACTTCTACCACCTCAATACCGCTCTTCAATTCCATTCAAGTATCTATGTAACTTAAATCTCTGGTTGTTGAAATCCGCACTTGAAAGGTAGATGATGGGAGGAATGCTTTGATACTTGACTCCACTATCTTCCATCCTCAAGGTGGAGGCCAGCCAGCCGACACTGGAAGTATCACTGCTGTTCATTCTGACTTCAAGTTCATCGTGCATGATGTTCGATTGAAGGAAGGAATTGTAAGTTTTTATTATTTCTCAATCTTTATATGCTCATTTTTTTTGTCGATCATTAGTACTTATTTTGACTGCTTTTAGGTTTACCATTATGGCGTCGTTGAGGACTCGAGTAGGGTATTGGAAATTGAATTCCAACAAGGGAAGGAGGTTCTGTTATACGTTAATGAGATGCGGCGCAAGCTGAATTCGAGGTATGCTTTCTTTTCACTATGGAATAGTTGTCCTAGATTCGATTATGGTGGTTCTGATATTTGATTCTTGATTTTTGAGGTGATTGTGTATATGCTGTTGCTTTGTATTCTGTGTTGTTTTCTTGGTTGTGTGAATTTTTTTCAATGGGAGTACACACTACTTATCACTTATTATGGCGGTGCTACATGATAGAAAAGAAAGTGTTTTAAGTGCATTGGCTGTGTTCCCATTAGCTCTATACTTAGTGTAATCTTTCTCTTCATTTTCTTCTCATTATGCAGGTTGCACTCAGCTGGGCATTTGCTGGATGCTTGCATGAGAAATGTGGGATTAGGTCATTTGGAGCCAGCAAAAGGCTACCATTTTCCAGATGGGTATGTATTGCATTTTATAATTCTGTTGGTTAGTGCATATGGTGATAACTAGTTACATGGTGCTATGTTTTGTCAGTACAATGCATTTAGTCACTTTATGGTCCTACTTTTTTCCAATGAGTACCATACTGATGCAAGGAGAAGGGTTAAATTTCGTCTAGTTACTTGATCTACTTGTTGAACCAGAGAAAGTTGTGCCTAGTACTGGTGGTTAGGTTTTCTCTTTGTTTGCAAAATCTAGGAAAAATAAGAAAACAAACTCTATGTTAACCTGCATTTCTTCAATTGGTAGATTTCTCTAGTTTTGCAGCGAAAAGGTAATCAACACGAGCTTATGAAATCTTATTTTCAGTTGGTAGTGCAATGCCATAGATGGATCAGGTGTTGGTTGTCTGTAGACGCAATGCCATTTTTCATGTGAAGTCTTGGTTGCATAGAGAAGGCATTCATAAATCTCTCTTTTGGCAGGCCATTTGTTGAGTATAAGGGAGCAGTTCCTCAAAACGAATTGCAAACCAAGAAAAATGAACTAGAGAGAGATGCTAATTCTTTAATATCTAGAGGAGGCAGTGTAAGTTATGCTTATTTCACAAGCAGGGGGGATATATTTCTGGTGTATTCTTTTTGTTTCTGATGCTCTTTTCTTTTCTTTTTTACTCAGGTTTCTTCTGCTATATTGCCCTATGAAGAGGCTGCTGACTTGTGTGGCGGTTGCCTTCCCGATTACATTCCTAAGGTCTGGAGTTGAAATTTTGTGCTGTTTCTCGAATATGATATTCTGCCTATGTGGTTTGTACATTATAGGTTTCAAAGAAACATCAATCTGAGCAGAACATTTTTGTGAAATGTCTTGGAATTTGATAGTAATGTACAATCCAGTTACAACAAAGGTAAAACATACAGAATGACATAGGTTGAACTGGAAGAAACAAACTGATAGAACTAGCATATGATGGATATCATTCTCACCCATTACATTAAACAGGGACAATGCACATTCGGAACAGGTTGGGTTACGGACCTATGGTGGTCAAAGTCATATGATTAGGTTATACTTTTTCTGTGCCCCATCTACAAGCCTTGAGTCGAGTCAAATTTGAATTACTCAATGTCTCATAGGCTTAGATTCTACTTTAGTCTTCTTTTCATTAGTTTGCTCTTTGTTCGGGCTGGTTATAGTGTATTTTTTGCATCTTGTGCAGGGAAGCACCCCTCGTATTCTGAAGCTAGGGAACAATCCTGGCTGTCCTTGTGGTGGCACTCATGTTTCTGATATTTCAGAGATTACAAGGCTAAACGTAAGTCTCAGTTCTTTAACCTTTTGCTTGAGCATCTGGGTTCTTCACACTTGCACTAATTCCTTGTAAGAGATGGTTATCTTAACCTGCAAAATTACGCTGTTGAAATTGCTGAAATTGGCCAAAGAAAATCAATAAACGCGGGATTTAGGTTATGCAACTTGATATCAATCAAACAATCATCTGCATTGCAAATTACTTTAACTGAATAGATCTGTATTATGAAGCATTGAAAAATATTTTGCAGATTTCTCAAATTCGGACGAAGAAGGGAGTGACAAAAGTGTTCTATACTATTGGATCCTAATAAAGAGGAGCATAACATTCTATTGAATTTGGGGTAGGCAAGCAACTAGTGGTAAAGGTAAAAGTATTGTTGCTTACTATGAGCTTAAATTGGAAAATATTCATAAAATATGTCATTCCCTGCAATTATTTGAGGCATAGATAGATTAATCTTTTGTGCGGAGTTATCTCTTGTAATATGTACTGTAACACTGGAATGAAGGTTTATTTTGTCCTCCTGCGTCAGTTGGTAGGCAATTCTGGTTTGGCAGCACATCTAGAACTTGGGTAAAGAATAGACTTTTGCTGAAAACCCCGACAGACCGAAACGTAACAAAAAGAGGTCTAGGCTCGATCAAGGGGTCAAATATCCCAAGTCAGCTCAGTCTGTGCTCAGGTCTAGATGTAGATTTGGCCCTGTGGTACTAAAGTCGGTGTTGCTTTAAGAAAAATGAAAGTATGGGGCTCTGGTCTATCGAGCCATCTTGATCTCGTGCTCTCATCTCTGGGACTCACTAACTGACCCTACCATACCTATTAATGTTTTGACGTTTACATTTTACGGAATAGATTATCAGATAATGCAATGATTCTTTCTTATCTTAGTATCTTCTGTGCTTGGGAGTTATCTTATCTCTAAGCTCATTAGATTTGAATGAACCATTTTCTTGTTTTGTTGGTATGCTGCCATTGGCAGTTGCTGCTCAAAACTCAACCATGGACTGTTGTTGTGTAAGGTGAAAATGATGGCGCGTCCCGCATCATCCTCAGGCTTGGGCCCTGGATTTATTATATTGGGCCCTCGCCCTGACGTAAAGGTTTTGTACTTTTACTTCTCAATAATTGTATTGTAACGTTCTTCTTCTTTGGTTTCGTTTCATTTAATTCTTTTTTGCAAATCTAACCTTAGTTATCGACAGCTACAACTAAGTCAAAATGGCCAATAAAAAAAAATGTCAAAATGCTATTTGCAATAAATAGAGGAAAAATGAAGAAAAAAGAGAATCGAATCGACGTTTGAAAACCTTCTAGTTCTAGCGATAAGTGTTTTGGGAAATAATTATGAAAATTCAATGTATAGTAGTAACTCATAAGAGCACAATAAAATCTGACATATTTTGGATATTTTCAGCCGATTTAAGCTAAATCAGATTCTTATTTTTCTTTTTCTGAAAAAAGAGAATAAGAATACTACCAAACCAATTTTAACCTCTTTTTTTATTCCGCAAGCAGAAATAAGGATGACGTGGGAATTGCAGAATCGTCGATTGTGGCAAGTAACAAACGCGTCTATTTCGTGGAGATTTCACGTGTATTTTGTGAAAAATAGTAATCACTTTTTGAGTGAAATTGAAAGGAGGAGAAGAAAAAGAGACAGAGTTGAAGTATAAGTAGAAGACGGCAGGACCCGTAACAGTGTGCCTCACTCTCACTGACACAGGAGAATAAAATAAAAGATAGAACACAAAAAAAAGCAAATCAAAAACAGGAGAGGATCAAAAATCTGAACCAAACAATACATTCCGCTAATTTTAGCAAAGACCCTTCTCCACCATCCAATCCTCTCCTCTCTTTTTTTCTACCTAAACCCCATCGTCACTACTTTCTTTTTTCTTCTTTCTATGTATAAACAGAAAATAAAAAAACTCAAATCTTTTCTTGTTTCCTGCTTACATTATTGTTTGTTATTCTCCACTACCCAGATCACCAAAATCTTTCTTTCCCTCTAAATCTTTCCACTCTTATATCTCCTCCCATTCTTACCTTCCTTGCCCTTCTTCTTATATCCATCCTCTTCTTCTTCTCCCACACTCTCCACTCTTAGATATCTGCCACGCCCATTTTGAGTTTGGAGCTTTCGGGGTTCAAGAAACTGTCCAGGCTGAGGTGGGTTCTCTTTCTTTCATCTCTGGTTCTTAAATTTTTTTTTCGTACTGAAATTCTAGTGTTTGCTTGAGTATGTGTTATTTCTTGTGCTAAATGTGCAATATAACATTCTAGCATTGATGGAACTGGTGTGGCTCTGGATTTTTGTGATTGCTTGCCAGAGTTTTTGTTGAATGACTATAATATAATCCATGATTGGTTTTTTTTTTTTTTTTTTTTTTTTGCGAAATTTATTGCAACGTTCCCTTCTAATTTATGAAAGTTATAACGATGTGCTAGTTATTGTATATCTTTTGCAAAACGTGGTCCTACATCGTTGTTTAAGCTTCACTCATTTTTTGTTTTGATTGATATTAGGCCATATAGTTTCAATTCCAAATCCGCTGAGCATTTTTGTTTTAGATGTTTGGATCTTTTTCATGGCCATCTCCTTTGGTCCACAGTCTAGCATTTGTGTCAAACACAACTCTGTTGTTCACTGTTTTGTTCTGTGAGAAAACACTGTTACATAGCTGCTCGTAAAAGTCTGTTGGTATATTTCTGATCATGACGCCAACCAATTCTGGAAACACAATTTATTGTAGTAGTTGTTTGTGTATCATGATGTTAATGTGTATGTTTTCAGCCGTAACTAATGCAAGGACAAAGTGCAACGAATTCTGAAGGAGAAATCACTGTCAGTTTTGGCTATCAATGCAGTGGCCAGAGTGGTGACTCTTGCATGGTTTCAACCGGCCACTTGCCTGGACATTTCCCAAGGAACAGCAGTTTCTCTTGCTTGTCTGGTGCCGCCTTAAGTGCTAATGCCACATTGGCCAATACAAATATATGCAATGGTCTGATAGGGGCAGAAATACTTCCTAGTTGGGACTCCCCTAACTCTTTTCGTAAAGTCCGTTCTTCACCATCTCTATCAAAGTTGGACATATTATCTTCTTCTCTACAAAGCACCATGTCAAACTTAAGTTGTAGTCCATCTTCTCCAAGTCCACCTGAATATGATTCTTATTCTTTGAAATCCATGAGTTCTCCTTCTCGAAATGACGGTTTCCTAACTGCAATGGAAGTTCAAGTGGCAGGTGGAGCTGCAGGTGAAGACAGGGTTCAAGCAGTCTGTTCCGAAGAAAATGGTTGGCTTTTTTGTGCAATATATGATGGCTTCAATGGTAGGGATGCAGCTGATTTTCTTGCCGGGACTTTGTATGAAAATATCCTCTTTCATACGAACTTATTAGACTGGGAGTCAAAGATGGACTCAACCACAGCTTCTAGTGGCATGTACTTGGATGGGTCCCTCCACCATGTTCTTGAGGATGGAAATGACAGGCCTTGGAGAAAACCTCTTTCAACTATACATAAAAACTTTACCAACACAGATGTATGTGCTGAACAGGAAATTTCATCCGATTCATTTAGGCGCAGGGTGCTTGATAGCCTCCAGCGTGCTGTTGATCAGGCTGAGAATGACTTCTTGTACATGGTAGAACAAGAAATGGAGGACCGCCCTGATCTAGTTTCTGTAGGATGTTGTGTCTTGGTTGGTCTTCTTCATGGTATGGATTTGTATACCCTTAATTTAGGTGATAGTAGAGCTGTACTGGCAACATATGATGAAGATAGTGAGGCGAGAGGGTGCGAGCAACTAAAAGCTATCCAGCTCACTGATTGTCATACTGTTGACAATGTACTTGAAAGGACTAGAGTACTTTCTGAGCATCCTGATGACCCTACAACAATTACAAGCGGACGAGTGAAGGGAAAATTGAAGGTCACTCGAGCTTTTGGAGTTGGATACCTAAAAAAGGTCGGTACTCTTAATACATCCCATCGCGTTCGCGTTGTGTGAACAAATGTGGTTCTTTCCTGCTAGAAATGATATGCTAAATCTGTAGTTTTTTTTTCCTTTTGTGCAGCAAAAACTAAATGGTGCACTTATGGGAATCCTCCGAGTACGTAACCTCATAAGCCCTCCTTACATTTCTACTCAGCCATCACTGAATGTGCACAGAATATCAAAATCCGATCACTTCGTTATAGTAGGGAGTGATGGCTTATTTGATTTCTTCAGTAATGAGGAAGCAGTAAACCTTGTGCACTCCTATATCTTGATCCACCCCACGGGTGATCCAGCTAAATTTCTATTAGAGCAACTTGTCAGGAGAGCTGCTGATTGTGCAGGTAAACTTTTTGACCACAGGCTTGAACGCCCCTTATTCCTATAACTGCACTATAATGTTATTATTGAAAGCGATAATGTTCTAATAATAGGTTTCAGTTTGGAGGAATTGATGAATGTTCCAGCTGGTAGGAGGAGGAAATATCACGACGATGTAACTGTAATTGTGATCATCCTCGGAACAAATCAGCGTACTACGAAGGCATCAACATACATGTAAGTTTTCATGCGATTGTTTACGGTCTGTCAATTGATATTTTATTGGTTCAATTTGTATGTCTGACATCAGACGATCTCGTTCTTGAGCTCAAAGTTTGTCATGGCTGAAATTTTCTAAGACTACTGCAATTAGCAGGAGGGTCTTTCTTTGTAACTAACTACTGCACAGTACAGTACCTATCCTTCTAAATAGAGTTTTTTCATAAAGAAAAGTAGATAAAACTTCCTGTAAATAGTCTAGATTTCCCGATCGAACAGTACTTTACTGTTTTTCAATGTTTATTTTATGAACTGAAGGAGACTTGCCCTCACGATTTCCTTTTTAAGACTCAAGAATCACTTTCTTTGTAATGGGTGGTGCTGCGTTCACATCACCTTCTTAGTTTTGCAGCCATTCAAGCTTCCCAAAGTGGAACTACTGTTAAAAAATTGTCTTTATTATTTCATTGGTTTTTGGTGGCTTTTAGGCCCACAAATCTGAAGAAAATGTGCCTTTTCCATGTCTATGATCAAAGTAGCGGCTCCAATGGCACTAGTTTATGGAAATTAATGATGAAAAATGTTTTTCTTTTCTTTTCTGTCAAGAACATTGGCACTTGTTTTAAGATATAGAATATCTTGATGTGCTTTGGAATCAAATTTGAATGGCCTCAGTCAATTTATGCCTTTCATGATCTTTTATTGCATCCTTTTTGTAATCTTTTTGAAAAACAACCAAAAAGTACATGTGAAGGTTTTTCTGATTAATTGTTATTGAATGGAATAGAGTCACATGATTGGAGTTTAGAGCAAAATTCAGTCAAATTATACCATTTTTAAGTTCTTTGATAGTTAACCTAGCAATTATTAAAATTCGAGTTAACCTAGTAATTATTAGAATTCAAATACACTAGTAGGTCAATGATTCAATTGAGTTTAGTCCGTCAAAGTGGTCATAGTTGTACACTAATATCTCAGGTTTAATCCGACTCGAGCATTCTATTTTGAACATAATCCTGCACAAAAAACAGACCAAAAACAACCTAAGTAACCTTTCCTACAACATCACATCACATACTAGCATCCTAATCCATTTCTGCCCATCACCCAAAATGCAAAAAATTGATCATCTGCTTCCGATCATCACATGACGCAGCAGCCATTGACATTTTCATCACTAAAAATGTCGAAAGATTCCGAAGATGTGGCTCGAAGGGTGTTTGCACACGTGTACGGTGATGGTTGGACAAAATAAAAAGGAGCAGGAGTTTCCCTAGGATGCGCCATACCGTAGCCTGATGAGGGAAAATAGAAACTTTGCCATGGAACCGCATCATTTCGGGTCGTAGTAGTACCATGATTAGTCGGACCCACAACTCGATTCAAGCCCACATGGCCCACACCATGATTCTCAGACCCATTTTCCGAAGTTGTACCTGGGCCAGTTGATGATGATGAGCCCAAGCTCAAACCCGTTGTACTGTTTACGCGATCACCATTTTGCCCTTTCTTTTTCTTCTTTTTACCACCACCGGCGCCGGGTCCAGCACCAACCGGCGTTCCACCGGGCTTGTTCTTCTCGGTCGGTGACTGCTTGCCGGCGGTGGAGTTTCCCGGCGAATTGCTGCTATTCTTGGTTTCTTCATTTGGCCCCTTGTCACTGGAATTTGAAGATTTCTTGGTTCTAGTGTCGTTGGAAGGTTGACCGCTTCTTGGATTTGGGTCTTTTTGCGGTTGCATGGTCTTTGTTGTACCGGATTCTTTCTCCTTGTTAATAAGTTTTCCGGGCAGCAACTCTGCCCGTTTACCCGTCTTGACAAGTTTCTTGATCAGAGCCTCTGCTTTAACATTGCCAGTAACCGTAACCCTTTGTTGCTGTGAATCAATTGTTGTTGTATAAACACCTATGCATGTTGTGAATTCAAGAAAAGAAAAGAAAATTAAAATAAACTGGTGATTGAAATAATTTCTCCAAGTTTTTTTTTTGTTTTTTTGTGTTTTTTGTTTTGTTCAAGTGTAGACTTGAAATTAAAATCAAGAACAGTGTATAATTAGTTGTACCATCGATGGCTTGAAGCACTTTCTTGACTTTTCTCTTGCAACCTTGGCAGTGGATAGATACTTTTAAGACCCATGTCTGAAGAGTAAAGCAAATCTAAGATTTAAAATTAGAAAAAGAAAAAGAATGGTGGTTTTTATAATAATTATTATTATGTAGTAAAAGAGTGAGAAATTAACCTGACATTTGAGAGCTTCTTCAACGGATTGTGTGGTAGCCATTAGTAGGAGGAGGGGAGAACCAATGGAAGGAGAGAGCGATGGCTTATGTTAGCTTAGAGTTTTAAAGGGATCTTAAAAGAAAGCAAGGAATAATTTGTGTGAGACCTCCTCTCTATATAGTACTAGTATTTTGTGAAATTATTGGTATCGAATTGGTCGATTAAAAAAATACTATTCATAATACTTAATTTTTTTTAGATAATTATCGAATCAATAATTTTTTTTATTTAAATAATGAGAGTGTCGAACTACTCACACCAACTATATATATATATATATATATATATATAATATTACTATAATTGAGTAAGAAATCGTTGATTATCGTTGATTAACTTGTACACCAAAGATTATAGGGGTGGATTAACATTAAATTTTGCAAATTATGTGGTCGTATCTGATCAGTTGTAGAGCTATGTTGTGATGAAATGAGGAGGTAGACATGGGGAAAAAACACCCAAAAAACAGAATAAAATAAACTTATGAGCATTAACTCTATTTCCAACTGCAACAATAGTATCTCTCCGATGGTAGATATGGTGCTCAGATATATTAGACGAGAGGAAAAGACAGGACAAACACAAAAAACTCCACCACAAATTCCACTCTACCTGAAGAATCCATCTATTCTTTCCTTTCAAGGGATTGGAAAGTTTTTATTTTATCATCATCATCATCATCATCATCATCATCATCATCATCATCATCATCATCATCATCATCATCATCATCATCATCATCATCATCATCATCATCATCATCAAGTACACTCAAATTGAATCCTGATTGAATAAAAAATTGTTGTATAATGCGTATTCATTTCCATGACAGCAACTACGGAAATCTTTGTTTGAGACAAAGTTACTCCACCCTACACTTTCTAGCATGTAAACAGCTTCTTGAAAATGTTATTGAGGCATTTTCCTATAAAGAACAGTAAAAAAGAAAGTTCTTGGAAATGTGAGAATAATAACTACGATGGACAAGGCACATCGCTGGGGTAAGTGGGAATTAATGATGAGAGATGAAGATGAACAACCCCATTAAATCCGAGGGTTGGTCTGAAAAACGAAGGAGCATAGATGCGGTATTTCATTTAGGCGCACACATAATAAGAGGAAGGAGATTTCACAGGATAGATTGAAACTCAGGGAAGTCAGTTTTCTTTAGATACCCAAAAAAATGATTTGAGATTGTAGCTAATCACAAGCATAAATTTACCTAATTTAGCAAGAAAACTAGATTAATGTAATAAAATCTCAATTGGATCTGATGACATAAATGGCATTGTACTCTCAACTGCAGAAGTTCGCCGGTAGCATTGGAAGTTGGAACACAGCAGATCCCAGTTCATGGGCTAAGCTAGTCTTATAGAGTACTGACTGTACTGTTGTTGAATTCTAAAATTCAAAAAACACAGTAAATGTTCTGACAAATGTTTTTAGCCTAAATCCAGCCTGTAGTGGAATGCACAAATTCCTTGACGGTAAGGATTGAAATATACGCGGTGGGGGGTGGGAGGGAACTGAAACTGCTGATCAACGTGAGTTTCAAATGGAAGTTCAACCGACATAGGAAACATTATTGAGAACGAATTCAAACTCAGATGCTTATATCCTTCAAGAGCATCACGTACAAGAGATACGAGCTCCAGATAGAAAACATCTAGTCATCAGATTTCATGCCGGCATCCTCTTCAGTTGAAACATGTACTTCCTCATCTTTTACTGCATCCTTGAGTTCTTCCCTGCCCTTAGCATCATGTGCTACGCTATCCTGAAGCTGGAAAAAATCATACAGGATCAATACAGGTCAATTCAATGAAGTCAAAAAACAATTCCATTAAGAAAGCAAAAGGTATTAATCTCAATAATAACATACTCCCAAATTTTTTAGGCTGGTAGTAACATCATCCTGTTGCTGCTGAAGTGTGCTCTTGAGTTCTTGAAATTCCTGGATTTGCATTCACATGGAAACATTTTAGGAAACAATTAATGACTTTAATATCTAGAAACTAAAGAAGAAGCAACGGCATGGGTGCTGGCACCACTTACTGATCGAAGTTGATCCACCTCCACGTTCAATGATTTTTTCAATTCTGACAACTCCTGCATAAAATTCCAGGGGAATCTTAGTTCCAACCAGTGGAGAAAAACTAAATTCCAATACAGGTGCTGGATTGAGGAATATAACGAAAAACCTCCAGAAATAACATAAGATAGAAATTCATTTGAAGATGAATAAGTTTCCAACTTTATAAAACCAAGTAAAAACAAGGGGGAGCCAAAATGTTAGATTGGTGAAATTGTGAACTTTTCCATCCTATAAAACAATCAAGCAAAAATAGATTTTAAGTCTAAAATGAATTATGGTCGAATTGGCTTTATATACAATACTGCTGTGGGTTTCATTCCAAGCAGTCAAACACCATACCGGTCATCAATTTTCATTATAGATTAAACACAACAGTTGTTAAGCTGACAATTTCAATAGCAATCGGAATGCTTAAACCAGGTGCCAATCATCTCTTCAAGTAATTATTATATCATTTACTTAAGTTGCTCTGACAGTAAAGTGCAAGTACGAGGTAGCCCATATCTTATTTAGTTCTGCAAAAAATTATTCATGCTCCCATCATCAAAACATATATAGAACCAGTGCAGCAGAACAATAGAAAAGCCATAAACATACTCCTTCAATGATCAAAATGCAATTACAAGTAGGAAAGCGAAGGCTGCACAGGCAAATACTCACATCACGATAGATTTTGACTTGAGTGTCCAATTTCGATCTCCAATTTTGCAAATCCTACCAATCAAATAAACAAGAGTCCATTTCATGTTCAAATTCAAACACCCAATAGAAGTTGTGATGCCAACAATCAGCTCAATAAAAGGAAAACCCAATATTAAAAAAAAATCAGCATCGTTCGAGAATGTTACCTGTTTCAATCCTTGAACTCTGTTAAGAAGCTCAGTCCTCGATTCATTTAATTCCTAACAACAACAACAAGAATGGAAACAAAACTAATAATCAATAAGCCATCACAAAACAAGCACCAATGGAATCTGTTTCAATCTTCAGGGTTAAAATGGGCAAACTGAAAACTAAAACAGTATACCTAAAACCTACCGCGATTTTGGAACCAATCGGAGTTGCGTTCTCCTTCCTCTGCAATAAAAAAGAACACCCATCAAACAAAAATGCCTAAATTAGATCGTACGCGAATGCTAAGAGAGAGAGAGAGAGAGAGAGAGAGAGAGAGAGAGAGAGAGAGTTGAGTACAGTACAAGAGCGAGAGGAATAGAGGGGGGAAGAGAGGGAACGGAGGGATCGGATGAGGCCATTGATGACGGAGACTAGATGGGTAGTTTAGTTTAGTTGATGAACAGGAAGTGTTTGTTTGTTTGGAGTTTTTAAAGTTGGGATCTGTTGTTGTTGATGATAGAGTCGAGCAGACAAGATTCGGGAGAGAGAGAGGGAGTTAAATTTTGAATTTTGGGTTTAAGGACGTGTTTAGGCGGGGAAAAGTAAAAAGAAAAGAAAAGAAAAACACTCACTTAACAGAGATCGGTAGTTTCACTCCGATGTGCGATGGCGTGTAGGTTCATGGGACAGTGATGCTGTGTCGGACCTGTCGGTCGTTGGTTTTGAACTTTGAGGAGATTATCAATTATGGACGTACCTGATTCACCCACTGCACAGCACTCAAAATTCAAAGGCCTGTGATCATCGATAGGCGACCACTATAATTGATAAGGCTTCTTTTAAATGGTCGAGTCTAGGTTCTTTGATACTAAACCCTTGGCTAGGTCTGACTTTCCTCGTATAATTATAATATAACGTAATAACTTCTAATTTATAAATAAATAAATGAATTGTAGATTCGTGATATGAGTTTCTATTATATTGATACTTTTTATTTTATTTTGTTTTATGAGTCGATCGTGAGTTGTAAGAAGAATAACAACATATTTACCATTATTAATTAAGCATCAATTGAGATTGAAAGGTTAAAGCTTTTAGTTTATTATTTTGAACTTATAAAACTCAACTTTTGTGAATATTTTGATTTAAGATCTCTATTTAGATCTCTAGTTGATATACAAAAATTGTCATTTTCTCTAATTAAATAAAATTAAACGGAGCTGCCAGTTAAGTTCGCTGGCGACTCGTTTAGTAAAAGGATCGAATTTGAGGCATATAAAAATTGACCCTCTTAAGACCCAACTCCCCTCCATTTTTAAAGAGCTGAGCGAAATTAAGCATAGTTATCAGAACCGGACCGGACCGGCCGGTCCGTCCGGTTCAACCGGTGTTTTTCAAGTTTCCGGTTCGATTCAGCTATCGGACCGGATAAGCAAGTGAACCGGGTTCAACCGGTCAAACTGGCCGGTTTTTACATAACCGGCGAACCGGGTTGAACCGGCCGGTTTGATGAACCAAACCAAAACGACGCCGTTTTGGTTTGGTTTTTTTTTTTTAAAAAAAAAAATTTGATGGGCCGGGCCATTTTTAGATATAGACCAAAACGACGCCGTTTTGAAAAGTCCCAAAACGACGTCGTTTTTGGACTTTTTCAATTTTAATAATATTTTTTGATATATTATAAAATGCTACAGTAAAAACCAGCCGGTTCAATCCGGTTTAATCCGGTTTTATCGTCTAAGATTTACCGGTTTAATATGTAAACGGTTCCGGACGGACCAGCATCTACAATCCGGTCGAACCCGATTCAACCCGGTTGAACCACTAAATTAGCGAAAACGGTTCACTGTCCGGTCCGGTTCTGATAACTATGAAATTAAGTGACCAACTCATCCATTTTCCCAAAGTGACCACTTCCCTATAATTGGCGGTCCAACAATTCCACTTTTTTTCAAAAGACAGTGACCACTTACTTAAATAAATTATTCAAAATGCCGTCAAAGCCAAATCTTTGTTTGTTATCTGTTCTCACCTCTCACTTTCGTCAAAAATAAATAAATGTAAATAGAAAAATCTAAAATTGGATAAAAAAATAAATAGAAATTCACTCAACAATTGAAAATAACACTATTAGTATTAGTTGATAAAACCTCTTTCAAGTTTCTCTAGTATAATTAAGGTCTCAAAACCAACTTAACTGTTTTAAAACCCTCCCTTAAAAAAACCTATAAAATCCGAATTCATATTAGTCAATTAATGAGTTGGATTATCGTACTAAACAAACCAAAATGAAAAGAAACCCAGTCAAAAAGCATCCATTTCCTACCAAGTCCAGTCCACCTTCTCATGCAAAACGGTGCCGTAAACCGTTAAGCCACACGGTTTACTTGCAAAAAAATAATTTACGGAAAATTCTTTCTTCGCAGAAAAGAGAAAAAAAAAATGAAAAAAATGAAAAAATTAACCAAACACAGACACTGACGTAGAACAGCAACAACCTCGATACTTTTCCCTAACCTTCCTCTTTTTGTTGTCTGAAACCTGTTTCTGCACGGAGTCTTTCTTTGCCTCGCTCCTGACTCAGCCGGACGAACTCAAAAATGAGTCAGGAATCGTTCATATACAGCTTCGTTGCGCGAGGTACTATGATTCTAGCTGAGTACACCGAGTTCACTGGTAATTTCCCAGCGATCGCAGCTCAGTGCCTTCAAAGACTTCCTTCCTCCAACGATAAGTTCACCTACAATTGCGACCACCACACCTTCAATTTCCTTGTTGAAGATGGTTACGGTAAAAATTTACCTTCTTTAAAGAAAAAAATCTGCTTTTTTCTCTGCCTTTAAAGTTCAATTCTTTTGTGTCCAACTGAATAGATCTACTTGGTTTAGTGCTTAAATGCAAATTCATTTGTGTTTTGTTGCTATTTTATAGTTCATTTAATAAGAAAAGTGAGTAAAGTTGAAGGATTTGTTGGAAAAATGTGATTTTTTAGGCCAAAACCCTGTAATTTTCGTGACCCGAGAGATTAGAACCGCGTATGAATGTACTGGATTTGCTTATGTTGGAGTTGTTTAATCATTTAAGTTAAGTATGTAACTTGAGGTTTTAATGGCAGGTTTCTTCAAATGCTTATGTGTCAAAGATTTCTTTCCGAATTTATGAATTAATGGAGAGTGTGAGGATTTAGTGTCACTGAAAATGAATTCATATACAAGTACAATTAATTGAAATCTGTTGCAATTTCAATTTTATGGAAAGTTATAGGTAAACGAGGAGTGGTGCTTTGGCTGGTTTAATTCTTGATGGATTTTCTTTTTAATTTTGGAGATTGCAGTTTTAGAACTAATAATAATGGGAATCAAAATGGGTACTGGGTAGAGCTAAGTCAGAATGGCAGCCTCAGACTCTAGTAATGATTCATTGATTGGCTGTGAGATATGAGTTCCGCTTAGATCCTGTTGTTTATGGTTTGCCTCAACTAGAAAAAGGAAAAAGAGGGGTGAATACCCTTCTAGTTTTGGAGCATCTCACACTGGCATTGCCATAGCTGTTTCCTCAAAATTCTATTTTGGTTCGTATCTGCAGCTCTCACGAAAATTGGTTTTTGGATGGTCCAAGCATATGCAGCCATGGTTGCAGCCTCAATTTATCACACACAGCATATAATTTTATAGTTGATGCCTTGGACCATCCAAAAACCAATTTTCGTGAGAGCTGCAGATACGAACCAAAATAGAATTTTGAGGAAACAGCTATGGCAATGCTAGTGTGAGATGCTCCAAAACTAGAAGGGTATTCACCCCTCTTTTTCCTTTTTCTAGTTGAGGCAAACCATAAACAACAGGATCTAAGCGGAACTCATATCTCACAGCCAATCAATGAATCATTACTAGAGTCTGAGGCTGCCATTCTGACTTAGCTCTACCCAGTACCCATTTTGATTCCCATTATTATTAGTTCTAAAACTGCAATCTCCAAAATTAAAAAGAAAATCCATCAAGAATTAAACCAGCCAAAGCACCACTCCTCGTTTACCTATAACTTTCCATAAAATTGAAATTGCAACAGATTTCAATTAATTGTACTTGTATATGAATTCATTTTCAGTGACACTAAATCCTCACACTCTCCATTAATTCATAAATTCGGAAAGAAATCTTTGACACATAAGCATTTGAAGAAACCTGCCATTAAAACCTCAAGTTACATACTTAACTTAAATGATTAAACAACTCCAACATAAGCAAATTCAGTACATTCATACGCGGTTCTAATCTCTCGGGTCACGAAAATTACAGGGTTTTGGCCTAAAAAATCACATTTTTCCAACAAATCCTTCAACTTTACTCACTTTTCTTATTAAATGAACTATAATGTGAGGGAAATCAATGTTCTAATATTTTCATCAATTGAGGCTGCATATGCTTATTGCTTTTGGTGAATGTCAAAGTGCGGCATTCTTTTTTAATCTAGAATGTTGTGGTGTGTAATGGAATCTGGTCTCAACTAAGCTGCTGATATGAAACCTTGATGGTTCTACCTTTTTGACAGTGTTTTCTGCTACTTGCAGCTTATTGTGTTGTTGCACAAGAATCTGTTAGCAAGCAGATCTCCATCGCCTTTTTGGAACGTATGAAAGCGGACTTCAAGAAAAGATATGGGGGTGGTAAAGCAGGCACTGCTGTTGCCAAAAGCCTTAATAAGGAGTTTGGGTATGTCAACCTATGAGAGTATACCAAAGTATATATGGTGCCAGAACAAAAACTTGTGTCTTGAGTTTAACACAATTTTCATACTTTGAAATTGGAACTAAGGTAGCATGAATCTGATTGCAGGCCAGCTATGAAAGAGCACATGAAGTATATTATTGATCATGCAGAGGAGATAGAGAAGCTAATAAAGGTGAAGGCACAAGTTTCAGAAGTCAAAAGCATAATGTTGGGGAATATTGACAAGGTAAACTAATTACCCTGGGAGGTGGATCTCTGTAGCATACACGTTTATTTTGCATTTGTAGTCCACTTTTAACATTTTCTTCTTGAATTTCTATGGTTCACTATTAAGTTCTATTTTCCTTTATATGCAAAGGTTTTGTACGATTTCTGAAGACACTTGTGTGCTGTCACTTTAGTGTTTTTAGTGTTCTAAACTTACTTTTTCTTTTCTTTTCTCTCATGAGAATATTGTTCTGTGTGTTTGATTATGCAACGGAAAATGTCTCAAGATTATCAGAAGCTAGATTTCATATAGTGTTTGCTTTTGTTGTCAATTGAAATCTGCATCAATTTTTGTTCTGCATCAATGATTTCAAAGTACGAATCATTGATGCAGAACAACATACTAGCTCCGACGGCATATTGGCTTAGAGTATTCAGAGGTGTTCTTTTGTTGTATCTTGCACAATTTGATAAACCTAAACTTTTTCAGCTCTTCAGCAGTACCTCTTTTCTACCTAGAAACACTATGACCCTTAGTTTTATGCCGCATTGTAACTTCTTGTATGTGCCTCGTTTTCTACGTTTCGTTGTTAAAAAGTTAGCCAGTTCATGCTGAACATGTGCATCTTCCAGGCTATTGACAGAGGCGAGGCTATAACAACCCTAGCTGACAAGACAGAAAATCTGCACAACCAGGTAAGTTAATTACCTGAGATGAGTAACCATCTTATCCAGGCTTAACTGATGTTGCTACGAGCTTGACATTGTTCTCTATTGTGTTCAGGCTCAAGATTATAAGAAGCAGGGAACGCAAATCAGGAGGAAAATGTGGTATCAGAACATGAAGTTTAAGTTGATTGTCTTCGGTATCTTATTGCTTCTGATTCTAATTATCTGGCTTTCTATCTGCCATGGTTTTGATTGCTCCAACTAATAATTCTCCGAAAAATACAGAGAATCTAAATTCTCTTATACAAAATCAATATAAAGAAAACTGGAAAAGAGTCACCAACTTTGTATTCGGCAGGGGATTTTCCATTTCGTTGGGATGATTTCCAAATCCTGAGCAAGCTGGGATTGGGAGATATATCGTGTGTTTTTGTTAAATATTATAGGATCTCTCTTTTTTCTTGCTTTGGTGCTTTTTTTCCCCCTTTTTTTTTTGCTCTATGTACACAGATTAAATTTTGTAAAAAATGGAAAAAAAAAAGACTTTATTTTCTGTGATGACTTGGGTTATTTCTTTTTGAGTTAGTAGCTGTCATCTCGCCTTATGGGCCAAGTTTAGGCCCAATAGGTCCTTGCAGTGGATCACCTCTATATTCAAATTGAAATGGGTACGGGCCCGTTTGCTACAAGTCATTATTTGGTTTTTGGGTCTCGAAAAATAAAAGGCAACTATTATTTTTTTATGTTTATTGCAAAGAATGTTATCTGGGTGATGTTAAAATATTTGTTTGATGAATTTCTGTTACAGAAAAAGCAACTTGATAATTCAATACGGACAATTCTTTTCAAACACGTAGAGTGAATCAATAACTTTATGCTCAAAAAGTGAGAATATTAAAACACTCTTAATAATCAGTCGCTGGTGTCTAAATAGTACCATATTTAAAACTATAGTTTTAAAAACTGGACCAAATTAATCAGTCCAATCCAAACCCTTGTCCGGTTCAGTCCATCACTTCCAGAAAAGTGACGATTCAACCCGGAATTTCTCAGTATTTTTCCAAATTTTTTATTTTTATATTCTATTAAATTAGAAATCAAATCTGGTTAAACCCGATTGAACCATTGATCAAAGATTTCTAACGATTCGATGCCCAACCTGGTTTTTAAAAGTATGTTTAAAATAAAAATGTGTGGTGGCATGTCACAAGACAATGGGTCTGCAAATCAAAATCAAACTCATAAGAAGACAAAATAGGATCTCTCTTGCCCCATATCCTTTACAGTTGCGGATAGGATTTTCAATTTTCCTTGTTCTATTTGGATTTTTATGTGGGATATACATTGAATAGGATATTTTTCTCCTCTCTTAGATCAGTCTTTGATGAGAAAGTAGAAGAAGTAAAATCAAGCAAACAGAAAACTGACTACGCAGAACAAAAATCCATGAAAGCCCATTCTAACAAGGGATGGGCTCATTGCCTTCTACGACTGCCCATCAAAATGGAGAAGTAACAAGTCGAGAATCCTTTACCTTGTTTGTAACATGTAGTATAATTTAATATTCCACTTTTAGACACGTGTTGATAAGACTCTTATCCACACGAGTTTATTGTGTGTATATACTGCATAGGATAGGAGCCCTTTGGTGCAAATTTCAGAGCATTTATAAGTTTTTTTTTAGGACGTGGAATTTGGAGTCATGCATGCACCTTTTTCTTTTTCTTCCAAAAAATAATTTCTCCTTTCGTGTTATTGAAAAAATATCATTTTTATTATTTTTAGAGGTAATAGCATAAAGACCCCCTGTACTATTTTTTAAAACAGAAACTTCCCCTGTACTTCAAAAAGTCAAATTGACCTCCCCTGTACTATCGGTCAGAAGCATTTGCTTGGTCTCCGTCAGTCAAACTAACAGACCGTTAGTGTTGACCGTTGACTTTGAATAAAATATTCAGAAAAATTGTAAAAAATCCAAAAAAATGTAAAAAAATTATAAAAAATTGTAAAAAATCCCAAAAAAATGTAAAAATTCTATAAAAAAATTTTAAAAATTCCCAAAGAAATTTAAAATTTTAAAAAAAATTAATAAATCCAAAAAAATTCAAAAAAAATGTAAAAATTCCAATTTTACATTTTTTCTGAATTTTTAGATTAATTAACTTTTTTCGATTTTTTTTAAAATTTTACATTTTTTTTCTGGATTTTTAGGTTACATAATTTTTTTTATAGAATTTATACATTTTTTTGGGATTTTTTACAATTTTTTATAAATTTTTTACATTTTTTTTGGATTTTTTACATTTTTTTTGAATTTTTTATAATTTTTCTGAATATTTTAATCAAAGTCAACGGTCAAAAAGTGAAGTCTGTTAGTTTGACTGGTACAGACCAACGGAATGCTTCTGACCGATAGTACAGGGGAGGTCAATTTGACTTTTTGAAGTACAGGGGAGGTTTCTGTTTTAAAAAATAGTACAGGGGGTCTTTATGCTATTACCTCTTATTTTTAATGTATCGAAAAAAGTAATTTTATATGTCCTGTATAACTCTCATTCCAGCCAATGGAATGTTATCAATTCCTAAGACATGAAAGTGCATTTAATTATTAGGTTTATTAATGACAAAAATGAACCTATGTATATTAATTTCAAGTTGTTGGTCCACCCAACGACAGGAAAAAACAAAAGAAAATAATATATGGAGTTAAGATTAAAAGATCCCCTAATCACTGGCTTAATTACTCTACTTAATTTTAATATATTTAGTTTAATTAGCTCAGTAAATTAAAGAAAAGCATTGTAAGCAAAATGCAAATGCCAAATGCTTGGCTTCATGGGCCCTACCCTACCTCTAGGCCCGTTAACATCACATCGATTTCTCATCAACTACAGCTATGAATTTCAATCTTGACATCTTCATTCACATCATATAATTCCCATCACATAATCATTGTCTATAATAAATAAATAATAATATAATCATTATACTACAATTATGATATACCTATATATAATCAGTGAATTAGTATCTAATTCATTGGTTGTATGGTTAGTGATAAAGATACTACTAATTAAAATTCAAATTTAGGTTCGAATTTCACCTCTGTCTATATATATATATAAAAAAAACTAAAATTCAAGGTGGGAAACCATGCAATAAAACTGACAAGGAAATTAAAGAAAGCCCAAATAAATTTTATTAATCATACAATACGATTACAAGAGAAGAAAATGCATTAACTTAATGACACCCCAATCCTCAACAAAGTTAAGCAAACCATGGACACACTACCTTCCCTAATCAACCTAATTAAGCACAGCACACTTAGCTATATAGTAAAAAGATTACAAATTGAGACTCTAGATTATAATACAAATTAAACACAAGCAAAAACTAGAAGGAAGACCACATGCATGACAGGACACAACCCAAATCACACCGGAGGAGAGACTATATGGTATATAACTTTAAAGTCTCTCGGTGTGTCCTGTGTAATTAATAATCTCGTACTACATGTCACGAACTTCAAACATATTACGATTCTTGACAACAATATCGTACATGTGCATGGCTTTGAGCCGGTTAAAATCTTTGGGGAGGGAGATGAGATGAACGGTGGATCTTTTGTGGAATTGGAGGAGATCCGGATCATCGTAGTACCTCTCCCACCCAAGCGAGTAGAGCTTGGTTTCAAGAGCAGCATAAGAAGTTATGACTTCGTTAGTAGGCGTGTGGACCAGCACTTTCCTCTTCATGTTCCGCCCATCGATGGATTCCGCTCCTGGGTTCTCGACGAGACGAACGACGCCGTTCTTGAAAACCCAAACACCAGACATTTGTTTAGGTAGCTTAGTACTGTTATGTGTGTGAAGAAATCTTGTGAGGTAGGTTATGGGATGGTGGAGTGCTTATATAGGGAGGGAGGGAGGGAGGGAGGGAGATATGAGGATGTTTGGGTGTAGCTAAGGTGGGGTCCATTTTTTTTAAGAGGGGAAGTGTTTTGATTGGGTCGACAGACTCGACATACATGTTACTTCACTCGTAATAATATTGGATTGAAAAGAATCCTTTCAGGTTTTCTTTTCCTAGTCTTTTTTATTATAAATGGGAATCTTTGGTTTGTTTTTTTGAAAGAAAAAAGAATTGCATATATTATAGCCAAAGATTGAGATTGAGAGCTGCAATCTTCTAGAGGAGTCCACAAGAAAGTGACTAGTAATAGAAATAAAACTTATAATTATAAGATTATTAATTAACAACGTTATAATAATTACGTCAGGATTACGAGATCTATTAAGAGGTGACACCATGAATTTAATTAAAAAAATTAAGTGTGCATAAGTGCATGCATTCGTATTGCAACTTGTGTTTTGGTCTTACAATCATTAATGTATACATGGAATAAAGCCATGAACATAGGTAAGTATATATAGTGTTTAGCCACTTTGCTTGTGATCCTGCCGACCCGTCACCCTAATTCAAGGAATGTTAAATTGATGGATACAGCGCCGACTTGGTGGCTTTGTTGATGGAACAATGAAAACTTGCTGTCCGACCAAAACCTAAGCTAAAATATACCACTTTTGCTGTGCAATTTGACAAGTTGAAACAAATTACGCAAAGGACTCCATATTGGATATATGGGCACACATAAAAAGCCCATTAATCGTGACGAAACATGAAAAATGTATCGTTAAACGACTCGGGGATGCATACAATATTACAAGGGTAAAGTTTATAGCCCAGCTAAAAATTGAAACTTATAGTTTTCTTTTTTTATAAATGGAGTTGAAATTTGAATTTGAATTCGAGATCTAATTGGTACCGTTACCACAGCAAAACAATCAATGAGCTATATACATTTTCACATTATAAAACATATTTTATATGTTAACAAAAAGGCTAATTATATGCATATATTTATATAAAAAAAGAAAAAGAAAAATACGGGTAAAATATCTAAATAGAGTAGAAAAAAACAGGCAATGCTGATGGGGAAGAAAAGCAGTAGCTTGAAATTGGGCAAAAGTGAAAGAGATGCAAGATTCTAGCACCCACAACCAAAATCGAAGGAGATGGGAGAGATGTAGAGCTTTTGGGCACATTCTTTCTTTGTCTTAGCGCATTGGTCGTGAGCATGTACACTAGTTTGCCACCTTCTTCTCGTGCCGCATGGTCCAAGGGATGGAGACTTCACATGACCATACCCAAAACTTCCCCTCCATTGAAAAAGATATGGAAATCTACATGGTTGGATAACTTATTTGTTTTTTTCTTTATAATATTATCCCTTACAATATTAATTTTTATATATAATCGAGCGATAAGTATGTAATTTTTCATAGACTAGACGTTTTTCCTCATTCATTGAACTCATACGCGAAGCCAGCATGATTTTTTTAAGAGACTATATAGGATGAGAATTTTTTATGAAATAAATAACATCAAATTATGGAAGGGCCAACTATGATAATAACATGAAATCTTTAAAACTGATCTATTTATTTCACAATTATATGGACCGGACGCAATAGCGACGGAAACGTATTGGTATAGATCACGTAAAAAACGTCCACAATTTCTCTGGCAAAAGGAATATAGAAATTCTTAGACAGCCAATAGCGAGAGGGCGCGTAAGAACTCTTTTACCCCACAATTCTACATAGGTTATTAGCGAATAATTCTATGAATTCCCCTTATTTATTTCCTTTTTGATCGAGTAAGACTCCTTCAAGTATTTGTATTCGAATTGTAAAACAACCCATATGCACCATTCTCCACCGAGTAATGTTACACAAAAAAAATCAATGTGATGATATTCGAATGATTTATTTTAATTTACCTTATGATATATCATCATTTGAAGTGATATCATTAAATTTTAATACATCAATTAATAAAAGAATTGTAAATTTTGTTAGCTAATTAAGAATCATTATATATTTTTAAAAAATAAAGTGAGAATCAATATATTCCTAAAAAAAATTAAGAATTTTTTTAGAAAAATATAATTAAGATCTTTTTTATTAAAAAAATGATTATATTATTAATTATTATTATAATAGTACTATGGATCAAACTCACAATGTACATAATAAAAACGACATACACTAACTAATTGAACGGATTACAATCGTGTGAACGATATAGTTAAGATATTCAAAGAGAGAGATGCATGGATATATTAATTATTTTAAAGGTAGGTTACATATATAATATACACTCGTGTTTATGAATTTATTCTCCTCCTACAATTAAAAAAATCATGGGCGGCTAAAATTAGACAAATAAATTAACTAATTGCTCAAAAGACACACCTTTTATATATTTTTAACCACTAGCATCTCCTCGTATTCCAAAACAAGATAGATTGCCTGTTATTACGAAGATGACATAAACAATTGTACGAGCATAAATATTTCTGATAAACCTTTATTAATTAAAGGAGAATTTCTTCCAAATGAAGAGGAATGCCACTGGTGTTTTTAAATTAAATGTCGTATTACTAATTAGTAATAATCACGTTACTGTAGAATGGTTGTGAAAGCAATTATCTAATAATTAACGTAATTAATAACTGGTTTGGTATCTTAATTAAAACTAAGTTACGTATGGCCCTTGTACATAAGTTTATTCCCCATAAAATTTAAAGTGTTGGGTAATGCTTTCTTCTAATGGGATATAGGGTTGGGTATAGAAGAATAAAGATTAAAGGTAATTGCTAGAAAAAGATTCATATATTTTTTAAGTTTCGAGTCGCATATCAGCTTAAAGTTTAAACTGCCTGAGGTAGAACTAATCTTATTATTCGTATCGATAAATTGACCAACTGAATCATAATAAATTATTCCAATTATAATATAATTTTTTGATATCTAAAAATCAAACTAATAATATATATTTTTTAATAATGAGACTGTTTAATTACTCACACTATAATTAATCGATGTGAATTTTCTATCATTAGGTTTATGCCTAACTTTGATTAATGGGAAATGGAATGAGTCCGTGGAGTGACGGAGAGAATAAAGCACTAAAATTTGGGGATCAATTCTCCACGTAATCAAGAACAAATTTTTAAGATGTTATTAAATCAGCTGGTAATATTCCATAATTCCTTGAAAACGACAGCGTCTGGACATAAAAATGTAAAAGATACTGCTGGAATTTGTAATCCTTAAATATGTTGTATTCATGACCTCATTCATGACGACTGCCTTTTAAATTAGTAATAATAATAATTTTGATTCCAATATTAATCTCAAGAGAATGCTTCCAAATCCCCCCCCCCCCCCCCCCAAAAGTTTATTTCCATTATTATTATCAATCAAAGAGTAAATACAACAAATGGGAAATAATCCACTAAAGATGTGGCCCAAATGAGAAGAAAGCCCAAACCAATTACAAATCTCTGTTTCTGTATGTCCTTTTACTTTAGGGTCTAGTTTGTTACATTTGGCGCCCCCCCTTTTTTCCTTTTTTCAGAAGAAACGGTCAAATTAATTAAGTGGAAAGGAGGGATCGATTCGCCTCCTAGAATAAAGTCATGGGTGGTTACTACTAACTAACTAACATCTCCAATTTCTAAATATTCCTCTAGTAGCCAAAACTAATAAGCATATAATTTATTAGTGTTAGTTTGCGGCTAATACTCAAGTGCAAATTCTACCTCTATCTATAGAAAAACAGAAGGTATTAATTATAATTGTAGTTGTTAAAATAGTTCCATATTTTTTATCAAAACATGCTTCCCATCATTTTTATTATTGTTAGTACTATAAGTCATAAGGATAGAGAAAGGAAATAGACACATGAAATATAGAAATGAAAGAGAAAAGTGGGAGATGAGAGGATGAGTGGCATGAAAAAGAGTAATAGTTAGTGCAAAATAGTGAATTGTAAGGAGGAAAAAATCCCTAGAGATACTTGAGTTTTAGTATATTGTTTAGATTTAGATTTAAATCACATCAGAAAGTTCATTTCCATTAATCAAAGCCCAAGTAGTTGAAATAATCTATTAAAGCTGTGGCCCAAATAGGAAGAAAGCCCAAACCAAATACAAAGCCAAGCCTAAATCTTACAATCCACGTTCCGAAAGGCCCACACAGCCCAATTTTCATCAAGCACCAAAAGTGGGCTGGACTGTTATCTTTCAACAACATGTTGACTTATACTAGTAAATTGTTTAGAGGCCGAAGAAGTGTAGTGGTATCATAGTACCCCGACCGGGGTTGCGCATTCTTTTCTTCTTTTTTTGTGGTAAAAATTATGTTCGAACAATAGTCATTTTTACGATATTTTTTTGCACGAGTGTCTCTTTGACCTTTAAACGACATACAAATTAGGTAATTTAAATAATCAGGAATCAATGAGAGCGGGTGGATATGAGTAATTCAGCGCTTTTATCTTTTAAATAAAAAATTATTAGCTCAATAATTATATATTAAGTAATTATTTATTTGAAGTATTTTAATGAACTAATTGTGGTTCAGAGAGGATTGAGTTTGTGAGATTGTAGTTTTATACTCCCTCCGTCTTCCAATAAACGATTTTTACCTACTAAATGTTACTGTACACTTTACTTGACTTTTTAGTGTAAGCTTTACTGAATGTTACTGTTTCAGAAAGTCATTTATTAAAAGACGGAGGGAGTAATATCTAGTCGCCAAAATTAAAAGACTGAGATACCCAAGATTTCCCTGCAAGATGAGAAGCTCTTGCTTACTTTTTGTGACTTTCATGACAAGTCTGATGTTTACATCACTGGTTTGCTTAACTTCTCTGCTTTAATTAGGTCAGTGCGTACGAAATCAAATTAATCAGATTAGATTAATCCAGTTAGGTCTGGATCTAGAAGGAACCATGACTCAGAATGAAGGAACGAACGCAGGGACATTACAGAATTCTCAATCCCATGTAAATCGAGCATCCGACCGATCCATAAACTCTTCGGCTATGAACAGACTGTTGCAGATCAACAAAAACCGACATCAAATCTTAATTGATTAGCTTCGTAAGATTACATGATTCATAAAACTAAAAAAGCTAATCTCATTGTAAACCAACCATTTTAAACATCTATCCACAAAGACCTAAAATATCAACAGAAATAAATTTCAAAAAAAAAACGAACAGGAAAAGACTCAAATTAAAAGCCACCAGCATCACCAAAACCTGCGTCATAAGCTGAAGAATCAGAAATCATATCTCCAATTAAAAGCCCACCAAGTGCTCCTCCGAGCAGCCCAGCTCCTAATCCCATTCCAAATTTATTCTTCTTGGCCGGTTGCTGCACTGGCGGAGGTGGGTACCCGTAGCCACCAGCCTGCGGTGGCCATCCGTAAGACCCACCCGGCGGCGGCGGCGGAGGATATCCATACCCACTCTGCGGTGGAGGATATCCATACCCACCCTGCGGCGGCGGCGGAGGATATCCATACCCACTCTGCGGTGGAGGATATCCATACCCACCCTGCGGCGGAGTAGCCGCTTGTTGGTGGTAGGCAGGATACGGCGCCACAGCCGTAGAGGGCGGATAACCATATCCGGATGGTTGATATGGGCCTGGGCCAGGACCACCACCATAATAAGGCCCGGAACTAGAACCCACAACAGGATATGCAGTGACAATCTGCTGTTGTTTCTCATCACCAAATTTGTAAGAGAAATTGAGTTCGCCTTTCCCTTTTCCTGACGGTTTTCTCACTTGATAACTCACAAATTTCATTGACTTCTCATCTCCGGTGGATTCCAAAAGCTCTTTCACCGGTACGTTGACTTCTCCGATGTCTCTGTCCCCCAAAAACCGGTCGCAGCGCAGCTTGAGCACCATATTCAATCGGTTCTGATGGAGCAGCGCATCGTTGACCGTGAATTTGATCGGGAAATTCCAGGTCGGGTGGGTTCCACCCTGTCGATCCACGTTTGTCTTGATCCTCTGCTTCATGTGCGGGTCGCCGGTGACCGAAACGACGACGTAGACGTCCATTCTGGAGATGTAGTTGACGTTTTGGAGATGTTTTGCGGAGATAACTTTCAGCTCTAATGTCCTCTGTTCCATTTTTAGAATCTTGAGGAAGAGAGAAAGGGATAGAGGAGACAGAAAAAGATGAAAGGAGAGGGTGCAGATCAGAAATTGGCAACTCCCACAAGATCAAATGCGTGTTATCGTCTGTGAGCTCATGTCAATGACTTGAATGGAAACTAACCATAAGTTAGATTTTTTAGATTTCTAAATAAATAGTTATTTCTTGACTAATTCTATTCGTACCGAGATTTTTAGTTAATCTTAAGTTAGCGGTCGAAACAGAATCATTTCATGAGTTAAATTAATAGTTAATCAAGTTGATTTATATTTTAAATTTGTTTGATTGTTTTAAATCTCCTTAATATTAATTTATCATTTTAAAACTAATTTCATATGAGTATGATTAGAAAATAAATTAGGTTACTTATAAGTATTTTTAAAAGGTTTGTGTTGGTTTATACGTAGACTAGTCGTTGTGTGAATAGTTCTTCTTTTTGGCATGTTCTTGTATATTGCCAAGAGGGTGTGCTATAAAGACTCAATATATAACTTGACTTTAAGGTTTTAAGCTATCTTTTTTTCAATTGAGTTCGTTGTTTTCTGGGGCTTGCATATCGAGAATATGACTTGAGTGAAAAAAATAAATAGAAGATTTCTGTAAGAAACAAACAAACACAAAGAATACTATTATTCGTCTCTAAATGACCGGTATGATCAAAACGGTACGAGATTAATAATTTTACTATCAGGCTTACAAAAAGTTTTGTTCTTTGACGGTGATGTTAATCGTAGAATTTTTGTTTTAAGATGGATAAAATTTACAATTTAAAAAATTCCAACTTTATATCTAACGTCTCTATTTCACAAAAAATACCAATAACTTCTATAAAAAAAACACCTATAAACGACAAGCTTTTCTTTTTTTTTGAAAATAAAAACTGCAAGCTAATTTGATCGTTAATTATCAATTGAGACTTTAAAAAAATCGAGTACTGAAGATTAAGCACATAGCCCTTATGCCGCTAAAAAGACAAGTTAGACAAAGCCCAAGACCTAATCTAATTTTGGGCCTTCTTTCATGAGGCCCATTACTTGATAAAGTGACCCGTTTAGAAAGATCAAAAAAGGAGAGAAATAACATTACCAACAAGCTAGAGGAGGTTACTAAAAATCTACTCCCTCCGTCTTTTATTAATGGACGTTTTAGGATAGTAAAAAAACGTAGGACAATGATCTTTGATCTTATTTTATTTCACATTGTTTCATTTTTTTTTCTAATTTCCACTCAAATTATCACACCATTACCAAATTGGGTTGATTCAAAAAAAAAAATTTGTCATTTGCACAAAATATATGCTTCAAAAAAGATAAAATGACAAGTACTCCAAATAGTAAAAAAACGTAGGAAAGCGACAGTTATTTAAAGACGGAGGGAGTACATTACTTGACTTAAAAGTTAAAACTAAAATATAAAATGAAGTCAACTTAGGAAAAAAAGGAAATCAAAAGGACGTCCAAGGAAACAGATTCGCGATTGACCCCTACATTTCTTTTTGTTTTTTTATCAAAATTATTCGATAATTTAATAACCATATTGAATGCCGATTATTCTAAATTTGAGCTAAACATAACTTAAAAAATGATAAAATTCTCCTTTATAAATTTTAGGACAACTCCATACTTATAATTTAAATTTAAAACTTCTATTTAAATTAAAATAACTCTTCAGATGTTGATTTCTTGAATCCCTCGAATAAGAGCCACTTTTATTTTTTTATTCCATTTTCCGCGTCACACGTAGGCCCTTGGCCTTTCCACACCAGTCACATGGAATTAGTGCTCCGTTGTAGTTCACACTCACGTCCCATTAACACAAAAGGTGCGTCTGACTTTATGACACATGGAGTAATTAATTAATAAATTTCGAAATAGTAAATTTATCAGTATAGTATATATTTTTGAAAAAAAGAAACTTTGTTTTATTAGTATTTAGTAAGATATAAAAACAATTAATTATATTCATTACTATTTTGCTTAAAATAAAATTTGGTGATAACATATCTTGACTACATGACAGTGGGGATCACTTTGGGACCACGTCACCTTTCTAGAGCTTCCTCGATCTAGCCATCGGAACTGGTCCGATGACAGTGAATCATACCGACAGCTCATGCTGGGGTCTACAGTTGGTCGAAACGATAACTCATTCTAAGGTCCATCATACTGTGATAATCCGTCAACTCATAACGGACCCAATAGTTATTTGCGCCCCATCAACACTTCTAGCGCTTTGCAAGTACACCATCAGTTGAATCATATCATTGTCAGCAACAATTTCACACTAAAGTCCTACCCCCGAGTTCAGGATTATCTTTTGGTAAACTCTGGGTAATAAATCGATTTGTAATTAAAAGGAGTAAAATAAAATAAAGTAATAAACGAGTTTTTCTTATTTTTCCATTTTTGACGAGTAATAAACGAGTTGATCCGAGGAAGGATCGATGTGTGAAAAAACGGATAGTCACGCTTTTAGACACACCAGTCTCTTCCTCTTCCCTCGCTACAAATATCCACCAGAATCCTCTCCCTCGCTTTCTCTCTCTATGTCGCCGCCGCTTCTTAATCTAATAAGGCGGCAAAAGCAATATTAAATTCAATCCAATGACGCCCGTCCTCTTCCTCTCCTTCCTCGCTTCTTCTTCTTCTTCTTCTTCTTCTTCTTCTTCTTCTTCTTCCAGGTACCTTTTCCCTTTTTCTCCGTTTGCTTTTATTTCCTTTACTCCTATTTCCTTTTTCATTGAATCTTTACATTTTAAGGATCTCGTGAAATGGTTTGACAACCCTAAATCTCGACCGAATTTTCAGGAGTCACTATTTGTAGTGAAGCAGCGTAGGTAGTGAGAGGGAGGGGGTTATTGCTTGCTGCTGGCGATGGAGGAGCCGGGGCAGGTGAAGCGGGCATTAATGGATGCTTCTACCGGCGCAATTGCTGGCGGCATTTCACGTACTGTTACATCGCCTCTTGATGTTATTAAAATTCGATTTCAGGTAATTTTCGATCTCTTAATAGGTTATGTTATTGCTTTTTGTGGTATTTATCTACACTGATAACATAGCAATAACATATATGGAAAAACCCCATCCTCTCTCCACTGCTTTGCTTTCTATTGTCGTATGTATCTTGAAAACTAGTGTTTGATTGTTGGCAGGTTCAACTGGAGCCGACGTCATCCTGGGCCTTGCTTCATAAGAATTTGACTAGCCCTTCAAAGTACACTGGAATGTGGCAAGCCACAAGGGATATAGTTAGAGAGGAAGGAATGCTGGTATTGTGCATCTTTTCTATTTTCTTGTGTTCCATTTGAATGGCATGACATAAAAGTGGGTCAGTAGGTGCTGCAGCTTTGCTAGTTTCGGTAGAAATGATGTAGTTTGAACATTCTGATTTGTGCTTTTGAAAATTTATATTTGAAGTCAGTGATGAATTATTTGCCGTCTCTTGAGGATAGGATCATTTTACACTTCTGATCATCAAACGATCTTCCTCACAAACATAAAAATAATTATATGTTGTAGTTGCTGGAAGTTTGTTTACAACCTCTAACTTTGCTTTGTGGAAGAATTCTTCTTGAGGCTATCTGTATCCTCATTTCATTTTATCTGGCTCCTTCCCCTGTTTCACCTGATAGCTTCTGATGTTCAAAGACAATTGCTTGCTGTAGGGTTTTTGGCGTGGCAATGTCCCTGCGTTGCTCATGGTTATGCCATATACTGCCATACAGTTTGCAGTATTGCACAAATTGAAAACTTTTGCATCTGGTTCCTCAAAATCAGGTATTGTTATGAGTATGTTCTGGCATATTTTTTGCTATTAGAGTTCAGTTTTAGGATGGGACGTACAATATCGTTACTTAATCTGTGACTTCTTAAAATGCTAAAATTCCATTTATGAAGTATGGAATGTGGCTGTTTGTAGACCTCTTTCTCATCTGTGGATTTGATTGGTTTTGTTGTTTTGGCAGAGGATCACATTCAGTTGAGCCCTTATGTTTCTTATGTGAGTGGGGCACTAGCAGGCTGCGCAGCTACAGTTGGTTCATACCCCTTTGATCTTCTACGAACTATATTAGCTTCACAGGGTGAACCTAAGGTACAAATTATGACTTTAGTTATGGGGATGCTGCTTTTAGGAGCCTAGTTTCAATTGTGAAGCTTATAAACTAATATTGCCTTGTTGGGATATCTGATCTTTTTTGAGATGCCACTGCTTTTATGAGAGTACCTTTGGGAAACACTTCAACGAATATGAACTCTATTTCCTGAAGATCACTTCGAACCATTCCATTGCACTATTTTGCTCCACTAATTTCCATCTTTTATCTAGGTGTATCCAACAATGAGATCCGCATTTGTTGATATTGTCAGAACTCGTGGCTTCAAAGGCTTATATGCTGGATTATCGCCGACATTGGTTCAGATTGTTCCGTATGCAGGTCTTCAGTTTGGCACTTATGATACATTTAAGCGCTGGGCCATGGTATGATTTTAGATCTGGTTTCTAGTCAAATACTAGAGTTTCCTTTTCATTCATACTCAAAGGTTTCCGTCCTGTAGAGAAGGTACCTTGATAGATTCAACAGATGGTCATTACGCCTGAAATTAGATGTATAATACTTGGGTTTTCTGTTAGGGAGAAAAATAGTCCTCTAGAAGGCAATTTTAAAAAAAAATTGGTTGATGTTTTGTGGACCACATGCGCATATTTTCTTGTTGGATACTTCCTTCAATTCTCTACTTATATGTTCTAGTGATTTTGGACGATGATACATTTCACAGCGTTCATTGTAGGCCTGGAATCACAGACATTCAAGCAGTAGCTTAATAAGCAACAATAATAGCCCTTCAACTTTTCAACTTTCTGTCTGTGGCTTAGCTGCTGGAACATGCGCCAAGCTTGTCTGTCATCCCCTTGACGTGGTCAAGAAGAGGTTCCAGGTATATTTCCAGATCTTGTCAATTCTATCAGTGGAGTGGTTCTTTTTTGTGAACAGTTATGTCTTGATAATTTGTTGATCAATCTGATACCACACTGAGTATCCTTTGCCTTCCTAGGGTGTGTTCATAATTCCTCATGGTGCTGTTCTATAGATCAAACTTCTTTGATGTAGTTAATGGATAGTGTTGAATTATAGGAGTATTAAATAGATTCATTATACAGGCTGTTGAGTTAAGTTTCTCCTTGAATCAAGGTTCCTTATTTTATGCACATGTTTCATATATTGCCACCTTGATAATAGACAACACGCTCTTTTTTCTTTGAATGACAAGAGTCCTGTTCCAAATGATTTGTGCAATTGTCAAGTTCGAAGCCAGATTGATTTAATCCTTCTTCCCAGTCAACGATCGTTGTTTGTTGCCCAAAATTTTGTTTTGTTTGCTGGTCCTTAGCAATACTCTGACTTTGCAATATGTTAGCTTTGGCTTTCATATCCTGACGGTTTGGTTTTTGGTTGTTGCAGATTGAAGGACTGCAAAGGCACCCTAGATATGGTGCTCGTATTGATCATCGTGCCTACAGTAATATGTTCGATGCTCTGCGCCGAATCATGCAGACGGAGGGCTGGGCTGGTCTTTACAAGGGCATTGTCCCATCAACCATAAAGGCTGCACCTGCTGGGGCTGTAACATTTGTAGCTTATGAAATTACATCCGATTGGCTAGAGTCAATTTTGACTTGAAGTTAGTTGGATTGTTTTTAACAAAAGCTTCGTTTCTATTTGTACATATGGGTCATCACATTCTTTTTGCCCAAATCGCAGACTGCTCTGCGTCTTTGATTATTCGCTGGAATAGGTGTATGGATCCATTCTTCTGTAGGGTAAAGAAATGATAAGTTAGATTACACGGTGGTTAAAATCCAGATCATGGTAAATTTTTTGGTTGATGTTTGTTCCTGTTTTGAAAATGACTAGTGCTTCTGCTTTTATTCCACGATGCAGGTTGTTTATCAGATTTAACATCCTTTCCTTGTTTGTTTGATTTGAGCAACAATTAGTTGTTTCAGGAGTTGTATCTAGTTTTGTTTTAGTTTCAAGAAGAATTTTATTAACATCAAATTCGATAAAGTCAGGTCCTTTTTTATCATTGGGTGGCATCATGCAATGGGCAAGAGCAGAGTACGTTTGTAACGACTCTGGCTTTCATCTGGTCTAAACGTTTTGTTGCCCATTTTTTCATCCTTTCATATTTCACATAACTAATTTACAAACGCTGCCTTCAACCCCCCAACTTTTCCATTTCAACGAGTCATTCGAAAATTTCAAAAAAGGTCAATACCAATGAACAATGTGGCTGATTATGCAGATAGCTAGAGCTTCGAGCGAAAAAATAAGTCTCGCTAAAAGAAGAATTCAAGAAAATTTCACAATTCCAAGATCTACATTACAACAGAAAAGCGTTCCCAATTAGTGAGTGGTTGATATCAACACTTCCCAGCCATTAACCCCACCCTTAACCTAGAGAGGAACATACAAAATACAATCTAAACCAGTGGTTTTAAGTGAAAGGCAATAGCATCTACCATCTTGCCTGTATTTCCAGGTTCGAACCTCATTAAACTTCAATTGCAGCAGTCTCTCTTATTAAACGGAAGATTTGTTAGTCAAGCAGAACAGCTGAAAGAAAGCTCATGATTCTCCCTGATAATTTTTCTGTTTCTGGCTGTCCTCTGGAGGTAGTGACAAGAATTGTACCAACCTCTGAACATGGTCAACTTCAAGTTGAAACTTGTCAGCAATCTGCTTAACATCCATGGGTCCCGGATGATCATCTGCTTTGCCTTGATACAAAAGCATGATATGCCGCAACTGTACCACATCCAGAGTGCCTGGGGGAAGATGTCTTCCCTCGTGTATACCAGAATCAGGTTTTGAGTTCCGTAGCTTTGGCATTGGCCTGCTAGGCTTTGCCACCACAGATGCCTGTTAACAATCCCACCCGATTCTCAGTATACAATTTAAAAAAACCTATACATAATCACAAGAAACTCCAAGTAAATTGAGGGGGTTTTAGCATAACAGCAATCGCAATATGATCGTTGAATGGCGTTAATACCTAGCAATATCAATAACGCACCTCTCCAATCTCAGGTTTCCCTCCAGGCTTTGTTCTAATTCTACCAACCATTTGATTAAGCATTACATCGAAGTTCGGATCTCGCTCTTCGAGTGTGTTGTCGGCATTCACTGTCGGAGTTGTCTCTGCAATGAAAACAGTAAACCAAAGTCAAGAAAGATAATAACAATTAGTAAACCCCATCTTAAAGCTTTACATGCCAGATTACATGAGCATAAAAACATCCTCCTATTGTGGAAAAAGTATCATGTTAAAGATCTCAGAAACCAAACATGTAAGACCCCGGAACACCCACTCCATTACGGGCATCGAGCCGACACCAAGTCCCAGTTGAGATAAATTCAGGCATCCTTTTCAACCCTATTAGCATTACTCTAAAGATCATTTCATTTTCATTTGCAGGAAAACGAAAACAACAACAAAAGGAACTGGCAATCTCATACAACCACACAATAAGAAAACCAACAAAAAATCAACTAATTAGCAGCATTTTTTCTGAAGCTCATTCAAGTCAGAAGCCACCATGTTCTAATTAAGCTCGAAATATTAACACAAGGGAGCAAAATCAAATGTGTTAGTGGCTAACCAGAATCCAGACCGTTCTGATTGTTAAACTGGGGAGTGGTCTTCCTCGTGATCTCCACCTTGTCAACGGGGTCGTAAGGTGGTCGCCGATCAACCAAAGTCTTTGGTGATGGATCCGGAACTCGGATTCTTCCAGATGCTCGACGAAATGCCTGACCCATTCTTTCTTCTCAATTGGTTTTTCTTTAAAAATCTAACAAAACGGAGCCCCTAATTTGCCTCTTACACTGATAGTTGTAACTTGTAAATGAAATGTTGTTATAATCGGAGATAGGTGAGTTGGGTAGCCGGAGTGTAGGGAGGGAGAAGCACACATGTGGAGAACACGCGACGGTTGATTTCTGAAACTTTTCTATTGTTTTTTTTCATGAAGAAAAATGGGGAAATTGATCTGGAAAATGTGGCTGCCACGTAGATGCCTTCGTGCCACGCCACGTCTACAGGTAGTATCCAACTTTCTGCAATGTCTAAAATGCCCTCGTGCGGCGGCAGAAGAAGAAAAGACTTGTGTATGCCACACGTCTCAAATTTAATTAAAATATGAAAATCTAATTCAATGACAATTGGGATTAATTAAGAAAACTCTCAATAATATTAACATTTTTTTATGATCTACCATATTTAACTTTTTTTTAAGCAGTAGTTACTAGTTAGTTAATGTCGATCATGAAATCGATTTTTTAAATAAATAAAAAAATCTGAAAGAAAGCATGAAAATAAGATTCCTTTTATCTAATGTCAATCTAACTTGCCCATAAAACTCATTATGAGATGAGGGATTGCAAATGGAAAGACAAAAAAAAAACAGCAAAAAAAGGGCTATTATGTCACAACAGACTAACTTGTATCAAGGTAGGAGTAAGTACTAAAGTTCAATTTGCACCAAAAGGGCCAATTACTGACTACTAGCAGCAGCAGCAACAACAATCGCCTCAATCAGGCAGGTGCTGCAACTGACCTGTCAAACTCCAGGAAGACAGAAAAGTTTTTTCTCTTCCGGTCGAACTGGAATTGAACTAAAAATCTTTCCGAGTTCTTCTTCTTCCAGATTATGGGCAGACAAAGGATGCTGACTATCCCATGTTCTTGTGCTGACAAACAAACATGCAACAGTTTTTAAGACCTGCTTCCCTATGAACTAAATCTGAAACTCACTGATCACATCATCATTACTCTTGCGCTCGCCATCCCCACCGATATCTCCTTTTATATCCACGATTCCAGTGCCAATGTCTTCTTGAGTGATTCTCGCCCGACTACGAGCACGTCGTGAAGGCCGGTTACTTAGAGGAAAACCATCCCCACTCTTTCTCTTAGTCTTTATGCTTAAAAATCCACAAGCAAGAGCTTCCAGAGCTTTAGTGGTCAGTGGTCGGATTCTTGTGCTGTGTCTGCGAGAGTTCATGTCAGAACTCTCAGAAGGCTGCTCGGAAAAAGAATCACGTACTGGGACGGAGATTCTCCCCGACGTAGGATTATCTGTTGGGATGCTTCCTACATTATGTTGTCTTTCATCCATTTCCATCATTAGAGGTTCACTTTCAGCATCTTGAGGTAGAGGTAGGTTCAGGTCAATCAATGTCCGGGATTGAGTCTTCTGATTATGATCTTCACTGCCAAAAAAATTACTACTGAGAGTGTATTCATCACTACCATTTGGGGTGCTCCTGGATGAAGTACTAGGGGTAGGGGATGACGAGTTTTCCTCAGTTGGGTCCACAACAGAGAGAATATCGCCTCTAAGGTCAATGCTTCTTGACATACAACCCATCACAACTTCTTTTGACCTAGGAGGACCTAAGACATCTATTGTACTGCAGCTTGCTTCTATGGGGTAACAAGCAGTTAATCTCAGTCGTCTTTTTGCAACAGGGTGCAAAACCTTTTTATTGTTAGGTCTCACCCTTCGTATCTCATGGCCCTTGATAGCTCTTCTAGGCTGAATGTCATCGCGTTTGTCAGCTTTCTGCTTCTCTGGAATGTTTGCAAGAACCTTGATGAAGCCTGAGCCATTCACAGGGAAACTCCGACTTAAACCATCACTTTTAGAATCTTCCTTGCCGGATGTAACCACCTTGCCAAACTTCATCTCTTTCGATTTTGACATACTAGTCTTGTTACCATCAAAATACAAGTGACCCATGGAATCATCAGATTCATCTGTTGACTCCTCAGAAGAGTCTCCATCACTCTCATCAGAATCACTTCTGGAGGCAGAAATGTTCATAATTCCAGCAGGTAAGCTTCTCAGTTCTCTTACATTGGTTGTTTGCTCATTAGCCAGACTTGTATCAACAATGGTGAACTTCATCACATCTGAACTGCGGCTAGGAGTTTGTGGCTTGACATAACAATGCCGTTGCTCATCAGGAGAATCTACTTGGTCCAAATTTGTTTCATTGATCCACCCATTTTCTTCCTTGTTATCAGCTTCAACATCGAGTTCAAGAAGTTCTGGATCCAAAGCAACTTTATTCAGGACATCACTGACAGAATCAAAATAATGATTTCCTTTCACTAGTTTCCTTCTTGAAAACTTCTTGATACCAGGAATTAGAAAGACCAGAGAATGCCTAGTTGCAGCAGCAAAACTGTGATCCTTTGGCTGCTCAGAGTGCCATCCTCTTGCAAGTAAGCGGGGCCAAACAGCTTCCCAGAAGAGATCACTTGACCGAGCTTTGCTTAATCGAATGCCTCCAGTCAGGTAGTTTACGATTTCCAATGGAGTAAGGGCGGAACACGCTTTTCCACTTGGTAATTCTGCACGAACTGGAGCAGCTTGATTGGACTTCTGAGGCTCTGTGGCAATGCCAGTGAGATCATGCTTACCCTTACCAATCCCCACCGCCTCTACAAGGGCATTCAACCCAGCTATTGCCTTCAAAGTGAATACATACACTTCCAGTGACATCTTTCCCTCTCCAAATGTCTTTGCAACCTACCAATTAATAATTAATGCAGAATATAAGTTCATCCAGACGAATTGGGTTGAAGTTTTTAAGTAATAAAGGGACACCTTTCTAAATTAAACCATTCACACAGGATTGTGTAGCACATGAAGTCAAAAATCTAAATTGAAAGCTCAAGTGGCAAAACCTTGTAATAATAAACACAAGACAATTTAACAAGAAATACCTACCAAACACAGTTATCCCAGCACAACTATGAAATGCAAAAAAAGTGTACAAATGTCAAGACACCATATACAGAGCCTTAGTGGTGACTTGGATGACTCAATTATCAACCTATAACAAACATGTGACATTAGTTGTTATATCCCAAGAAGCAAATACGCAGCATACAAGGGATCAGTGCTCACCAGTACCCTTCCCAAAAGCCATCAGTTTGTTCAGCATCTACTTGGTGAACTTATTGATATATGTATATGCGTGTTTTAATGCACGGGTATGTGTTTTATATACAGTCATTTTTCCATTCCCATACGATAAATCTTAGCATTAAGGATTTTTCAACACTAAAGTACCTCCAACAAAGAACTTTGGCATTCCTCTGACACATGTGGACGTAAACGAGATAAGAGTTCTTGTTGCCTAGTGCCTGTAAATATCCTCTGTCCAAATTTACATCTTCGGCTTCTCACTCTTCGACACTCTGACCATTTCCGGTATTTGTCAGACCGATAGAATTTTCCATAATAAAATGACAATATCTCCCCCATACTTTTGCTGCCAACAAATTTCTTGACTTGAACAAAATTCTTTCCAAAAATATATAAACTAAGGAGAAAACTAGCCTCTTCTAGATCACTCCACCCGTCACCCAAGGAACCGGGAACCAAACAGTAGCCTCCGCTTCCATGCTTCTGATGCATTTCATTCTTCCCTTCTTGTAGCAAGAATGTATTTGCAGATTGTCGTACCTCTGTTCCAGTATATGGTGCCACAAAACAATTCTTAACCTCAAGCTTAAAATCACCTTTTGGGAAAATGTGCATCCCCAAAATGCTATCAGATTTTACAGATTCATTTCCACTGGACATACTAGTCAATCCACCAGAGAATTGCCGCGGTTCATGGTCAATGCTGACAGAACTGCTAACTTCATCCTTGATCCACATTAATGAAACGGGTAATCCCACTGAAAAATCACGGGGAGTACCAGCAGAAAATACTGCATCGTTTGGGCTCTGCGTCAGCAAATGGTAGGCAGATTGAGTCATCAGAGGAGGAATTTCAATCTGATAGTCGTCTCCAATGCAAGGAAGCAGCTCAGGATCTCTGGAGGCATCACATATGCCAGGAGCTTCTGGAGAAAGTGGGAGCTCCTCAGATTCATCTTCAATACAATGCCAATTATGATTCATTTGAACAGCATCCATCTACAACTGAATTTAAATAACCCATGGTTAGTTGGTTGGTTTGATTGTGCATAATGATGAAGATTCATTTTAAAAATAAAAAAATCTAGGGACATTATATAGCAGTTAAATCAACAGGATCAACATTTTCAAACCCAGATATAAAGGAAGACAAGCAATATTAATAAGAATTCCCAGAAACATAAGTCCAAGTTCATGAATACAAATATATGTATCCAATTTAATCAAGTCCACGGATTAAAAAGGAAAAATTCCAATCTTTCAAGTACAGTCAGAAATTTCTTTTTACAAACCACACCAAAAGAACATAAATATTAAACACACACAAAAAATAGCAAAAAAAAGTTAAAGAAAAAAAAATATAATAAATAAAAATCATCCAAGCAAATTAAATTATATGCCCAATCCTCAAAATTTCATACATGAAAAAAAAAAGTCGATAGAACAGTTTTCTACAAAAATTATCAACCCTACCACCCAAAAAACACAAACTAAAACGACACCAGGTAGCTGAAGACGAAGCAACCCAAGTAATTTAGCCAACTCCAGATCCATCTCCAAACCCAAAACAAGCAAGTCACAACTCCAAAAAACACATACTTCCACATCTACACAACCAACCCATTACGCACATTTTGCCTCGACATACAACACACCCGACCCGAAAGATAAAAACCACTATACAGTTACCCGCAGCAAGAATTCCGAAATGATCACAGCGAAACGTTAATCACTAAAAAAAACCAGAAATAATTAACAATAAATAAGCTGAATAAATTTCAATCTTTCTTGTTTTTACTGTGCACATGTAGTAAAAACAAAAAACCCTTCAAAACCCAAGTGAAGAGCAGAAATGGGTACGCACCGATTGACAAGTTGCGGGTTAAAGTAAACAAGACGTGACCTTTATAATCAAAATATTACTAGTAACAAGTAAAAAGTAAACGAGTAAAAACGCAAACAACAACGCAGACACTAAACAGAAACTTACTCAACAAGTGTATGTAAACATATAATAGCAGCATATGTTATACATATAGAAATGAGTATACCTGTGTTAAGCGAGCTGGGCTTTCATGGCCGCCGAAAGATCTTTTTGCTGCTTTTCCTGGTGGAGATTATACGCAGAAGTCGTTGGTGATGGTTTTTGTTTTGTGTATTCGATAGCTGCTATTTGTTGGAGAGAGAGAGAGAGAGAAATACGATGTGTGTGCTGCTCTGCTATTACGAGTTTTGTTGAGAGAAACTACTCTTTGTTTTTTTATAACGAGGAGGAGAAAAGAAAAGGCGAGAGGGCCTCTGGTCCGTTTTTACAAGGACGAAAATGATCTCCACGCGTGGATCTGGTGCGTGTCTCTACCTTCTTTAAAGGACATGCCACCTGGAGCCTTTAATAAAGGGAAAAAAAATTAAATCTTGAGTGCGGAACCGAAACTTTTGTGGGACTTACGCCGGAATCCTGATTCCGGTTATCATATATTTAGTTCAATAAGAATTTGACGCAAATGGGAACAAAATAGCAAATCACTTGAGAAGTATCGTTTGAAAGAAGTTGGGATAGAGAAATGTCTTGAGACAATAAAATTTATTACAAGAGCCTATTAAATTGAGTACATAAAGAATATACTTTAGGCTTAAAATTAGTATTGTTTTATAATTTACTATTTTTGGATTCTAATAAAAGTCGTTTTGAGTCCGGACACGATTTTTAATAAAATAATTAGTTTGAAGCTATCGGAGTTGTTTGTGACTTTTTCATCCTTTGTTGTCTTTTTTTATTTATGATATTACTAAATTACAATAAAATGAGAGTAAAACAATATAAAGTAATTTACTTTAAGAAAAAAGAAATATTATATATTTTAGACCCAAAATAATTTTTATTAAAATTTGAAAAGAGTATTTTTTTATAGTCGGAAGTGATAATTTTTTTTTTTTGTACATTAGCATTTACTATCCAAAAAAAATAAAAAATGGATGGCTTGTGACAAATCTCAGCCGTCTAGATTATAAAATTCCGTGACGACTTACCCAACAAACAAACAAAACGTGGTGAGAATTGAGAAATGAGACTGTGGAAGAGGATACTGTAGTGCTCATGCGGTGGTTAGTAGGTGGAGTTGTGTAGTTCCGGAAGGAGGCAATAAAAGGCGATACGGTTTGGTTAGCATTTGGCAGGGATTACCGGGAAGGTATTCATCACGCGCATGGTGTGAGCGTATGCATGATAAACATGTTTCTGATAGATTTTAATCTGTAAAATGACGCAGCTACCCCCATCTGGGCTCTTTCACTTCTTCTTTGTTTTATTTTATTATGGTTAAAACACTTTCTTACAACATGTATAGTTTTTGGGAAGTTTAATTACACGAGCTAAAAAAAAATCTCTACTTTTATAGGCGTTAGTTTTTTTTATCAATTTTTTATATCAAATAATATAAAATGAGTACATTAATTTTTAAAATGTTAATATATGATCACTACTTAACAAAAAAAAGAATTCCGAGAGCTGAGTTGTGTGAGAATCCTTATTAGTAAAAAACTTACACGGATTATAGTTTTATTTATTTATTTATGTTTGATAAATCCAAATTAGATAAACACAAGTGTCTTTAATTTGTGTAATAAATATTTAATTTCAATTAATATTTAATTAAACAAACCCAAATTCAATCATGGATGAAAAGTACGACAAAAGTGCTAGTTAATAAGTTAAAATTTTGTTGGTAATTACACCAAAAACATGAAAGGGGAACACAATGGCTGGAAGTTGAAACTAAATATCAAAGCTTTGGGCTTTATGGGCTAAGCTCGCAAGTTGCAATCCCTCTGCTTGATAGTTTTTTTTATAAAATATATTAAGCCGGTTTGAGTATTATCGGATCTTCAAAGGAGGTGACTTTCCCAATATCCTCTATTATAAAATTTAAACTCGAAATCTTAATTAAGAGTGACAGTAGATAAATACATTACTAGTTGACCACAAAATCTTCATCTCTTTACTTAATAGTCATCACACTTGACTACAACATTGATAATATTATTATTAATTAATCTAAAGAAGAAAAAAAATGCTGACATTGCTTAATTAATAAAAGGACATGCAATAACTATATACTAAATTTTAATTAAATTAAATGATATGGTATATAGTTTGGTAAATCATACAAGCACAATAGCTTTTGTATCGGATAATGTCATTACTTATACGAGTCATTTTAATATATGAGTTCAACCTTTAATATTATAATAATAATATAATAAATAAATAAATAATTACGAGCCTTTGAACCAGCATTTTGGTGCGTAGAAGATATACTTTACGATAGCAAAACGATAATAAATAAATAATTTAATAAATTGTGAAAACTAGTTATAGAAAAGAACACTGGCAAGACAGAAAAAGCAGCAGCGGATCGCTGACGCCAAACAGAGGCTTAGCCACCTCGTCGTTCCTGTCACGTTAGTCAAGAAACGATTTATCTCCCTTTTACTCCTTGTAATCGTATACTTTTTATTATTATCTTATACTCCTCTGTCATAATTTATTATAAGGCTCCCCGTCTTTCGATTACGTGTACACTTCTCATGTAGTGCCTTTTTAATAGTATCATTTAGTTTACAAAAAAGGAATTCGTAAGATCGTATAAGTTCACATGTATTCTTAAGTCTATTAAAATAATTATATTTATATATATATTAATTTGATTTATTAAAAAGTAAAATATTTAGAATAAAATATTTTGTATATAAAAATTAAACTCGTGATTTACTCGGACCATACAATTTTATCCCTTGTACTTTAATATTTTATTTAGTTAACGTTTGTTTAATTACCTTCCTATACTTATGGATTTTTGTTTAATTACTCTTTTACTGTGATGAAAAATTTACGTGGTATGACACATTATTGGTTGTTGCCACATGACAACGTACTACGTCAGCACCTGTAATGATATGGTATATGTCACGTCATCATTTTATTTTCAAATGACGACTTGACATACGCCACAATATTACACCATGTCACGTGACTCATGATATAGTGATGTAACACTTAACAAGTGACATTTTAGTGCTAACGTGACGCTTTTTTGGATAAAAAATTGAATGATGTCATTATTCAGTTATGAACGAGGGTGATTAAAAAAATATAAATATAGAGAGTAATTAAATAAACAATTAATATAAAGGATGATTAAATAAAATATAGAGGTAAAATATCATTTAATTTTTTAAATATCATGTTTGTAAATGTAAAACCATTTTGGAATGTAAAAGACAGGGATCCGATTCGGGACTCGGCTGAAAAAGCGAAACACGACGACCACCGTCGGTTACCGATTGTCTATATATTTTATTATTTTCACAATTTGACCAAGACTTGCCAAAGAAAAAGTCTCTCCAACTTGCACACGTGGATTTCATTATACTAATAATATCCTTCTCATTTTTTCTTCTTCTAATATTGCTAAATGCCAACTAACTACCCGTCCGGATTTTATTAACTGTTATTTTTATTCTTTGGAAAGAAAAAAAGATGATAGTTAATAAAATTTGGAGGAAGTAGTATATCCCAAACTATTTTCTTTTTTAAGAAAAAGACATTAGTAGGAGTATTTTAACACTATTATTATTTAATTAATTAGAGATCGATGGTTCAAATATCAATTATATATGAATTAAAATACGTTATCATATAATTGATCATTCACGATTTTATAGTTTTAGGATAACTGTGGTTCACACCTAATATTTTTTTTTCTTTTAAAAAATATTATTATTATTATTTTTAATTATTCTAAGCAAGGCAATATATTAATGGGCGGTGTGGCCCACTCTGTTGGTTCTTGGTTGGTTAATTTGGAAGTTGCCCTCTGTTAAAAACTACTCCTCACAAATAGGATCACTTTTATTTTACCATGCTGTTAGTGTTAAGTGATTCTAGACTTTCTAGTAACTTTTTCAGTTAAGAAGAGAACTGGACCACTGTGTGTTTGACTTTTGTTAAATAAAAGTTAGAAAAAGTTATATTTATTTTGCAGGAGAAAAATAATAATTTTAGAAGAAGAAAACAAAATTCTTGGTGATGTTGGGCTTGAGCCCCCTTTGACTACTCTTTTCTTTTTTCCTTGGGCAATCTGCTGTGTGTAACTGCAAATATTGGTAAAGGCCCACAGTCAATTCTTGTTGGAACGATAAGAAGCCCATTAGTTTGGGCTTCTGGCCCACTTTGGCTCTGAATATCGATTTTTACTGGCACAGAAGGAATGGGTCTCTTTGAAGCCTGAAGGGCCTCTTTAGGCCCATATAAATTCTGAATCTCTTTTCTTTATTACTTAGTATTATATTTATTTATTTATTTCTTGTTCTTTCTCTTCTTCTTTTTTTGTTGTCTTTTCTCTTGGAAAAAAAGAAAAGCGATACCATTCAATCAAGATACATTCATTTTTTATGGTGTTACATTATAATTATTAATATCATTATACATTTTTTATTTGCTACGTTTCTCATTTCTCCTTGTCCCATTCCTACTAAATTAATGTACAATTTCTGGTATAAATTAAATAAAATACATCGTGCTTTGTTTTTCTTGCTGACTATTTTACTGTACACTTTTTAAAATTGAAAGTAAGACTTAGACAAAACAAAAGTCACATTAGTTTTGAAATAAAGAGAGTGTAAATTAGTAGTAGGGAAGAGAAATCTTGTAATTCAAGTGCAACAGATCGAGAAATCATGGTCGATAATAAATAACATTGGTGCATCGAGTACCCACCGGTGGAGTACCGGCGTCGATGATGATGAGATCAAGGCAAAGCAATCCGAGCACGACAGGTTATTACCGATAGCGAACGTGGGGCGGATCATGAAGCAGATGTTACCTTTAAATGCAAAAGTTTCCAAAGAAACCAAAGGAACAATGCAAGAATGTGTTTCTGAGTTCATCAGTTTCGTGACTAGCGAAGCATCGGAGAAGTGCAAAAAGGAACGCCAGAAGACTGTCGATGATGATGACATTTGATCCGCTATGACGACACTTGGATTCGACGACTACGGCCCGCCCTTAACCAGGTATCTATCTGCAAAGATATTGGGATTTAGAAGGTGATAAGAGTGACTCGAGATAAAGGGGTGCCAGAACAGCAGTAGCAACTCTGAAAGCCGACGGTACAGGTTGAGCTAGTGGTGAAAAATTATAAAAATTCTTAAGAAAAAATATGCAACTCTGAAAAAAAATATTATTTTATTTTGAATCAATACAAATTTACTGATAAAGTGTAACAAGTATTTCTACATTGAAATTGTAAAAGAATCAAAAGAGAGAGAAGCCTAGAAGATTTCTAAGCAATTTATTTAATCATCCATCTATTGGCAAATGATTTAAGAGGCAAAAATCCACCAAACTTTGCTTATTGCAAGTATTCTCTTCACGCTTCCAACTTTTAAATTTGCCTATTAAACTTCATAAGTCATGCCAATCCTGAGCAAACACTTACGAGGAACAAGGAAGATCTCTTTGGGTTGTCTGACAACTCTACTTAACCAATTGTAGAGATAATCCACCATTAATTGCTTTGCTAATCCAGCTCCTTTTGATGTTTGCAACTCACTATCTCCCATCAAATAAACCACTCCACCATCTCTAATCACTTCATCAACAAATGCCAACTCCTTTTCAACTTCTTCTCCATTAATCAACTCATCGTCTTTTATAAACTCTTTCAACTGAGCCACCACTACCTCCTCGAACGATTCTTGATCCTTTCTTGAATCCGTGTACCCATACCTCACCACGCATTGGAAAATCGATTCCCCTGGCTTGATTCTTTGAAACAAACACCGCTCGCTCGGAGGAACTCTGCTAACGGGCAATGACTTGATGGTCACGAACACGAGCACCGAATGGATGGCTTGCACACTCGAGATGTAATGGTTGAATAAAGGAGGAATGCCTTGAACAAGCTGAGTGTAGAACAAGCCAAGACCTTTGATTCTCTGGGTTTTAGTATCTGAGATTATCTCGGAAACTCTTTCAGCTGAAACCATGTTCTCTAGCTCGTGCACATACTTCTTTCGATATCCGTAAAACCATATGAACATGACAAACACCATCACAATTGCAAAGCATAACGGAAGGTATCCTCCATCCACGAACTTGTAGAGTACTGAGCTCAAAAACACCAATTCAATCACACAAATCGTCAAGGTGTAGATAATGATGAGGATGATGTGCGTCTTCCATACCAATATCATTATCAAGATCAAAAGAAACGACGTGATCACAAACACAATCGTCACGCAAATCCCTGAAATGAAACACGGATTAGTAAAAGAGACTGCAGACAAGAAATGTGACTCGTTTCTTCAAAAGAAAACTTAACTACTTTTCACTTCTGTAAATGAAAAATGCAAATAGTTTCTTATACCTAAGATGCTACGAATCTCATTTTTTACAGTTGATACTATTCAAAATGAGATTAGTAAAATTTTCTTACCGTATGCATTGCCGATTGCAACTGTGCTTTGCATGCCAAGAGTGACAACGACACAAAGTATCATTAGAAGTGTGTTGATCTCAGGAATATAAATCTGCCCCCCGTATTTTTCTGAAGTGTGCACCACTTTAACCCAGGGGAAGCACCCGAGTGCTACAGATTGTTGAACAATAGAGAACGAAGCAGAGATTAACGATTGACTCGCGATGATAGCTGCTAGCACGGCCACTACAAATTGTGGCCAATATAGTGGTGCTACGCGTGATAACAATACCCGGAGTGAGTATATGAAAAATCATTTTCCAAAAAAAAACTACTAGTAATACTATACTTACTTGGGATTGAGCTGTAGAAAGCAGTTAACACCTCTTCAGGATGTTTCAGAAGGTAGGAACATTGACCTAAATAGGCCAACAAAACAGCTGGGACAAGTACACTACAAGAACTCAACTGAACCGAGCGAATATGGAAATGTCCCAGATCAGCGAACAGAGCTTCCGAGCCTAATTTTGTGTTAATCAAAGTCAAAACAACGATCAATTAGCACTTTCGCTACTAGAAACTAAGGAAACAAATGAAATTTTGGTATTCATAACAAACCTGTTAGGCATAGAATCACTCCTCCGAGAGAAATCCATGCTTTCTTTTTGTTTTTCTGAAAGTATCGCACGATGTACCATGGATTGACAGCCTTGATTATGCTCGGATCGTACTTGATGAAATTGTAGATTCCAACAACTCCAATGAAAAGAAACCACAATGTGATAACCGGGGCAAAAGTGTACCCAATTTTATCTGTTCCAAACCTCTGAATTTGAAATAACAGAATCAATATCACAACTGAAATCCACATAACTGTAGTATCTGTAAGGCTAGTCGCAGCCACCTTTATGCCTCCCACCGCTGACAATACTATATTAACACAAGGATCAATCGAGTTATACTAGTGCAGACTTAGTGGACGATCATCAGGATTTCCCTGACACCGACATTTTTCTAATAAGAATGGAACAAAATGTTGATTAGTTTAATTAGTTACCTGATATACATGGTGTGAGAACGCCATCTCCTAGCACCATGGACACACCAAGCATGGTTACGAACAATAAAAAGTACTTCATCATTTTGCTATTCTCAAGGAAGGATTTAACCTTTGCTGCCCGTTTCGTGCGGAGATTTGGCAACTCCAAACTGTAATTTGAAACTTTTCTATCTTCAGCTTGCTGGTTTGGTATCATATTCACCTTCGCGTGCCGGCATATAAGAGAGTATAATGCAAACGTTCCTCCTAAAATTTATTAAGAGGTCAGGAGTTTAAATCAATTTTATCGAATAAAAAAGAGAGTAGGAACATGTGAAATGTGCTTACCATCTCCGTTATCGTTGGCAGACAGAACGATGAACACATACTTAACGACGGTTAGGATGAGAATTGAATAGATAATTAGGGACAAAGCACCATACAAATCCTTCGGATCATTGATACCGTCTGGAAAAATGCTCGATAACACGTACAATGGAGATGTACCCAAATCACCATACACAATGCCAATGCATTGAAATGCAAGCACCATAATAGTTCTCCAACTTGGATTCTGCATTTTATTATTATCAATCAACAATTAATACCATAATAAAAAAGATCAAAAATTACTTTTAATTAAATAAATTGCACGTACCTGATTACCATGATCATAGCCTCCTCGGTTGGCTTCCATATCGAAAAACTCATTCGTCTTGGGGAGCTTACTTCCATTATTGTAACCTTTACCATTATCATCCATTTCGTTTTCGAGATTTTCTTCTTCCATATAATGTATTTTGTTATCTGTGTTTTTCATCTTTCAGTAATTTTTCACCTTCTTTTTTTATTAATAAAAGAAAAAACAGTGTTAATCACTCCCATATTTATTGATGAAATGGTGAAGGAAGTGATTGTGTATGTTGGTGGGTGCGCAGAAATTACGGAAACTTGTCTTAAGGTGTGACTTGTGCTTAACTGGGTCTATTTGGGCATACTGTTGGCCACACTTGGTGGTAAAATTTGTCTTTTAATTTTCTTCTTTTAAATAAATTACTCCCTCCGTCCTTTAATAACGGATGCTTTGACTTTTGGCACGCATATTAAGGAGATCGGATGATTTACTATTTGAGACAATTTTGGCCCGAACTTTTCTCGAATTACATGAATGGTATGCTCTAAGTTCGGGGAAAAATTGTCTCAAATAGTGAGTCATTCGGCCTCCTTAATATGCGTGCCAAAAGTTAAAGCGTTAGTTATTAAAAAACGAAGGGAGTAATAAATTTAATTTTATAGGGCTCGTGACTTTTCTTGTAGTAAAACTTCAAATTTGCTTTAGGAAAAAATAGACTTTTTCTTAAGTAAGCTTTTACCCCACATTTATCACAGATTCCCAAATAGCACTCTACCATTTACAAAATCTCAAATAGCCACTTAAAATTTTCTAGTATAGCTCAATTTATCCTCAAATTTGAATTAAAATTATTTGAAGATATAACAGATATGTAATAATGAAGTAAAAAATATAAATAAAATATTTTATTAATTAAATACACATGAAAGATACATCGGTCGGTTAGTGATGTGCTTGAAACTAATGTGAATAGGACCCAATTCCCGTCACATCAGTGTTAACTGACATGTCATCATTAAACCCAGTCGAAAGTTTACTTAAGTTTTTTTCCCCCCCTCCCCTTTGAATTTGAAGAGTAAATCTAAATCTTATTCCCTATGGCTAATGATCTCAAAGGCCCATCCCTTTTCAGATAAAAAGACCCATATTTTTATCTCTTAAGAGGCCCATTTTCAGAGATGCATATTGGGCGCCTTTTACAGGCCCACTTTCCTTCCAATCCATCGAGCATTGGGTGGGCTCCTTTTTTCACTCGTAAGAGAATTAATGCAAGTAAGCACGTGTTCCTTGGACATTGGGGAAAGCAAATATATAATTTAAAGGCTTTCAAAAAAGAAAAAAAAAAGTTTAGAGAGCTTTCCTAATTTATCTAAAAAACTTCATTAAAAAAATTATTTCGTTAAACATTTTTAATAATTATTTAATTAATGTCTTAAGTTTCAATTATCGGTATTTATTTTCTAGTGATGACTAATAACATATAATTATGATTTTGTAAGTAAATATTACATATACATATTGAGAATATTTTATCTATACAAAACATACATAATGTATGGTGTTTTTACTTAAAAAAACAATAAAATGTTGATAATTAAATAATAAATGACTCATAATCTTTTTCCTGTACGAATAATAATTAAAGGAGAATTTATTTTATGGTAGAAAATGTTTGTTTAATTTAAATCGCAATATTTTTTCTTTTAATATATATTTTTGCTTTAAATATAAATATTAGAATATTCGAATTTGAAATTTGATTTGTTGTTGTGATGATGCCAAATTTTTTTATTTATAAAATGATTAAAACAATAATCAAATTCCCTAAAAAAGTAAATGACAATAAACTAAAATCTCAGACACGTCACGCTCCTCCTCACATCACATGCCGATCGCGAGCTGCCTGGTTGCCGCTGGCCTTGGGCTTGACACAAACAATGCAACAAAACGACATCGGACACTGACGTATATAAAATGCACTCTTCTCGCATTACACAAAAAAGGAAAAGGTAAAAATGAAGTATTTTAGGTCCCTAATATTATTGAATTATACATTATCATCCTTGAGAATTTCGAACATCAACGTTAATCCATATATTTATGGGCTAATATTTCTTATATAATCGGATAATAAAACTGTTCATTTAATTAATAATTCAATACTAATCTTGATTAGCAAATATATCATCTTTATTATAATATTTGTAAATTTAAATTAATAAATTAGAAAAAACGTAAAGGAAGTTATTCACTGTAAAATTGAAAAATATATTGTAATTAGATTTAACAAATCAACATATATCAAATAAAATATTAATTAAAAAAATTGATAATTTATCACTAAAAATGGCTAGAAGTCCAAAGTACAGCCATGAAAGTGTATAATACATTAAACTACAGGGACCCTAATATTTTCCCCAAAAAAACTATTATCCTCCACAATAAAATTTAGAAAAAAGAAGAACAGATATGAAAAGAGAGGGAGAGAGAAGGGAAGAAAGGAAGGAAGAAAGAAAAATGAACGAATAATAGAGGATCCAAGACCTTTTTGTCACGTTTCCTGTCCACTGAAGCTATCACAACATGTTTCACATTGAAATCAAACACTTGGAGAAGCGCCTCATTTGTGTCCTCGAGGAATACAACTTGATGTGTTCACATTGAAATCAAACACTTGGAGAAGCGCCCATACTCAACCTACGAACATTGTCCTTGGTGGTATGAGTAGATATCGTGACAAAAACATTGGGGTCCTTTTCAGTGGAGCAATTCATTGGGTTGCTCGTTATGACGATTCCTCTTTTACTGGTGTCCGTATTCTTGTTCTTGATTTAGCCTCCGAGAAGTTTATGTTGGTGTCCAGCTCAATGGTGGAAAGGTTGTCTTGCAAAAACAATGAGAAGGCAACGTGAAAAAAAAGAAAAAGAAAATGTTGAAAATGCATAAAGGGTGAAACATGCATTATTTGTAAGGAAAGGTTGTGCTGGAAAGTGGCAATAAAGAAAGAAAAAGATGGAAAGGTTGGTTGGTGCATGTGATGTGAATAATGGAAAGGAAAAAGTGGAAGGAAGAAGCCACGTTGATTGAAAGGAAATCCAAGTTGGATCTCACATGGTCAAATGATCACATGGTGTGTGATCATGTTGTTTTTCCTTTTTCATTTGTTGGTCTTGCCTATATTTAGGCATGCGTAGGAATGGGATTATTTTGTATCAATTGAAAGCAATTGCAACCGAGGGAGCAATTGAGAGAATTGAGAGAATTGGGAGAGGAATTACTGTTGAGTATTCCGTGAGAAAAATATGCAGTATTTTTCTTGTTAGTGTTTGAGAGAAAAATAATCAGTGAGGGTATTATTTTTCTAGATTGTATCTCCTCGATCTAGATGTGAGATTGAGTTGAGAGAGATTGTAAAACTACTAATTTATTATTAGTGGAAGATTGTTCGGAGTTGGGCCCGTGGTTTTTCCTCATTTGAGGTTTTCCACGTAAATTCTTGGTGTTGTTTATTTTTGCTGTTCTGTATTTTTTGTTTGTTCGATCCTGGGCGGGAAAGGTGATTTTTTCCCAACAACTGGTAGCGGAGCTTACGGTTTGAAAGATGACAGACAACGCAAGGATTGAGCCTTTTGATGGACAGAATGATTTCGCAGTGTGGCAGACAACTGTGATGGATTTGCTGACTATGAAGGATCTCGACGTCGCACTTGATGATGAGAAGCCAGAAGGAATGAAAGATGGTGAATGGGCAACGGTCCTGAAAAAGGCGACCAGTCAGATCAGGCTAGCATTAGCTCCATCAATAAAGTATGCTGTGATGGGGGAGCAGACACCAAAAGTGATGTGGGAGAAGCTGGAAAGTATTTATGCTTCTAAGTCTGTGACAAACAAACTTAGTCTGAAGTTAGACTTGTATTCGTTGAAGATGGATGACAGCACGAGCATCCATAATCACTTGTCAGATTTTAATCGGTTGCTGACGAAAGTGCTTAATACGGGGGAGAAAGTAGAAGATGAAGAGCAGGCGATACTTCTCCTTTCTTCATTACCTGTATCATACAAGTCACTGGTGCAGTCCCTTACAGCAGGGAAGACGAGTTTGAAGAAGGAGGATGTGACGACTTTCCTAATAGATAATGAGAAGCTATTAGGAGTGGAGAGCAAGAATAATGGTGACAGACTGTTAGCTACAGAAGGGTCATCAACTGGACGGGATCAGCGTGGCAGAAGCAGAGGAAGAGGTGCTTCTTCCAGCTATGGAAGAAACAGATCCAGCTCAAGACCAAGAGCAGACTACAGTGAGAAAGAGTGTTACTATTGTCACCAGAAGGGTCACATTAGAGTACACTGTCAGAAGATGATGACTGATCTGAAAGAACTGCAGAAGGGTAAAGAAAAGATTGATGATGCTGTAACTATTCAGGATGATGATGCTGAATTGTTGGCAGTGCAGAAAAGTGAGGATCTGGTAAGAGATTCCTGGATTTTAGATTCTGCATGTTCTTTTCACATTTGTGCTAACAAAGAATTGTTTAGCACATTTGGTGATTGTGATGATAAATCTGTCACATTGGTCAATAACGAAAAACTGGAGGTTGAAGGTATCGGCAATGTGAAGATTAAGATGCATGATGGATTGGTGAGAACTCTCGGCAATGTGAGATATGTGCCGAAGTTGAAAAGAAATTTAATTTCTCTCGGAAGATTGGATTCTCGCGGGTACAAATACTCAGCGAGAGATAGGTTGATGAGGGTAAGCAGAGGAGCAGCTGTAATCATGAAGGGGGAGCTTGCTTCTAACAATGTTTACAGACTGATTGGAACCGCGGTTAAGAGTACAGTACAAGGTACTCATAAAAGATTGAATGATTGTGATGGCCAGGTAGAGTTGCCTAGGAGAAGAGTTAGCTTTGCAGAGTCGACCGGTGAGAAAGCGAACTCGACCTCTACCCGGAAAGTATGAAGATTGGTGATCCCCCATAATATAAGCTGGAGGGGGAGAATTGTTGGTGTCCAGCTCAATGGTGGAAAGGTTGTCTTGCAAAAACAATGAGAAGGCAACGTGAAAAAAAAGAAAAAGAAAATGTTGAAAATGCATAAAGGGTGAAACATGCATTATTTGTAAGGAAAGGTTGTGCTGGAAAGTGGCAATAAAGAAAGAAAAAGATGGAAAGGTTGGTTGGTGCATGTGATGTGAATAATGGAAAGGAAAAAGTGGAAGGAAGAAGCCACGTTGATTGAAAGGAAATCCAAGTTGGATCTCACATGGTCAAATGATCACATGGTGTGTGATCATGTTGTTTTTCCTTTTTCATTTGTTGGTCTTGCCTATATTTAGGCATGCGTAGGAATGGGATTATTTTGTATCAATTGAAAGCAATTGCAACCGAGGGAGCAATTGAGAGAATTGAGAGAATTGGGAGAGGAATTACTGTTGAGTATTCCGTGAGAAAAATATGCAGTATTTTTCTTGTTAGTGTTTGAGAGAAAAATAATCAGTGAGGGTATTATTTTTCTAGATTGTATCTCCTCGATCTAGATGTGAGATTGAGTTGAGAGAGATTGTAAAACTACTAATTTATTATTAGTGGAAGATTGTTCGGAGTTGGGCCCGTGGTTTTTCCTCATTTGAGGTTTTCCACGTAAATTCTTGGTGTTGTTTATTTTTGCTGTTCTGTATTTTTTGTTTGTTCGATCCTGGGCGGGAAAGGTGATTTTTTCCCAACAGTTTAGACCGCTCAAATCCCCTCATGGACGTCTGTTGGACTACAACACTTGGTTAGGAAGCTTGTCAGGATGTCTTTGCTTATGCATTCATTACGACGAGGGTGAGGGTCTGGTGGACGGTGGTCGTGGGGTGGATTTGTGGATGATGAAAGAGTATGGCGTGGATTCCTCTTGGATAAAGTTGTTATCGCTTCCTATTACCTTCATTCGCCCAGACTGTGTCTTTCTCAGGAATTATCCGATTCTCTTCTCAAACGAAGAAGGTAAAATAGTGGCCATGTTTGAGCATGTCTATCCGGAGGAGACCTGGAATCGGCACGGGGACGCTGCACCGGACGAGATTATGAGGTTGCAAATTGAAAAAGGAGCGATGGTCAACTCTGAAACTCTGTTGCGTGTTTCCAGGGATCGAGACTACTCTACCGATGTCCGTGACGGGACCCTGTGTCAAAATTATGCTCTTCTACACATGGAAGACAGTCTAGTATCCCTTGATTAATTAGCAGATTGAATGTGTACTGATTACTACAAATATTCTTTCATAATTTGTCATTTTTTTAATTTTAATCCATTTCAGAAGTGTTAATTTGTGGGCATATATAGGCAATGGTAAGTTTGCTTGTCTAGAGACAATGCCGCGTTTTTTTATAGTTACGTCAATTTGAGTCTCTTCGACTTATAAACACGGAATAATTATCTTACCAATGACACGAATAGTAGTACTCGATAGACGTCCAATGTTTGTGCAGACATCATAACCTGCAAACAGAGCGAAAATCTACTTGAACTCTTAAAAGTCAAAGGAAACTTCCACAACCAAGCTGACAGCTGGTAAGGTGACAAAAGGCTTCGGCCAAGGAGCCTAAACTTCTATCATTTTCATCACATGAGACAAATCTCACAAACCATAACAATAACTACAGGAAACAGTAACAAAGAACATTTTGATTAAAGTTTGATAGCGAGTTAGCACGCCTGAAGAATTTTGGTACCTAAGTCATACGTTTCTACCAGTGAACTTGCTAACAATCTTGGAGTTAACGACAATTCATATTTACTTGAGTAAATGACTTCCACATACCGATTGAGCATAATATAGAAAAGTTCCATACACAACACATACGCCTGCGCTACGGAACTAGAGTATCAAAGATGTCAGAAATACTTACCTCCTATGTTGTTTGCTACCAGTGCACTACACTCTGAGCCACAGACCAATCCCCCCCACAGTCCTACAGTGCACCAATGACGGTCAAAATAAGATCAGAGATATTCACCTTTGGTGATCAAACTTTAATCAAATATATAATTTAAAGGCTTTCGAAAAAAAAAAAAAAGGTTTAGAGAGCTTTCCTAATTTATCTAGAAGACTTCGTTAAAAAAAATTATTTAGTTAAACATTTTTAATAATTATTTAATTAATGTCTTAAGTTTCAATTATCGGTATTTATTTTCTAGTGATGACTAATAACTTATAATTATGATTTTGTAAGTAAATATTACATATACATATTGAGAATATTTTATCTATACAAAACATACATAATGTATGGTGTTTTAACTTAAAAAAAACAATAAAATGTTGATAATTAAATAATAAATGACTCATAATTTTTTTCCTGTACGAATAATAATTAAAGGAGAATTTATTTTATGGTAGAAAATGTTTGTTTAATTTAAATCGCAATGTTTTTTCTTTTAATATATATTTTTGCTTTAAATATAAATATTAGAATATTCAAACTTGAATTTTGATTTGTTGTTGTGATGATGCCAAATTTGTTTTTTTTTTTAAATGATTAAAACAATAATCAAATTCCCTAAAAAAGTAAATGACAATAAACTAAAATCTCAGACACGTCACGCTCCTCCTCACATCACATGCCGATCGCGAGCTGCCTGGTTGCCGCTGGCCTTGGGCTTGACACAAACAATGCAACAAAACGACATCGGACACTGACGTATATAAAATGCACTCTTCTCGCAGTACACAAAAAAGGAAAAGGAAAAATTGAAGTATTTTAGGTCCCTAATATTATTGAATTATACATTATCCTCCTTGAGAATTTCGAACATCAACGTTAATCCATATATTTATGGGCTAATATTTCTTATATAATCGGATAATAAAACTGTTCATTTAATTAATAATTCAATACTAATCTTGATTAGCAAGTATATCATCTTTATTATAATATTTGTAAATTTAAATTAATAAATTAGAAAATACGTAAAGGAAGTTATTCACTGTAAAATTGAAAAATATATTGTAATTAGATTTAACAAATCAACATATCTCGAATAAAATATTAATTAAAAAAATTGATAATTTATCACTAAAAATGGCTAGAAGTCCAAAGTACAGCCATGAAAGTGTATAATACATTAAACTACAGGGACCCTAATATTTTCCCCAAAAAAACTATTATCCTCCACAATAAAATTTAGAAAAAAGAAGAACAGATATGAAAAGAGAGGGAGAGAGAAGGGAAGAAAGGAAGAAAGAAAGAAAAATGAACGAATAATAGAGGATCCAAGACCTGAACGCAAGGCCACATGTTCATTCTCAACAACAACCTTTCCCCATTCAATGCCCTGTAGCGTTTCCGTCATCACTTTTCACCGCTTCTTCTCCGGCAACAACCTATCAAGGTCTGCTAACTTCTCTCTCTATTCATCTTCTTGTAGGTCTCCGATTCGTATCAACTTGTATCGGATCTCTTTCGTCCTATCTTTTTTTCATCGATATTTGGAGCTGCGATTCTAGCGTCTGCTGTTAAGTTTTGATTGAAGTGTCTGCTGTGTTTGGATACTCTGAATTCGCACGAAATGTTAAGCGCTAGGTTAGCTACTCGGATTGGAACATTAATCAGGGTTTTGAACTAATTCAGTTGTTTTCCGATGCTCTCTCAGCTACTGAACGGAAAATTAGGTATAGTTTCAAGTGGGGAGAATGCTTGATAACATGCTGATTCAGGTCATCCAATTGTTAAGCATTGTTTGATTGGGTTCCTGTCATGTTAATAGCACTTTTATGATGTATGTTGATTGTTTGGGAATGAAGTTTGAAAGTAATGTCCTCGATCGTTTCTGGTTGAATTTTAATGTCTGTTTGAGTTTTTTATCTGTTGATTGTGCCATTTGGAAGTAATATGTATGTCATTTTGGGTTGAATTGGGCATATTGCAGTGTTGGGGGTTTTTAGAATTAAGGTTTTGGAAACATGACCATGAATGAGCGGAAGACTATTGATCTAGAGCAAGGATGGGAGTTTATGCAAAAGGGGATTAAGAAGCTGAAGAACATTTTAGAAGGATTGCCAGAGCCGCAATTCAGCTCTGAGGACTACATGATGCTATACACGTACTTACTATCCCTCAGTCTCACTGTGCTTGTGCCCATGTCTAGATACATACTTGGATATGGATTGCTGACATTGTCTGTCTATTTTTCTTGCTCTTAATTTTGTATGCAGAACCATTTACAACATGTGTACTCAGAAGCCTCCTCATGATTACTCCCAACAACTTTATGACAAGTATCGTGAATCCTTCGAAGAATATATTACTTCAACGGTGAGGAATCTATAAACTGATGTTTTCGTCAATATCTCTGATTCACATACCTTGCTGTGTGCTGAAAGTTTGGGACGTGATATTTTTATGGAAAAGATTCGTACTGTAGAAATATTTACGGTTCATTATTGCCCACCTTTTCATATTTTCAGAGTATTTAATTGACAAACATAGGGGTTGTAATACCAGAATCCTCTTTTTGTCACGTTTCCAGTCCACTGAAGGTATCACAACATGTTTCTGTTTCTTTGCAACGTGGCTTGGAGGTTGTTTCATATTGCAATATCCTTTGTGCATTCAGAACACCATGTTGATTTTCCTAATGCTGAAACTTTGGCTTTGTTTTTAAGTTCGCTCTGTTCTAATATAAGATGCCTCCATATGAAATTTTTCAATGGCTGATGATGGAACTTACATCTTGAGTATCCTTGTTATTTATTATTTTCCTCTGGCATGTATCATCTTTTTGCATGTGCATCACTAGTTTTTTTGTTTAATGTGAGAGAAATCTTTCTCGTGCACAAAACATTTCAACAAAGGAAGAAGTAGATAAGTAACACAAGTTATGGTTTGGTCCTTTTTCTTTCATAAGATTGTATCAATTGAAGATCTTATTCAAGTTGTTATGTTTTTCATGTCTTATGGTTGGTTTTCTAATTCAGGTTTTGCCATCCTTAAGAGAGAAGCATGATGAATTTATGCTAAGAGAGCTTGTGAAAAGGTGGGCAAACCATAAAGTTATGGTTAGGTGGCTCTCACGTTTCTTCCACTATCTAGATCGGTACTTTATTGCTCGGAGATCACTTCCACCACTTAATGAAGTTGGACTCACTTGCTTTCGTGATCAGGTATGTCACAACTCTCTAAATTTGTGAGTTTCTTACTATCTGCCAATATTTGTGCGGGAGGTTATTACTTATCTGTTATAACATTTTTCTTTTTTTGATCCATCATCACACTGCCTTATGTAAATCTCTAACTGTTGTGGACTTCCAATATGGTATTTTTCTTCTGAGAAGAATTACATAATTCACCATCACCATATGTTCTGGTTGCAGGTGTACCAGGAATTAAATGGGAAAGTGAGGGATGCCGTTATCTCTTTGGTATGGTGACTTTCTTTTGCTTCTATTTACTTTCTGCTCCTTGATTTATCGTGCCAAGTTGATTAACACAATTTTTTTGCATTAGATTGATCAAGAACGCGAGGGCGAGCAGATTGATCGTGCTTTACTGAAGAATGTTTTAGACATTTTTGTTGAAATTGGAATGGGGCAGATGGATTACTATGAAAATGACTTTGAAGCAGCCATGCTCAAAGATACTGCTGCTTATTATTCTCGGAAGGCTTCCAACTGGATTCTTGAAGATTCTTGTCCAGATTACATGTTGAAGGTTATAGAGCTTGTCTGTTAATGGATTGAAATACTTATTCTCTAACCTCAGAAATGGTCTTAAATGTATCTTGTTTATGATTCAGGCTGAGGAGTGTCTAAAACGTGAGAAAGATAGGGTTGCCCATTATCTACATTCCAGTAGTGAGCCAAAATTGTTGGAGGTTCGTAATTAATTTATATTTTTCCAGCAGAAGTAGTTAGTTAATGGTTTCTGGGTGTGGCTAATGCTGCTTCTTTATTTTATTTTTTTATAAAGAAACCCTAAGAAATAGAATGACTTAGCTCTGGACTAGAAATATTACTGTTATGTTTGTTCTTTTGTTTGATATTTCACCACTGTATCACTTTTTTTTTTCCTGTAGAAAGTTCAACATGAGCTTTTGTCTGTATACGCAAATCAATTGCTTGAAAAAGAGCATTCAGGGTGCCATGCCTTGCTCCGGGATGACAAGGTGCTTACATTCTCCGTGTTTTTCTTCCCTTGCTCAGTTTGGATGTATGATAGTTGATTGTGGTCTCATTGCTTTGTACCATGCTGTTCAGGTGGAGGATTTGTCAAGAATGTTTAGGCTCTTTTCTAAGATACCCAGAGGCTTGGATCCAGTTTCAAGTATATTTAAGCAGGTTATTATCTCAAGATTGCCTTTCCTTGATGTTTGTTTTGTCGTGGGCGAGTTGCATCAAAGTTTTACTTCATTGCAACCTTTCTTTTTATGTTCCCCTCTTTTGTTCTGAGATTTGTTCTTGTTCCACATTCAGCATGTTACTGCTGAAGGCACGGCTTTGGTAAAACTAGCTGAAGATGCTGCAAGCAACAAGAAGGTTGGTGTTAGTTATATATATCTGATTTCTATATAGTTGCATCAATAGACATCCTTTACTCAGCCTAGAGGATAGGCATCCCTCCCTAGTTCATCAATGTCAGCCATCTGTTATTGTTGGATTACTGTTAGTTGCACAATCTTCGTGGCAGTGCTTTTAATTTTTAGAAAGGCAAATGCAGACACTGTATGATTTTTTTTTTTTTAATGCTAGAAGGTCAAAATACTTAAACTAGTGAATTGTAGGATTTATCTTACTCAACAGCACTGCTGGTAGCTTTACTTTTAGTATACTGAAGTTTAAGTTCATGAATGTTCTTAAGGGACCTCAGAAATGTGTACTTTTCTGTGATTTGAAAATAAGCTTTGTTGCCTACTTTTGCTTTCCTTTATCATCGTCATCTACTTGAATCATATACGTTATCACTTTTATTGTTGTTTAGAGGATTGGTAACTGATCATGGTTTTGAGTAAGAAGCAGAATTGAAATGTAATGAACGTTATTGTGAAAATGAGAGGGGTTTTTTCCCAATCATTTCATTCCTATTATTTCATGTCATTGGATCGTTCCATTGCAATATTGATTTACCATAGGAATGCTTTCCTGCTCACTGTATTTCTCTTCGATCCTAACTACGCATCGCACTTTTTTTGAAGTCTAATCTTGTTTGTGATTCTAATGCGAAGTTTCTTTTAATTTTTTCACAGGTAGAGAAAAAGGATGTAGTTGGTATGCAGGAACAGGTAAATTCATTGCTTATTATTCCTGCATCTAGAGGTTGGCTGGCCTATTTTAAATGGTGGGAACCTATTTTACTGGTTTCAGGTTTTTGTTAGGAAGGTGATTGATCTGCATGATAAATACCTGGCGTATGTCAATGATTGTTTCCAAAACCACACTCTTTTCCACAAGGTTTGTGCAGGATTATTACTTGCAAAACGATAAGGTCAGAGCCTTCTTGGTTTATTGTGTCTGAATGTTTTTCATTATGCTCCAGGCACTTAAGGAAGCTTTCGAGGTCTTCTGTAACAAAGGTGTTTCTGGAAGTTCTAGTGCAGAGTTATTAGCCACTTTTTGTGATAATATTCTCAAGAAAGGTGGGAGTGAGAAACTGAGTGATGAAGCCATTGAGGAAACATTGGAGAAGGTTTGGTGTGGTCTTATTGCAGTATTTCATAATTTCTGTGTTATTATGCTAAACCGCGAATAACTAATTTGTTGTCCATATGCAGGTGGTAAAGCTGCTTGCTTATATCAGTGACAAAGACTTGTTTGCTGAATTTTATAGGTCAGTAATGTATTCAAAGTGAGTTGCTCAGTTAAACATCTTTTAATGTGGGCGGTTTATCTGATATTTGTTTTGTTCCTTGGTTGCTGGCAGGAAAAAGCTTGCCCGGCGGCTTCTTTTTGACAAGAGTGCTAATGACGACCATGAACGAAGCATCTTGACCAAGCTGAAGCAACAATGTGGTGGCCAGTTTACCTCAAAGATGGAGGGCATGGTCAGTTGCCTTAGGATTACCCTTTGCTAAAAGGATTTTTTTATTGTTAGCAATATGTATAGTTGGGATACTAATGCTGGCTCTTTCTTGAAATTGATTTTCTATTCTAGGTCACAGATTTGACCTTGGCGAGGGAAAACCAAACCAGCTTCGAGGAGTATCTGAGCAATAATGCAAATGCAAATCCAGGCATTGACTTGACAGTTACTGTATTGACAACTGGGTTTTGGCCAAGTTACAAGTCCTTTGATTTGAATCTTCCTGCAGAAATGGTAATTGGTTTATGTTCAGTTCAACACTTTTGGAGATCTTTTCTTCAGACACGATAGTGTATTAGCAAAATCACTCATTCCTTGATTACCATTGCTTCAGGTCAAGTGTGTTGAAGTCTTTAGGGAATTCTACCAAATAAAAACAAAGCACAGAAAACTTACCTGGATATACTCTTTAGGCACATGTAACCTTATTGGGAAATTTGACCCAAAACCAATGGAGCTGATTGTGACAACCTATCAGGTAACTTTCCTATGGAGTTAACCTCATGATTGTTTGCGCATTTATTTGTTCCAGTTATGAATGGACAGTTCCATCTTCTGGATGAGTTTCCATATTACTAACCTTGATTTTTTTCTCTCTTGATAATAGGCTTCTGCGTTGTTGCTTTTCAACTCCTCTGATAGATTGAGTTATTCGGAGATCATGACTCAATTGAACTTGACCGATGATGATGTTGTTAGGCTCCTCCACTCCTTGTCATGTGCAAAGTACAAGATTCTAAATAAAGAGCCTAATACAAAAACAATCTCTCCTACTGATTACTTTGAGTTCAACTCCAAGTTCACTGATAAAATGAGGAGGATCAAGGTACCAGGAGCATTTTTGCAGATTTTTTGTTAAAAATAGTTCACTCTTTACTATGCGAAACATAATAGATCTGCTTTGTTCAACTTGCAGATACCTCTTCCTCCTGTGGATGAGAAGAAGAAAGTAATCGAAGATGTTGACAAAGACCGAAGATATGCGATCGATGCCTCAATTGTGCGTATTATGAAGAGTCGGAAAGTCTTGGGTCACCAGCAGTTGGTGATGGAGTGTGTTGAGCAGTTGGGCCGCATGTTCAAGGTTTATATCGCATTCAATTTACTTTTTGATGTTCTGTATTTGTTTCTTTCAACTCATTGGTTTAATTTAGCTTTGAATTTTCAGCCCGATTTCAAGGCAATTAAAAAGAGGATAGAAGATCTGATTACTCGTGACTACCTTGAAAGGGACAAAGATAACCCCAATTTGTTCAGATACTTGGCATGATAGAGCCTATTTGGTACCCATGAATAATGAAGTGGTGACTCCGGCTGCTGCTTATAGCACCAATGAGCAAACTGCACACGGTTGAAGTTTGACTAGAATACGTATAAATGCCACTACTTGATTGTTTCTATTGGTGATAATAACCCTGAAGCAAGAACTGAGAATGCTTGGACACTTTGCCGGAAAGCCAGGTACGAACAACTTCCATGGGTTACGCAGCCATTCTGGAGACTTGTAATTGTTTCTGTAACAGTTCTAATGTACCTATGGGACTGTCCTGTATTCGTCATGTTATTATTGCAGGTCCATCACATTTACTTGTTTGATGTTTGTTTGTTAATTGTTCCTTCGCCAACGTACTGGAAAAGTGAAAAAAAAATGTAATTTAGCTCTTATATGTTTTGAATTTTCGGTTGCCAACTTTAGAAAACTATTATCAGGTGAACGGATTTGGCTTCGGAAGTGGATATCATTGTTTGTGCAATTTGTATGCTTGTCTATGTATAGTTTTCTTTAACAGGACACCCGATCCCTATTTCCATTATTAGTGAGAGACTTGAGCTGCTTTTGAATGTGTTAGTGATTATACAATTTTATCGTGCTCACAGGTTCCTATCCCCTGTTATCTTTTTTCGTGAGAACAGGAGGTCCGGTGGATGATGAATCGATTATGAATTGTTTGTTATTCACATATCCATGTTTCTCTCTGTGCTTCATGTCTCGGCTTATTTTTTTCGGATGTATTCCAGCCGTTCTGGTCCTCTCATCTGTTTGGAAAACTCTTGAAAATTATCTCAGTTCTAGTAAAACTAAAGGTGAAGTCTTACTTAAGCGTGTTCTGAGGAAGATTAGATGCAAGTACTAACAGAGGTTTACTGCGCTACTCTTAAATTGAAACTAGTAATTGATTATATAGTGGTGCTGATATTCTAACTTGGCACGCATCAACATCAATAGAATGATATGAATCATATGATGATACTAATGTTTTTCCAGCCGATATCGTGGTCCTTGAAATAGGGCCTCCGGTAGCTTGATTTGATGAGACTGAAAATGCACGAAAGCTAAAGTCGTAGTTGTAGTTGGTCTCTTTCGAAACTACGGACAAGCAGGTGTCGCAAGTTACTCTTTACGGCCTGGAAAAGTGATGTGCATATTTGACACATTTCTGGCCATTTTGCAGCACGAGAAGTTCCTTTCAAGTGGGTCAAGGAATGGAAATGTGCATGAGCTATAAACTAATATTTTTCCATATTGGAATATGGTGGCGAGATGGTAGTGAAAGTAGCAAACTTGACGGCTCTCTTTGCATTCCCAAATTTGAGGCACAACCCAACGCAAATTGGCTTCTATAATTGCCTTTGACCCATTGCTACTTGCCTCTTTCGACTGTGCCACTATTGCTTCCCTCACATTCAAAAATTAGTATTATAGTCGTTTCCCTTTGCAACTTGACAAGCTTTTTCTTCCTTTCATACAGCAACTAACTTGTAAAAGCTTAGATCACAACCTGTAATAACCCACTTCAAAAGATCATTAGTTGGTATGGTGACGCGTAATCAATATTTGTACTAAAAAATTACGATTTATCATCGAATTATTCCTAACTAAGGTTTTATATTCGAATTTGGAGAATGGAGAAGGAGAAACACCCCCTTGAGAGCCGGACTACGATCAAACAGATTTAATCTCAAAAGCGGGATAGAAGATTTGGCAAATTGTAAACCCTTGGTTTCAAGCCGTTTGTTTGCCAATGGTGGAAAATCAATATTCCGTCTCTCATGTTCTCTGTTGAACCATGACAAAGCCAAGTTCCAGTTATGATCGATCTTGGATCTACATAACTTTAGCTTTTTGAGCTGCGAACGGAATTCATGGTAAAACAATGGGCATTCCTACTTTTCCTGGTGTGATGGAAGTGGAGGAGATATAATCATTAATTCCAATATACTATACGTCACACCTTATTATTATAAATAAAATATGGTTGCGGTTCATGATCTTTTTTCCCCACTAACTCAGTTTGATTGCGTCATTAGTTCTCAATGAGTGAGCTTCTTCTTGATGTATCGTGGGATTAGTTTAATACAGATTTGGTAATCTCATTCGTTAATGTTTGTTTTTTCATGAGACTACGGGTGGTAATTAATCTCCTCAAACCTATTTGATTTCATGTTATACATCTCTAGATCATAAGAGTATATTGTTTTTTGGTCCGAACTTGTCTAACCCACAATTATCCCTCATCGTATCGCATTAAAACTAATATTGTTCACGCTGAATCAACTAAAATGTTCTCAATTACTCGTTCTCAGTACATATATATACAAAAATCGAAACATGATAGTACAAAACCACTCACAATAATCAACTCACAGTGTATACTTCATTGCCACTCATGAACCAATACAAAAGCAACTTGCACTTAAATGAGGTTAAGTTTGTTAATGTGTTCTAGTAAAATTGATCAAAACTTGAATTGTTTTGTCAAATTGCAATGCAAGTAGATTTACCATCTTATTTTGACTGAAAAAAATTCAACCCATGACATAATTAACTTGTAAAAAACCTCATATTTTATGTGCTGAGAGTGACTAATTGATACTTAGGGCTGATTTCATCATTAATTATTTCATTTTCCCACTTAATTAACATGCTAAAAAAATCTAATTTTCACATTTGTCTATTCATTTTTCAACTAGAAATCAATCATTCAACTAATACCATCAACAAGTTGCTTGGATTAGTGCTCTCCTTTCCCTATTCTAACAACAAAGAAACAGTAGTTTAACTTCTTCTCCTCCACTCACAACATCCTTTTTCCGTTCCCTCTTTGATTTTGAACAAAAGAAAATTTCCATTAATTTTGTCCCTTCTGGTGGCGGATCCTGCCCTCTATGTTTGGGGGCGAGATCAGTAATGGATTTAGGATTTATATTCAGGGGGTGTGGGGATTTTTTTTTTGGGGAGTATTTTAAAGGGAAGACAAGTGAATTGAACGAAAAATTGGAAAAATATTTAAGAGTATTTGTATCCGTCACTAAATAACAAATATTTAGATAAACTTAACAAAAAGATAAATAAAAAGACAATATAGAAAAAAATTAATTATACATTAGAATTCATACAATATACGTACTTTTTACAATTGTTCTCTACTTTAGGATTGGAATTGAATGAGAGATTGAGAGGGTGATCGATATATGATGATTTGGTGTAGAAATTGAATTAAATGGAGGGATATTAGATTTCGGCAGAGATTGAATTGACTTTGGCACGAGTTTATTGGTAGTGATGATTTGGGAAATGAGGATTTGGGATTTAATTGAAAGGATTAGGGTGTGGGTTGGGTTTAATTTTTTTGGGGTAATAGTTATTAGGCCCCCTATACTATCGTTTTAAACAAAAACCTCACCTGGACTAAAAAAATTCAAATCGAGGTACCATGTACTAAAGGACGAGATTCAGGTCTATTCCGTTAGTCAAACTAACGAAATGTTACTTTTCACCTGCTACAACAAGTTAGCAGGTAATTATGAAATTATTCTTATTTTTTTCTTTTTTCTGTGTTTTCTTTTCTTTTCTTCTTCCCTCTCTCTGCTCATCGTCATCTTCTCCAAATAAAAACAAAACCCTAAATTTAGCCACTCTCTCTAATTTCTTTCTTTAATTCGTTTTTCTTTCTTTCCGTTTTCTTCTTTCTTTCTTTCTTTCTTTCTTGGCACTTTTCTTATTTCGTTTTTTACAACACTTTCTTTCTTTATTCAACAGATTTGGATTTTGTAGTACTTGGATCTGGGCTTTTCTTTATTTTGTTTTTTCGATGCCTGATCTATTCCGGTTCTAGATTAGCAGATCTGGGTTTTGAAATACCCAAATCAGCTTCTTCACCTTCCTCGAGATTAGCAGATCTGTCGTTTCCAGCACCGGATCTGCTCCAACTGTCGGCGCCGGATCTGCTGCATCGGTGGAGACTACCGCGGGTGTCAATGCTGGTTGTAGCTCCGGCGGCCTTGGGTTTGGTGAATCGACAGTGGGGGATGGTGTTCCCACTCCGATTCCGACGGTAGAGCTGGGTTTGGTGACGGAGGAGCTGGGTTTGTGTAGCTGGGCTGTGGATCCGGATCTGAGAGGATTTCATCAAAGATGAATAGAAGAGCTTTGTTTCTGTTGAAAGTAGGGAGAGGGGGTGAATGGATGTTATGCTGTTGTGATTTTAATGAAGCTTTGATATTCCTTTCTTCTTGGGAGCAATAATTTTGGTTGTTCTTTCTTTCTACTGTCATAACCTGACACTGTTAATTTCTGGCAATATTTGCGGGTATGAAAGAGTAAAGTTTTATTAATTCATTTTTTGGTTGTGGGTTTTGCTGGCAGAGCTGGCTGTGAGGATGATGGTTGAGATTGCAAGAATAATCCATGGAATGATAGAAGAAAGTAAGATGAATTTAAAATGAAAAAATGGAATGTTAAAAAGATGGAATTATGGAATAAAAATCAGACAACTAATTTAAATGATATGGTTTATAATTTGTAGAAATAATTTTAATTAAATAAAATCAAGAATTTATTTGAGGATAAGAGAAAAAAAGAAAAAAAAATGAAAATGAAGAAGCAACCGGAAGGAAAAAAAAGGTAACCTATTGTAGCAGGTCAAAAGTAACATTCCGTTAGTTTGACTAACGGAATGAACCTGAATCTCGTTGACCTTTAATACATGGTACCCAGATTTGATTTTTTTTAGTTCAGGGGAGGTTTTTGTTTAAAACGATAGTACAGGGGACCTAATAACTATTACCCCAATTTTTTTAAACTTTTATCTCTTACGTTCAAACTTTTATTGTTTACGAGCGAATTTTTATAGAACGTAGAGCGAACTTTTCGTCGCTTACTGTATACTAATTATTTTGCTTTATTTTATTCCACACTTTAACAATTTCGGTTCGAGTTTTTATTCATTTTTAGGTGAAATTGTTCGTATCATCGGTTCGAATCGAACCAGCAATGTATATATTAAATTTTTTTTAAAAAAGTTTGTGGGGGCCGCAGCCCGTCCCTTCCATGTTTTGATTCCTTCAAATGTATGGAGATTGGAGAGAGCTGCTGTTCTTGGTCTCCTTGCTTGATTCCCTACAAGGAATCTCACCACAGAATATTTCCATTATTAAACAGTAAAAGTGACCATTTATATTTTATACTTGTTCTTTTTTGCACACTTCGTCCTCTCCACTACTTTGCACATGCTTACTTAATTATTCATCCAATTAGTCTTCTCACAGTGTCATGACAACCAATCAATCACATTATGTAATTGGACAACAAATTCTTCAAGATTCCATGAAATTGATCATTGCCTAACAAGTTTTACGTAGTTAGGAACACAAACAAAAAAGTTTCAAACCCAAAATTTTATTCTTTTAAAAAAAATCACCGAAATTATAAGTACAAATGAGTTACGAAATTAAACATGTAAATAGCTATGGAATCACCATGCTAATTCTTTAATTTTTCATAGGTATAAATACAGATAGAGATTCAAACACGTAACTTTATTCTCCATACTTTGTAGGAAGTATCACTGAACACCGAACTCATCGATACATACATACATACATACATATTCATATATATACATATATATAACACCCAACTTTGGACATAGAGATGTACAGAAATTTCTAATACTTTAGTAGGGTCTTGCTAATTAAGTATAAGGTGGTTCTTTTAATTTGGGTTAAGAGAGATCTTGGCAAATTCTAGGTTTTTTTTGCCTTGTAACTTGTTATTTAAATAGTGTTTATTGTAGTCTCCATGACTATAAGTCCTATACTTGCATGGGTTGTTCTCATCCACCAGTTGTGCCATTGGTCCAACTTCCATTTCATAGCTAGGGGCATAAAATGTGACAATAGATAGTCGGTCCTTTTCCTTGTGGGTCACTGCCCTATGTTCCACACTCTTGTACCTCCCATTTGTTAGAACCTGCAGTTCACATCCAATCAGAACGTTTAGAGAAACGAATGACAAACAAATGACTGTTTTGATCATCAGTTGAAGTTTTGAAAATTAAATTTAAAGCGAAAAACACGCTAGAAAATTCGTTTTACTTACTTCTAAAGTGTCACCAATGTTGATTACAAGTGCATTTGGGATAGGATGAACAGGGACCCAGATGTTGTCTTTTAGGATTTGGAGTCCTACAGAGCTACCTTTCCCTTGCTGCAAAACTGTAAGGGCACTTCCATCAGAATGAGGGCTAAGACCCAACACAAGGTCAGGTCTTGAACATGTAGGGTAGTAGTTCATCCTTATAGCTTGCACTGCCTCACCAAACATTTCTTGGAAAGTATCTTCTTTCAACCCAAGTGTCATTGCTATGTACCCCAATAGATTCTTGCATAATCTCCTCACTTTTCTTGAGTAATCCTCCACTGTTTCACTGTACAAATGGCATAGTGATGACACATTCTATTCCACTACAACTTTTAAAAAAAATTAAAAAATTCATGGATTTTTATTATTATAACATAATTATTGTCATTATTATTACGAGTTAGGACCTTTCCAAGAAGCATCAAGTCCCGTTTTGCATCAAGGATCGTATCATTTACCTGAACTTGGGTGGGTTTGTAGGCCATAGCTTTGGGACCCTTATAAATTTGGGCTCGAGGCCTAGAGCAAACATGTTGCACCAATCTAGTTTTTGGTCCTCAGAGAAAACAAAAGCCTGCCCATATCCTTGAACTGTTCCTGGTGCCATTGGGTACTTTTGCTTCTCCTCTAAAGGTAGCATGAAGAAATCTTTGCACACATTCTCTATTCTCTCAAGCAAACTCAAATCAATCCCATGATTAATCACCTAAACCCAACAAACAAACAAAAAAGAAGAGAAAAGTCAGCTTCTTGACTTGATACGAACACGATTAATTTCGTAAACCATAAAATGTAGGACGACGGAGTTACCTGAAAAAAGCCCCACTCTTTACAGGCTTTTGTAAGTTTCAACATTTCAGCTTTCTGAAAATGGGCCGATGAGAGCTTTGAGAAATTAATGATGGGAAGTGATGGTGTGGTGGTGATTGGTGTGGGCCTTTCGTCCCTGTCCCGAACGAACCTTTCAGGAATGGTTGTGGGCTTGGCCCGTCTTAGTTCTTGAACGTCATCGATTTGACCAACCTTGATCGGAAAAATGGGTACCGGTGCCATGAAAATTGGAAATTGGAACAATAACACAAGGACTAACTTTAATTTGGACTGATTTCTACCTTAGAGAATTAGGCATTATGCCCCTATTTATAGATGAAAAAAGATGCAAGGAATCGCGTAGGGGGAGGGATTGAGAGCATGAGTGGTAACACTAATGGTGTACATTTCAGGCCCCACTACATGCACTTTAAAATGTTTAATATTTCATATAATTCAGTTACTTATTGCACATTATTTGCAAAGTCCATATAGCGATCAAAGTTAATTAGTAATTTTTATAAAATAAAATAAAAAAATTCGCTATATATCGGGTCAAGTTTATCAGCCTCGACCTAATTAACGTTTCCACTCACATAGTTCTTGACCCATTGTAATAATTTGGAATTTTCTATTATATCATCCTCACCTAGAAAAAGTTATCGCAAAAATTATTGGTTTTAAATTGAAGACTAGAGATCATAATTACCAATTTACCACCCTTTATGTAAAAGAAAACAAAAAAGTTAGGCCACTTTAATTTGCCATTGCGAGTGGAATACATAATGCAAATGGTACGAGTAGTAGGGCCCCGGCGTTTTCAAACTGAGGAGAAAAGGTAGGAGCCGGGCCGAGGCAGTGAGAAATTTGCAAGGTAGCATGTCTGTTCTTCTACAGACCGTCTCTACTCACTAATAGTGTTGTTGCCATCATTTGGATTCTTATAGCTAGTTCTCTCCCTCTCCTTTACTATCGAGCTCCAGACTTGTTGGTTAGATTTTTATATACGAGTCTTCTTACTCCTTAATTAAACTATTGTTTATATAACGTGGACTATAAGATACTAAATCAATTCATTAAAAAGTTAAGTATTTTAAGAAGTATTTTAAGAAAGTAGTGCTTAATACACTGGTATAAAACTAGCGGATTTGCTGATAGTGAATAATATACCTAATATCATGTGACACGTCAATTACATTTCTTGCTTTGGTTTGTATCTTTATCAAAAGATCTTGCTTTTGTATATCGAATTTGATCAAATATTTGACATGCGGGAATACGATATGATACTGTATGATAGATGAGAGGGTACTAAAAAGGTCTAACAATTAGTTCTGGCTTGGATGCTCCAATTGTAATAAAATGGAAAAAAAAGTGACTTGACAAAAAGGAAAGCAATGGTCGTGAATGATCATAGCAATGCTCTCTCCGTCTCACTCACTCTTCTTATGAGAGCATAATAGTGGAGGAAAAAGAAAAACGTCGACAAAACAACACCCAATAATAATAAATACCAAAATACATGACATAATTAAAACAAATAAAAAGATCTTCTAAAGAAATGACACCCATGACCCATCCTATATAAGTTTGGTACAAAAAGCGAAGAAAAAACCGAATTAATTTGCTAAAAAAATAAATAGATGAGTTGATGTGATCAACATCAGAAGCTCCATTTGATTGATAGTTTGAATATTTTAAATTTGCATTACATTCCCCTTCCAATGATTTGAATTTGAGATTGAAATTATCCGACCCAAGATGCAGTTTCTCATGTCGGGTAAATTGATTTGGACATGTCGGGTCAGCCAGCCTGATTCTGTTGGAAGCCGGATTTGGATGAATACTTGAACTTTTTTGTGGAAAAAAATAAGAATATTTGCGAATACAATTTTTCAGTTATCACTAGGCTGATCCCAATTAGTCAATTACTACAATTTTAAGATTTAGATCCTGAAAGTGTAACCACGGGCCACTGAAGGGCCCATGGGCTGGAACTCTTGCAACACATTAGAAGGGACTTCTATTCCTTGTACCATCCAACTCATTCATATCAGCATCTGACTCTTCTACAGGTCCAATACTATCTGCATGTTTGGCATCTTTCTGATGCTGGACTGCAGCTCCCAAATTAAAAAAGAGTCTATTTGTACCCTGAAGAAGCATTGTAAGTCGCTCATTTATGCTCTCCTTCACTAGTCTCATGTAAGCTTCTTGATCGTCGGCATTCAGGGCTTGTAACCTTAATTTATCATACCTATTGACCTTTGCCCTCCACGTTCTCTGCTCTAAATGCCATGCCTGAAGATACGAGAGCAATAAAAGGATCATTTAGCGTAAGTTACACTAAGAACAGTGATAGAAGGGAAGATTTAGCAGAAAACTAAAATAAATTACCCACAAACCACATTGCATTGGAAAACAGATCCAAAAAGATATAGCATTCCGAGATTATTGTTGGGTTCACAAGATACAGTTCCATGGTTAATCTCACATTACTATAAAAAAAACTATAGCAGCAGATAAGACTTAATTCCATTCCATAGCACCATCAATTTTAAAAAAGAGCATGCAAAGTGGTAGCCATATACCAGGATCTTCTCATTCCTTTTTTCCTTTTGACGTTTAAGAGATTTCTTAAGTTTTGATCGGGAATCCCGAGCAGAGAATACTTCTGCGAAATTTTTTCTTTTCCTAGTCTCCATAAAATTCCATTCCTCTTCTTCTAATCTCGACAGTCTCTGCATCAGGAACTTTCACAACATAAGTAGACCACAAAAACCGCATTCTGACAGCAAAAAATACAGACTGGCAGGCACACAAGCAATTGCAACAGGAAGGTGGGATGAGAATTATATCATTCCAAACAATGAGATCCGATAGGTTAACCATGTATCGGATCTCATTGTTTGAAATGATATAGTTCTCATCCCACCTTCCTGTTGCAATTGCTTGGGATTTAGAAGGTTTAGTTCCTAAATTTATTCTTTGGGATAAGAAAGAAGTTCAAAAGTAAGGGGAATAACCTCAGCATCTCGTTTCTTCCTGAATTGATCATCAGCTACCATGGAAAATGCATCTCCTACACCATATATCGTGTCATACCCCAGTCAAACAGACGATTGCCAGGAAAGGCACAATTGAAGTGAAGCTGGTGCTCTGAACTAATTTCTGAACGCACTTTTCCCCGCAACTCCGCTAACTGCAAGAAAACAGTTCCTCGCACAGAAGGAGAAGACAATGCCATCCCTTAATTCATAAAAGATAGAAAGGAACATAAACATATCTTATAGCAAAGACTCATAGTCTAGCTAATTTTAGTTTTGATCCACAAGTTCCCCAAACATCTGGAAACTTTTCCTGAACTTCAAATGAGAAGAACAGATTATTCTATTAATAGATAGAGAAGCAGTGATTTGTTTCCCACTGAACATGAGGTATATTAATTTAGTGTCATACCACAGCAGAACAACCACATAATTTCACACATCCAAGTTTACCTTTAGGCCGTAAAGTTCAAGGAGGCACTTTGTCTGCAGATCTTCGCCTCTGATTGATGGCAGTTCTAAGACAAAGCACAAACGAACAATTGGCAAATAGAATCCATAACTGAATATAAACCAAACCTTCACAAAAGTTTTCCACTTTACAGATTCATCCCATTTAATACACTCCGTCTTATAAAGCTACAACAAACTCCAAAAACCATAACTTTGCCACATTCACACCTCAAGAAAGAAGGATAGCATAAACCATCCCCCGTACAATACCATACTAAAACTTCCAAGAGCCCACAACCCGATAACAAACCTAACCACAAAATTGCCAAACAAAATAATAAGCTCAACAAAGGGTAGTCAATTTACACCCGAAACATACAAACCCAAAATAATACCATCAAATTTCCTTAAAAAACACCAATCGGAGCAATGAAACCTTAAGAAAGTGTTGGTTGAAAGCAAGCAAACTAAATACCACATCGGAAAGGAAAGAGGCTTGCCAAAGCCTTATATATGTGGTTGGAACCCCTTGAAAAGTTGATGAGGCCTTTTGGGCCTTGTCATTGGAAAGGAGGCCTTAAAAACCGTGAGGACATTGGCCCAAAGCGGACAGTATCATCACGTAGGGGAAAAAGATAAAAATAAAAAGAGCGCTCGCTGTAAAGTCAACGCCCTAGGAAATCTAACATGGTAGCGGAAAATAAAAAAAATGAATGGATGTGGTACTTAGTTTGCAGCGGGAGTGTTGGTTGAAAGCAAGCAAACTAAATACCACATCGGAAAGGAAAGAGGCTTGTCAAAGCCTTATATATGTGGTTGGAACCCCTTGAAAAATGATGAGGCTTTTTGGGCCTTGTCATTGGAAAGGAGGCCTCAAAAATCGTGAGAACATTTGCCCAAAACGGACAGTATCATCACGTGGGGGAAAAAGATAAAAATAAAAGGGGTAATAGTATTTTATACCCCTGTACTATCGCCGAAAAACAAATACCTCCCCTGTACTTTAAATCGCCGAAAAACAAATACCTCCCCTGTACTTTAAAACGCCGAAAAACAAATACCTCCCCTGTACTTTAAAACGTCCATAAGACCCCCCTGAACTAATATTCCCGTGCAAACACCTCCCCTCCGTTAGTTTTTGACCAGTTTGACTAACAGATTACCTGCTACAACAGGTTTGTTTTTTTTTAACCTGCTGTAGCAGGTAATTATGTATTAAATAATATAATTAATTTAAAAAATAAAAAAAATGTAAATATTTTTTAAAAAAATGTAAAAATGTTTAAAAAATTTAATTAATCTGAAAATTCAGAAAAAAATGTAAAAATTTCAAAAATTTCAAAAATTTCCAAAATCAATTAATTAATCTAAAAATTCAAAAAAAATGTAAAAATTTCAAAAAAATGTTAAAATTCTAAAACATTTAATTAATAAAAAAATCCAAAAAAAATGTGAAAAATTCAAAAAAAATCAAATTCCAAAAAATTGTAATAATTCCAAAAAATAATTAATTAAAATAAAAAATTCAAAAAAAATGTAATTAAACTTAAAAATCTAGATAAAATGTTTAAAATATAGAAAAAATTAATTAATCTAAAAAATCCAGAAAAAATTCCAAAAATCTAAATAATTTCCATTTTTCCATTTTTTGGAATTTCTACATTTTTTGGATTTTTTAACATTTTTTTGGAATTTTACATTTTTTCTAAATTTTTATTTGGATTTTTTTATATTTTTTCGAATTTTATTTTTTTAATAAAATTTTAACATTTTTTGTGGGATTTTTGGAATTTGTACATTTTTTTTGATATTTTTATAATTTTTTACATTTTTTCTGGATTTTTACTTTAATTAAATTTTTTGGAATTTTTCTATTTTTTTACAATTTTTTTGAAATTTTGTTCATTTTTTTTGAATTTGTACTTTTTTTTATAAAAAAATTCCATTTTTTTTTAAAAATCTGATTTAGGAGGTAATTTAACGGAATCGTTAGTCAAACCGGTCAAAAACTAACGGAGGGGAGGTGTTTGCACGGGAACATTAGTTCAAGGGGGTCTCATGGACGTTTTAAAGTACAGGGGAAGTATCTGTTTTTCGGCGATAGTACAAGGGTATAAAATACTATTACCCAAAAATAAAAAGAGCGCTCGCTATTGTTGGACTGGTGTCGCCAGCTCACCGTCCTTGAGTCCGAACGGCGTCCTCGCAACAGAATGTCGAGTCAACGCCCTAGGAAATCTAACAGAAAGGAACGGGGATCCACAAAACACGCACCGGTTGAAATTCCATCGGGACCTCACCGTCTCCATCAGCATTACCGCAGTCTTGAGACCCGGAATAGATCGAGGAAACCGTATTAAAGAGGTGATGCGGGAGGTCACGAGAGACGAGGTTGAGAGCAGAGATTAGAGACTTGGCCTTCTCGGCATGGTCGAAAGAGACAGAGGGCTGCGCCTGAACCGCCATGATGGCGGGAATCTCTTCTTTGACGCGGTGTTTGAATAACTAGATGAGTTTATTGATAATTGAAAGACGACACACACGAACTCAGTGAGTCACTCAGCTCTATAATTTTTTTTTTTTTTTTCGCTTTGCTTCTTTGGTTTTGCTAGAAAAAACCCTTGCTTTCTTTTGGCGCTCTCTTCCACAATCTCTTTAGTTATAAAAGGATGGAATATGGACAAAATTGTCCTTATCTTTATTATAAATCCTAATTTCACACGTAAGAGATATTTACTTGGGTAAAATAGTACTCCCTCCGGACGTGAAAGGGAGTCGTCCTGGGAGCTTGCAATCCCATTTTTTTGTTTTTCTGTTTCAAATCGAACTTTAATTTTTTGTTTAATAACTAGTCAACCCATCTTTCAATAGTACAAAAAAGATGGGATCGAAAAGGCAAAAAAATGTAGACTTAAAGAGGTAAAATGACAATTATTATGAATAGTAAGAATCCGTAGGAAAGTGACAGTTATTTGAGCGGGAGTAAAAGATAGTGAGCTACAAAATATGTACATATAAAGGTAATAAAATTAATATTATTTGACCAATAAAAGTACTAAATTGGGGGAAAAAATAATATAAGGATCAAATTAATAAAATAATTTGAATACAATAACCACTAATATCAGAATAATGAACTTGGAGTGAGATTTCAGAATCTTGATTTAAAGAAAAAAGAAAAATGTAATGGTAAAAATACAAAGGTTCAAAAACCGGAGTCGTTAACATCGCTAATTACTAACCTACCCGGGGCCGGGCCAGCCGCATATGTCCGTTCAACCCGCACGCACTTACATCGCGCGTACATGTCACTTACCACACTAATAACACGTGACAACAACAAAATACCATGATTCATTCAGTAAGGACAATTTTGTGACTGATGAAAAAGCGTCGAGTGCAAAGTACCTTTCTGCCCCAACTACCTCCTCTCCTTCCCGCCAGAAAAACTTGTTCAACAATCCCAGTCTAATAATACCATGATTTTGCAACAAATTTTTGAACAGTGCACTGTACAAGATACCAATAACAGAGTATTTGACAAGCAGAAGCTACAGTACCTTCATTAATAATTCAGCTCTGATCTGATACATTTAAAGATAAGAATAAAAGTACGAGAGGGAGCTACAGTAAACCTGTTCTGTCAAACACAGATATAGTCGTGATGCACTTCATCTGGTAGCGCTATAGACTGTTCAGTCTCCAAGTTAATCAAATTCATTCATCACCTGCTACGTTCCTGTTATGCTAAGGAATCAAACTCATTGCAAAGTTCTATAGAACAAGCCATTCTCAGGTATAGGTATAGCTCGCAAAGCTCGATCTCATCCTTCCAACAAAGGGATGCAAAAACTACATCTCCACTTCAATCAAGGCTTAGCAACACAGAATACCTTCACTGAACCACCATTTACACCGACAATAAGTTTGTGGAATACCTTAGCATGCCCACCTTTCTGATCTGAAATCTTGGCAGAAGATTGAATTAAAGCACCACCTTTTAACATTGCGCAGAACATTGATGTTCAGAAACTAAAAACTCTACCCGAAAAGTAAAGGGTGATGCTTAGGATACCAACACTTTTGCTTACAATAAGACATGACATTCACTTATTCACTTGGTAGTTATTATCTTACTGAATAAAAACCATCAATCATGTATGGCATTATTCAAAAGGGAAAGAGAGAGACTCTGCGAAAGCAACTGCGTTGGCAAGGTTAAGAGTTTTACCATGTCATTCAAGAATTGCAGGGGACGATCATCACATGATAAGTAATTGTAGTTGAGTTTGAGGTGAGGGGTTAGGCTCATAGGTGAAACCAATAATCCCACGGTCATCCTCTTACATACAGTTTTGTTTAGCTCTGGTCCAAAGTAAAGTTCAATAGATGCTGTTACAAATGATGGTTTGCGTCATGCATACACAGAAGAAAAGGTGCCAATCATATTACTCTCTCTACTATAAACGGTAGGGGTCTAGGTGAGTATTCCTACCGAACTATTCAAGTTCAGTTGAAACACACAAACATATTGAAGAGTAAAAAATATCCCCAAATGCATAAAAACAAGAGGCTTTTTGTGTGCATACGCAAGACCACATACACAAATATATCTCATAGAAGCATAACGAATCATTAGAAAACTGAGGAAAGTTGTACAGTTATTCCACTTCTAAAATAAGCAAGGAAAAGTTTCAACTTCCTCACAGAAGATACAGTTAACATCATATCCACGAAACTAAACTTTTACCTTATAAGTTTTTTGTGTGGAGCAACAACTGGTTGAATGAACTGCAAAGATTGGACATGCTGCACATGCAAGTACCAACTCATTCCTCATGTACGCCAAAATCATATCTGTCCATATATACAGTGAAATACAAAGAAAACAGGAGGCATAAAGGTTAATTGATAAACCTAGATGTAGGTCTGCTGCAAATTGACTCCATAATAACCAAAATCTCAGAAAATGGAATAGAAGTCCTCTGTGGAGTCAATAACCACAAGAAACTTTAATCAATAAATCCACAAAAGAATAATAAATAAGTAAATGCGTTCCAAATAAAATTAAAAGAAAAAAGAAACACATTATTATAAGGAAGAAAAACAGGATCTCTCGTATAAACTGCTTAAGCAATGAGATAATACGTTACATACCTGTGGGTTAATTACAGAGTGATCTGGGTCAGCTAGATAAGAAAATCTCAAGGTTGACAATTCTAGAAAGAAACCAGAAACTTCCCAAAGAATTTCATTTCCATTTCATTGATAGTAATAAAAATTACAAAATGGTGTGCTCTTGTCGGAAAACTGGTCAGTCACCACTATATATTCAACCTCCTCAAAATGGTCGCCTAATGATTTTTTTCCTCCTCTCTTTAGATATTTTCTTTTCTAACTGAGCCTAAAGAATATAGAACTGGCTTGCTAGAAAACAACTGTGTCACTGAACAAAGATTTATCCTTCTAGCCAACCCAAAGACTTAAGGGTGAGCATGACAATCAATATTGCTTTGTACACATGTACAGACTACAGAGAGGTATGAGCTGTTGGTCGCCTACATCTTTGCAGGTTTCCAATTGCATCTCTAAATGGCACCTTTTCCCTCTTACTTTTCCTGATCCTGCTCAGTCGGAACCAAACCAGAAAATCACACAATATATGCAGGATTGTCTCAGTCTTTACTACGGCTTATTGCCTCCATTGCAAGCTGAACCAAACGTATGAACCCCTCTACATCTTGGAAATTAAAATCAATCACCTTCTTCACAGAATCAATAAACTCCCTTCTCGGAGCCTCTCCCAAAACTACATTAGCAGCTGAAAAAGCATCCTGGGACTTTTTTGAGGCCTCTAACGCAAAGAATACATATTGCGACTGCAAAACAATCAAACAGTAGTAATTTCAGCTTCCTGCACTGCCTCATACACAAGCTTGAACACATTGGGGAGGATACACCCACAAAGCCTATGAATGGTATGGTAGCCACCAGCTCATGGGATAACTTGATTATTTTGGAAACTCATTCTTAAAAATGAAGTTATGCCAACCACCATTCTCCTAACATATAATAAGAGTACAAAAAAAATGTAGAAGCAACTAACAGCATGTAACAAACATCATAAAGCCACTGGCTGACCATTTGACATTTTCTTCTCTGAAATGCCAGGAAACATCTATCAAATATACCCTGGTGAAAGCATCCTAAGGAAAAGTGTCTAAACAAGTATGCATAAATGAGAGTGTAATGATGAAGTTTCCATCAAGACAATGCGAAGATAATACAGGAAAATAAACTAATAAAAATTGAAGACAAAAAGGCAAGACCATACACCTTGTAGAATTAACTTACATAGTCAAGCAGCCCAAGCAAATTTGAGTGATGCCGAGCAAAACAGATAGGGTTTCCAGTAACATGAGAAACAGTTCCTTTAACAGTAGGCTTGTCTGTCGCTGCTTGATTATTCAAGTTATCAACATCTGATGCAGAGGATGATGGTGAGTCACCTGACAAATATCCAAGAGCACAATGTCAGGAAATGGTAAATTTCAACACGTCCTCCCAATGTGAATGCACTTGTAATGTAAAATGGCAACACATGAGAGTTTCAGTCAGCAAAGTCTATTACCCAAAATGTTCTACAACAAACAGAAACCAAAACCTAAATACTTTTCCAATAGCTCTGGCTACCTGAATATATTTTCCACTAGTAAAATAAAGATCAAAAGCCATGAACAAACAAACTACGACGAGGAAAAAGAAAAGTATTGGCTGAACAAGGTTTTATGCCCATGAGTAATTTTCTGTCAAATTGCCATTTTTTGGCAAAAGTATCAACTTAACCCTTAATCCAAAAGGCTAAATACCTTGCTTATCGAATTTTTTTTTGTGTTAAATACCTTAAAGTATTTTTTTTATTCAACAACAAAAAAATAAAGTATAAAAAATAAATGAAATAACTTTTAAACAACCAAAAACATTATTCTCTATCATTTAAAAACATATCCAAATTCATATATTTTTATTGAACAGAAGGAAAAAAAAATAAAATAGATAAAAGTATAAATATAATATGATCTCCATTATCATAAAAGAAAATAGGAATTATCACTAAACAACATAAAGGATCATTACTTACCCCTCTAGAAAAAACTTGGTCGAAAAATTAAAATTTGAAAATTAATTTTTTCTTACATTAAAGCTAATAATACCAGAAAATTCTTTAGCAACATGTTTTTCAAATCATTTAAATGCACAACAGAAAATTATGTTAACATAAAGTGTGAAGCGTCTAAGCTCCATTCTAGCCAGTTAAACAATCTCATAGTATAGGCATACAGCATACTACATAAGGATACCAAAAACAAAGAGGTGGAATTATCACAAACCAAATACAAAACAAGAAACAGCCTGACACAAAATAACTATTTGAAGCCTTAATTTATTACCTTGGGGAATCATTTGCAAACTTGCTTGCAATTCAGTCTGCTCTCTCATTGATGTTGAATTTTTGCAGTAAACTACCCTCCAGTATGCGACCTCCATGCATTTATAAGCCAAAGCAGTGGCAGCCTTTTCACCCTGTCTTTCATATTCGAGGGCACAGCATCTGCCAATTAAAGAAGTAGAGTCTTGATCCAAACAAAGCCATACAGATCCAAAAGCAAAGACGCCTTTATGGAAAAATCACATGATAATGGCTTCAAAACATCAAATAATCTATTATTTGACAATTCAGAAGTAACATCAACAGCATGAACTAGCTGATCGGATTGATATCATAAAGCAATAACGCATTACTTCAATGGTCGCACAGTTTTCATATTAGAAAACCATTATGTGCACACCACTACAAAGCATTGTTTTGTCTAATTCTTTTAATATCCTCATTATTTTGAGAAGTATGATAACCAGACTCAAGTTTCAGTGTCCTAATATTACCAGGAAAAAATAAATTCATCTGACTGTCACAGACACCAAAACTTCTGAAGACTGGCTAAACCATAACATCAAGTAAGATCAAGGAAGAAATGCTTCCAAGAGCAAGATTCTATTAAAAGCACTCATCATATATCATAAACAAACACAATTTTTGCAGAGATAAGATATCTTTTTTGTATGATTCTGAAATGTTTACTCACTTGCACAGATTAGCTGTAATATTGAAAGCTTGAATTTGATTCATCTCCCCTAGCTTGCCACCCTCACCATTGCAAGATTCAAGAAAAGCTCCAAGAAGAAACTTAAGGGCAGCTTGGAAGTATGCTTCATTGCTTTCCAAAGGAAACCCGTGACTCTAAAAGACCATTCAACCACAACAATAATCAGGACAAACAAAAACACAACAGCAATTACCTTGCTACTGCACAATAGCATGTTAATCCAATAAATAAAACCCAAAAGTGAGTAAGCGCCACTGAAAGTCCTTAAAAACAAACCTTGAGACGGTCTGCGCAGTCTCTCATATCTTTGGCTTCTTTCAAGACTTTGGACACAGTCTGACTAGAGGCATCTGTTTTCCTAGGGATCAAAAACTTAAGATCTTTGACCTCTCTCACATCACAAACATTTACCGAGTTTTGGCGAGCACTATTCTTGGTAACAGCATTTCCAACAAGGTTTGATGCTTTTGTTTCATTACTATTGCCATCGACATGAACAGGAATCTTATCAAATGCCTTTTCTGGCAGGGATATGTGACGCTCACCTTCCTGTTTACTTTCCCCGCCATCATGCGAGAATATTTTTGGTGTCCCACTAGTTAATTGTTTTTGTAAGGGCTCCACTTTAGTTTCACCTTCAAAATCCTTTACTGGATTCTGCTTGGAGGCAGAATTCAGATCCCAGCTACAAAGGGCACCCAATTTTGAATCCAAATCATCATACTCTTCAATTTTTAACCCACTTTCCATTTTGCTATCTTTTGAGTATTGCCCCTTCGCAGAACTCCTCCAAGTATGAACCTTCTCATCCTTACTTGACTTAGCACTAGAGGAATCAAGGATATCACGTTTGATGAGATTGAAATTTTCAGAAGCATGTAATTTTGGGTCACTTTCTGACTCAGATCTCACTATCTTCATTGAACACGTTTCTCCATGTTCATTCCCTGAATTAAGAACTTTTGGCATACCTTTATTGAAATCGGAAATGGAGCTTTTCGCCTTATCTTTTGACCGTAATGACAAGCTCTTACCAGATTTCTTTGGAACCATTGCATCAATGTATCTATTGCCTATTATATCCACATCACAGAAGTTTTCAGGAAGAAGCAGATCATTAGAAGACTTGTGATTCCTATCAAGGGAAGATTTAGCTCTCAAACAGCTTCTGAGACGAGAATCCTGATCCAAGAATGGAGAAAATTTAAGAGGCTCAGGATAAGAGCTGCCAGAAACTTTCTCCTCCTTCTCTATTATAGAGCAATTAATTTCGCCATTACCTTCCCCTTCCCAGCATCTCCTACTGCCAACTATGGAAAGGTCACCGTTCATAACCTTAGCAGATGAAGTAAGCTTCTCTGGTCGTGGATTCCTCAAAGGAGATGAAGAAACTGATTCTACTGGCGAGGCTCTCACATCAGGAACCATCGCTTTGAATATAAGTGAACCTGAAACCTTTGAAGAGCTTGAAGTAGCTGTACCTGAAACTTGTCCAGATCCAAAATCCTCTCTCAGTGAATCCATTCCATCCAAAGTTCGTTCACAAACAATATTTCTTCTATGTGTTGTAGGCTGTTTATCTTTACCCACGGTTCTGCTGTCTTCCATGCCATCAGCTTGATCTTCACTGCCTGACAAGAAAATATGGGCTGCTTTGCCATTTTGGTTTAACTTATCAGTGGCATTTATTCTAACAGAATCCTTAAGCGCACTCCTTGAAGCCTTAGCTTTTTCTACTTTCTTAAATCCATTTTCATTGATTTCCTCCACATGTACATCATTCTGCTTGTCCTGGCACTCCAGCAACTTCCTTTTCTTCACAGAAGCATTCTCTCCATTGCCAGTTCTAATATCCAAGTACTCACCATTGGTTGAAACCCCATCTTGGTCCTCCAGCCTCTTTGCAGAATCTGGCAGGCTGTCCTTTCTATGACACTTCCTACCCTCCATTTGCTTACTTGATGTCATCATATTCTTTCCACTTGCCTTGGTTGCTAAATTACTTTTCAAAGTGGGATCCACCATCCCAGTGCCCATATTAGAGTCCTGGTGTTTATCGACATGGTACAGCTCTTTTCTCTTGCTCTTCTTAGAAGATCCATATCCATTCTGATCAGCCATCCTCTTGTTTTTCTTCTTAATTTGTTGCACTCTGGCCCCTGATAAACATTACAAAACAAAAAATCACATGCTAGTACATCAAAGCTCCTCAAGGCACGAGGAATGACTTCTCTCAAATGACCCGCTTACCTCCATTCATATGATCATCCAGTTTTGGTGTGTTCTTTTCTGCAACCAAGCTGGGTGACTTACTTGAATGTCTAAGTCTAAATGTATTCACAGCTTTTGCTCCTGGCGGAAAGCCTTTCACAGATTCCTTGAAGTGATTCTTTGTGATATTCAGTGTCTGGATCAGGCCTTGGGTGCTACCAGGTTTTGCTGATTCCTTCAAACTGCAATTTCTCCTTTCCGAACAAGACAACGCATGAGAATCAATAGCCTGGCAGTTCTTCTCAAGATGTCGAAGATATACTGGAGTTGCTCCTGAGGAAATTTTGTTGCCATGATTTTCCAGGCTGTGTTGTCGATTCAATAAAGTGGTAGCATTTGTTGTTTCTTCCTCACTGATGTCACACCGATTCAATCCAGGCCTAATTACATATTCAAAAGTTTTAAAATTGGATAGGAGTGGATATGCACATGCACACATACATACATGCATTTGGATAAACAACAATCCTACATGCACTCGTACAGAGAGGATATTCCTTGTTTTTGCCATTGATAAGGACAGCAAAAGCTACAGTAGACTTAGCCATGTTCAATTGAGTTCAGCTGTCTAAAGTAAAATGATGATTTGTGCAAAAGATATTATAAAATGCAAGAAGTTAAACCCAGAACGTCAATAGTTTTCACTGAATATAAAGAATTTCATGTGCACGTGTGAATCGAACATAAGACTTAGACTTACAGCCAGTCCATCATGCTACATAGCCACTTATCGGGGAGGTCCTCTGGCTTTACACAACAGAGTAACATTCGCCATTTCTCACAACCATCACATTCAGCCCAATGATCTTTAGGATCAACTTCAGAAGTAACTGCATTTTCTGTAACAGGAGGATCAGCTACACTTTTCACAGGACCCTCGTCAGCAACATCTTTGGCAGGAGGTCCTGATGTTGGTCGGCTATCAAGTATTTTGCGACTAAACTTTTTCTTCGGCTTGTTGGTAGACACACTCTGTTCTCTAGGAAAATCATCAGGGCAAGAGTCCCTTGCCCTATCACCAGGAAACCTCTGCCAATCAGCTAATTGATCTGATTTTGTGTCCAAATAATCTCTTTGACTATCTCTGACGTTAATAATACGCTTCTGTGACTTTTGTTTGTGCATCTTATCCTTAGTTAAGGAGACACCATGCGCACGCGTATCTTTTAATTCAGGGCTCAAACCAGTCCTTAAGCATTCCTTTGTTGAAGTATCTGCTGTACTTTTCCTCTTTCTGATACACTGTGACTTCTTCTTAATACCAAACAATAGCTTTTCATTCCCAGAAGACATGGTGGCTTCATGATGCACATAAGATGTGGCTTGCTTAAGGATCTTTTGTTTTGAAGGTGCTACAGATCCAACAATAACATCTTCCTTGCATTTGGATACACTGGAGACAGCTTTTGAAGGAGCGGAACTTTTGCTTGTCTTGAACTTACCACCGCTCCTGAGACCTACATTAGCATCCTTATCACATTTTACTGCATTGAGTTCCAAGACATTTTCCACAGAACTACTCTGATAATTTGTCTGCTCATTCCTTCCATTATTCTGGCCCAGTGTGGACACTGAGGAACCCTCTTTCACAAATTCACCAAAAAGCAACCTATCCTTCACCACATTGCCCTTAGCATTGCCATTTTCTATGTTCTGGTCTACAGAAATTAATGTGTCATTCTCATAGATGATACCATCTGCCTGCCTCAATTCTGCAGCCTTTTTACTCTTCCTCGGCAATTGTGCCTCCTCTTTTGGCAGTTCCCAGTTCCCAACATCAGTAGCCAGTTTATTTCCTGATAGACGAGAATGCTCTTGACTAGCTTTGTTGAACAGAGGTCTAGTCTCTTTGGAGTTTTCTTCTCTTCTTGTCAAGCAAAGGAAACTGTCATGAAGGGGAGATATCAAGGCACACCCAGGCACCGGGAACGATGCCATAACCTATTTTGAACAGGCAAGTATAACGCGGTCCATTTAGTTCATCCAATGCCAATGAACAGAACATCAATAAAGAAGTTAAAATGAAAAGACTTTACCCGAAGAATGCTGGTAGGAGAATCTATCTCTTTTGAAACAGAAAGCACACCACCACTTTCCTCCGTATTGTTCCCCAATGAAGATGACAGAGAGTTGTCAAGCCCGAGACTGCTATAGATAGCAGCAACTTTTTGCACCCTGTTATCAGAACCCACTTTTATACGAACCTTTAATGTTCTTTTCTCAGATAGGTTGCCTGATTTGTTTGAAGTTTCATTCTTCGTAGATGAATTTGGGGCAAGAACAGAAGCCAAGTTGGAGCCAAGCTTGCATGAAACATCCTGGGATGCCACAGCTGAATTATGGTGTTCATTCGCACTGTGATAGGCAGTTCCACGCCTTAGAGATGAGGGTGCATTAGAGAGAGCAGTTAAGCTCTGGGAGCCACCCTGAATGGTAATACAATTTACAGACCTCAGTTAAACTAGAACTGCCTTATCTTTACAGAAATTCCCTTTGTATCAAGCTATCAAATTATACTAAGGAAAATTACCACATACCTCCTCTGGAAAACAGTTAGGAGATTTTGGTATGAAAGGGCTTGAATAGGAAGTCTTTGGACGTGACCCAACAGATGGTGAGTGCTCATAGGCAGGCAAGAATGAGCCATAACCACCAAATTTCGACCCTGCCAAGTAAAACTCTAAGTGTTGTGCCATCATTTTCAGGTAATAAAGACACGGGTAAGTCATCGAGGTTCACATACCCAAATTCTCTGCAGAATATCCACCCTCAAATTCTTTTTGAAAGTGGCCCAACACATTGTGAATCTTCTCATCCTTCAAGAAAATAACTCTGTATTACTAATTTTACATAGAACCATGGACAATAACACAAAAAAGTATTGGCAATGTTTAGATCAGCTGAGAAGGGAAAGACAAGATCATTTCTTATTGTGATTCAATTCGTATGGCCTCAACCTTCCATTCACAAGCCACGAGAACCTTGTGGGGATGCAAATTTCAGACTGCATTTTCCAACACATAACATTAAAGCAGGCAAATAATGCAAAGTTGTAGCATGTAACTTTGTGAACAATGTTGGAGGTGAATCCAACGAAAGTACATTCATGAACTTTTCCAGCTATCTGCAAGGCATTTCGCCTTGACTATTCACCTCCTAGTCAATATGAAAACTAAATGGTTCAAACAGAAAGAAGACCAGTCAATGAAGAAAAGGATAGAGACTATTCTCTTTTTCTTTGATTTGCTTTTCATGCATTTTCTAATCAAACCCACCACCAATTCCTATGGTCTGAGTTCAATTCTGATGCACATCAAAGATCCTGTCACAATGTCTCACTTAAACAATTAATCAACACTAGTTCACAAGCAACTGTGTAAAACTTAATTGAGACCATTACCAACACACTAATAGCAATTAAGCACAGGACTCAACTTCGACAACAAGCACGTGTCATCAGAGTCTTCATCATTGACAAAAGCAAACACCATCAAAACCAGCACTTACAATGTAGGACAAAGCAACATCAGGGTCTATATTGTTCTTGTCGTCATCATCATTCTTGTAACACCAATCCTCACCTTCTTGAAGCTCCGAATTCTCCTCCATTTCCCCGCACACACCCAAAAATCGAGAAACAAAACCCCAACCCTAATTATCAAACCCTAAACCTATAACCAAACCGGAACCGGAACCAAAACCGCAATACACCTTGCCTAAAGTCCAACATTACTTAAACCACCACAAAGAACTCAGTAATTAGTAAACATGTTGTACGGGGAATGAAAGCAAACTCTCATTGCAATAATAGTGAAACCTAACAGATTAATAATTAATTGATTGATTAATTCGATTGGCGGGGCTGATGATGATGACGACGACGACGATGATCGAACGATGGAAAATAATCCGAGGAGTAGAAGAATGTAACTGGTAAACGGGGTGCGGCGGCGGGTCCGATTCCGCTCTTAATTTATGCAGTTTCAACCGATTGATTGATAGATGTGTGCACAAAAGGAAGGAGGCTTTATGTTCTGTTGTTTTGTGTTATTTTGGGGCTCAAGTCTCAACTTTGTTTTTTTCCTGTTCTTTTTATTAGTAGTATTAGTACATTTTGTTTTCTCCAACTCCTTAAGTCGGTGGAGCGTGGAGGGGAAGCGCGTGGGTGCGGAATGGTTGACGAATGTTACTACCGAATCCTTTAAAATATTACTACAAATTTAGTGCTAATGGGCTAAGAAAGTACAAACAATAAGGCCCAATAAAACATAAGCCCAAGAGATGGCATCGGATTCAAAACCCAAAAAGTACAAACAAATTTGGGTTTAGCGCGAAACGGATCTGTTAAATCAATTGAAATTTTCAACCACGTCATGTAATTAAAAACGGATCTGTTAAATCAATTGAAATTTTCAACCACGTCATGCAAATCCTTAACGTACGTTCGAAAAAAAGTACGGAATTTTTCGGGGACAAATAGTGAGCCATCCGGCCTCCTCGAGATGCGTGCACGACGTTTAATTCGGACCGGAGGGAGTACTACTAATCAGTAATTTTCCAACAAAGATACAGTATTCTATTAATTAAAAAATTCCGATAGCCAATCATGACGGAGAAAGGAAGAAAAAAGAAAAAATATAACGGACACAGTCAGCCGCACGTGTCAAAGATGCCAAAAAGTCCACCGTAGTTTATACTCCCTCCGTCTAAAAATATGTGTCGTTCTAGCCCAAAAATGTGTCTCCCGGTTTAGTTGTCGTCTTGGTTAATTGTGCCCTTTATAATTTTTTTTGACAAAAATGCCCCTTGAACGACATGTCATACGCGTGCTGAGCTGCCTGTCAAACGAGGGCAAAAGGGTGAAACGAACAGAAACATCACACGTTGCTGTCTTAGATGCAGAGTTTCTGACATTCTCTCTCTCCATCTTCTCCCTCTCTCTTCTTCATCTCCTTTCATCTTTTTCTTCAACAAATAAGCAGAGAAAAATCAAAGTGACCATAGATTCGTGCCGGAAATGACGAGACGAGCCGAACCCAGGTGACGACGTCGGAAACGGAGGCCGGACGCGCCCACAGGCGCCGGCGCGTGGCGAAGGGTTGTCGCGGCTTCGCCGGAGATTGGCGGCGCGTGACGTTCCGGAATGGCTCCGTTCCACCTGGTCCCGACTCGTCTCGGCCTTCCGCTCCTTCCTGTGGGGGCGGTGAGAATAGATGGACGCCGGAAAGTGATTTTAGACAGAGACAGGGATGAAAACAGGGAAAAAGTATGGAAAATGTCCTTGGCTGGCTGCTGATCATTTCTGACGCGGGCTGACACACCTTAATTTGTGTGATTCGTGGGCCCGCGTCATGTAAATTTAGACGGAGGGAGTAGTATTTATTTACACCACTTTAATTGATTTTCTAAAACAGTAACATACAGTAATGCAAACACTAAAAAGTCTAGTAAAATGTACAGTAACATTCTATATAAAAATGACAATTATTATGGTCTGGATGGAATACCTCAGATACATTTTTTCTTTTTCCCTTAGTAAAAAGAGTTTTTTCTTTAAGAACTTTTAATTTATTATTGTAAAAGAATTGTTTTTTCAGTTAAAATTTATAGTTTCATGTAAATATGATACTCCCTCCGGTGCAAAATAAATAACTATTTAGGATAGTAAAAATCCGTTTCACCATGATCTTTGATCTTATCTTATTCCATATTGTTTCATTTTTACTCTTAATTTCCACTCAAATTAAAACACCATCATCAAATTAGGTTGATGCATAAAAAAAAATTATCATTTGCACAAAATATTGGTTTCGAAAAAGATAAAATGACAAGTATTATGAACAGTAAGAATCGGTAGGAAAACGTCGTTTATTTTGCACCGAAGAGAGTACATTCTTTTACTTTCTCAAGGCGGAAGCTGCAGATTTGAGCTCATTAATCTCGAATAAATACAAACAAATCCAATTTAATATATTTTTTAAATAAGACTCGAACTCGAAAAAAGTAATTTAAATATATTTTTTTTAGATAGAAAATAAAATATTCCAACTTATATATACATATTACTCCTGTAGAAAAGAAGGGAGAAATCAATCATTAAAAAACCTGTATTTACCAAAGACGGACACTTTTTCCTTGTCTTCCTTTATTCTTTTGTTTTTCTTTCTTTTCTTCACTATTTACGATTCCAAAAATTTAGATTCGATCGTATCGTTCTTCTCTTGACATTACCTCCGGTCACATTCTTTTATAATAATTAATAAAAATTGCTAATAAATTATTAGCAATAGTTTATCTCTAGGGTTTCGATTATTTGTTTTTTCTATTTCAGTCACTACTCCTGGATTTCCAATCCCCCATTCAAACCTGTAAGTTTTGTTTTGCATTCTTAGAGTTAGGGTTGCAGTTCATACAATTTATTGCAGCTAAGTAAATTGTTTGATTCAATTTTCTGATGCAGGAGGCAGTTGCTTTCAAGGGGATTTTGGGTTTTTTCTTGAAATAAATTTGGGAGTGGTGGGTGGATGTTTGGGATGGAATCTGCGAGGGAAGGAGTGGGGACTGTGCTAATTCCGTTTGTGTGGCCGCATGGTGGCGGAACTGTGTTCGTCAGTGGTTCTTTTAAAGGGTGATGCTGAAATTCTATCCCTTTTAATTTGTTTTCTTCACTTTAATCTGTGGTTTTGGATATATTTGAGATAATTGTCATCAATGGGTTGATTTTTTTTTTAATTTGTGGGTGAAGATGGGCTGAACTTGTGGCTATGTCGCCGGTGGAAGGCTGCCCTAGGCTTTTTCAGGCAATTTGCCGGGTAGCACCTGGATTGCACCAGGTAGGTTTATGAGCTTTTGTGTCTTTTTTAACCCCCGTGCTGTGTGATTGGGATAGTTTGAAGCATTGTGCCATCTGCAATTACTCCTCTGTGTTTTGAATTTCTGTGGGAGTCAAACAAGGAAAAAAAGACATTTTTGTTACTGTGGTTAACTGGGTGCTACATTTTGGATGCAGTACAAGTTTTTGGTTGATGGAGAGTGGCGGCATGATGAACAACAGCGTCATTCTATGAGCGAATATGGCATAGTGAACACCATCACTGTTGAAGCTAATTATAATCATTTGGTAAGCCCAGAGCAGCCATCAGGATCTAACATGGAATTGGATAATGAAGCCTTTGATCGTGGGGTGAGATGTGATTCTACTCTATATTTCACATGATATCTTTTTTTATTATCGTTGTTGATCTTCTAGTTGTTATGATATTGTGGTGCACTGGTCCTTTTATTGGCATGCCCAGTGTGTTGGGTTTTCTGTTCCATTTGGGAAATATTTGGGCATCTTCATTTGCAAAGCTTGGAGTTTTATAATTTGTTAACATTTTCCAATTACATTGGTATTTACTATGCAGGTCCGTATATCAGATTATCCATTGACTAGGGTGGTGCCAACAGTACAAGATGCGGATGTGCAGCTCTCTCGTCAGCGTATTTCTGAATTTTTGTCTACACATAGTGCCCATGAGTTGCTTCCCATGTCAGGCAAGGTTTGGATCTTTCACCTATTCCCTCACATGCCATGGGAGAGAATCATTTGTTGATGTTGTGTTATCCAAGCTGTAAATTCTTCTCCTAATTTACTTCTTGTGGCTTACAGATTGTTGCCTTTGATGTCGATTTACCTGTGAAGCAGGCATTTCATATTCTGCATGAGCAGGTATCCTTTTTTGGTATGTTAAATCTAATTTTAATATCTTTGGGCTGATTTTTGTTGGACTTGCATTACACATTCTGCATTATTTTTATTGAGACACTTGTCCTAGGATGGTGCATCATAACCACTTCAGAGGGAGAAACTCATTTTTTTTCTTTCACCCCAGTGAATACCTCTTATTTAGTAATATTTTTAGGAAATGAAGTATGCATCTTAAGTGAGTTTGAATACTTTGCGGAATCTTGTGTTATGAGTTTTGTATTGTTACGTAAATGCTTTAAACAGTTCTACAATGTGTGATCAGTTATTTTTTTTACTTAATTTGTGGTACTGGTCTAGTATTTTTTCCTGAATCAGTTCCTGCTGGATATTTGGATATATGGGTTTTCCATCTTATTATCTTTCTATTGTTGATATTCATCCATCTTGACGTATTGCTGATTTAGAGCTTGGATATGCTATTTTCCTGACTTGAGAGCTTCTTCCAGGGAATCCCTATGGCTCCTCTTTGGGATTTCACCACGGGCCAGTTTGTTGGAGTGCTTAGTGCTTCGGATTTCATACTAATTTTGAGAGAGGTATGTGGTTGAAATTCTCAGCTCACTACCAAGTCCTCCATATGCACATTATTTTATCTGCTCATTCAAGCTGCTCAAATTAGGTGTTTTGGCTTTCAAGATGGTAGTATCCCAGATTGATGGATTAGACTCTTTTTACAGAGAAAAATTCTACTGTCACAATGTATATATTATTGTAGATAAGAGACAATGGCGTCTATTATTGGGCTTTATTCTTCATATAGAACTGGATAGACCTGAACTTGATTGCACTAGACAAACCTAAATTTGAGTACATTGCAGTTTATTTTTCTTTGAATTTCAAGCTGTCTTTTACATGCAGCTCGGAAATCATGGGTCAAATTTGACAGAGGAAGAACTTGACACGCATACCATATCTGCTTGGAAAGAGGGAAAAGCATACATGAGTAGACAAATTGATGGGCATGGGAGGGCAATTCCTAGTCATCTTATTCACGTGAGTGATCCATGTTTATTTCTGGTGTTCTTGATTATTATTATGCTGCTGAATATAATTACTTTCTTGTGGCCTTTTTTAGTCCTTTTATGCAGTGTCCCTCATAGAACTTACTATCTAAAAGATAATTCTGTGCTGATCTGTGTGGATAATTGTTGACCATTCACCTTGGTGTTTGCTTATTATGCAGGCTGGGCCATATGATAACTTGAAAGAAGTTGCTTTGAAATTATTGCAAAATGAGGTGGCTACAGTTCCTATTCTCCATTCATTGTCAGAAGATGGTTCTTGTCCCCAGCTTCTACATCTTGCCTCACTTTGTGGAATATTGGAACGTAAGATTGAGTTTGGTTCAAAAACTTCCGATCATTGCTAGTGATTTATCACTAACCACAGGATGTTAATTTCCAGGTATTTGCAGGTACTATAGATACTGTCCAGGCAACTTGCCGGTACTCCAACTCCCTATTTGTACCATTCCAGTGGGTACATGGGTTCCAAGAATTGGGGAGCCTAATGGACGCCCTTTGGCTATGTTAAGACCAAGTGCTTCCCTTAGTGCTGCTTTAAACTTGTTAATTCAAGGTATGCTTTTGGGTTCCATCAGGTAAAGAAAGGAGAGAAATTTACCATAATAAAACTGTTTTATGTTTTTGGAAGGTGAAACGTCAGTGATTTTATTCCCAAAAGGTTCTCTAGCAGAAGACTTAAAGTCATTGGCATAAGCTTTTAACTAATTTCTTGACTACATGCTGGTACAACATGATAAAAGCCCCAAATACTAAGAACTGAGAATCATGATAAACATAGTAGCTACACATACACTAGACCTCCCCCTTGCCTCCACATTCTTGTGGA